>VZTE01006182.1:20250-42670 GCA_013397775.1 Eulacestoma nigropectus
CAAAAAAAAAAAAAAAAAGAAAAACCCCCCCCCCCCCCCAAACAAGGAAAAAACCCTAACCCAAACCGACAAACTGAAGCGACAACAAAGGAGTTACCAGGATGGAAAAAAACAAAAAAAACATGGAAAAAGGGGGAAAAAACTGAAGTTACGACACAGCTGCATCGCTCCCAAGACAACAGGTGACACGTCCACAGGCGGGATGGGGATGTGGGATGTAGGATATGTACATGTGCGGTGTCGGGAGAGGCTCCGGCACCGTCACCAGTCCGCGTCCTCCTCGATGTAGTAGTCGGGGGCCGTCCCGTCGAAGAGACCGGGATCGAGGGACTTGCGCTGCTTCCCCCGGGCAAACACCCTGGAGATGGAGCCAAAGCCCATCTTCTCTTTCTTCTTTTTCCGTTTTTGGTCTTCCAGGTCTTCTAGAGACTGTGGGAGGAGAAGACACAAGTTTGGGCAACCAGCTTTTCCTTCACCACTTTTCCCCTTCACTCACATCAAGGGTGATGGACCATGTGATCCTAGTCCCAAAAAATACTTGAGTCTAGGTCCCAAAAAATACTTGCATCCAGATGCCACAAAATATTTTCATCCATGTCCAAAGTAATGTTAAGATCCTGGATGAAAATACAGTAATATTCCTGAAACCTGTGTAGTGGAATTTGCAGTGAAATTGGGCCCCCTCTCCATATTTCTGGGATTCTGGCCTCTTTGTTCAACTGGATCAGGATTCCAGCTCCAGGAATAAATGGTCAGAGCATCTGTCTAGATTGCAAAAATATCCCAGTGTTTTAGGGCCAAATACAGAAGAATAACCTGCTTTGGCTGGGCCTTATAAAAATCAACACTGCAAACAGGCCTGAGCTCAGTGAATGCCTATGGCATTACCTGGACTTTGGGGCAAACTATGGGAATATGAGACATCCCAGACTTACAATTCAGGATGACTTCCATTCATCCCAAATTGGTGCCTCTGACCCCCCTACCACCTTCAAGTACTTTCTAGCACAGGAGGGGTCTCACAAGCAGGATTTGAAAGGATTTGTGCCCTACCTGTACAATTGGATTGTGCAAGTTCTTCTGTACCGGTCCGGGACTGTCCCCCTATGGCACAAGGAGATGGATCCATTGAATCAACCCTGACACAGCCTGAGACCATCCACCCCCACGGCAAAAGGCAGCGTGTTTGTGCAGCTGAACCATGGTGGGGCTGGGATAAACCCCAGGGCAGCAGCTTTCCAGGTCAGCCAAGCCCCAATGTGCCCCCCACTCCAAACCAAACGCTATTTTGGGAAGTGGAGGCCCCACAGAATCCCCAGAGCCCATCTCCCCAAAGCAGGGCACCAAAGCCCCCACCAGGCAGGGCCTTACGTTGCAGAGCGAGTGCGTTCGATGCCGGGGCGAGTTGATGTCACTCGGCGTGGACGACCGGTCGCCCTCGGCCACGGAGGCATCGGAGATGATGGACGGCTGCCGGGAATGACAGGGGCTCACTCTGACCGCTGGAAGGCAGGGGGAAAACAGAGAGTTAACCAGCAAAGCTTCTGATGCACTTCCGAAAACATATTTGGGGGGAGTGGTTTTGACCAACTTCTTTCCTCCCCAGAAGGGGTTTGGCCCTGAGAACTTGCCCATGTCCCGATCCATGGGGTGCCCACCTTGCCGGTCCGCCGAATGCTGGGGGTGTGAGTGGTAGAGGGTCTGCTGGCTCTGCCGGATGGCGGCGGTCAGCGGGAGGTCAGCCTGCATCACCCACTCCTGGTTGCCGTTCAGCACCGTCTCGCCCGGCATGGCCAAGGAATGGCGCTTGGGCACATCCTTGGTCAGCGTAGCCAGGGACTGCTTGGCCTGAGGAAGGACACCGAGGTGGTGGTGATGGAGCGGGAAAACCGTATGACCATCTCCTGGAGCAGCAGAACAAGCAGCAACACACTGCACACCAAACCCACCCTCCCTTGGGCAAGCAAAGATCCAAACTGTGCCGCTCCCCGTGCCAGGGATATCAAGTTATTTTTGAGTGATGTCCCCCGTGCCAAGGATATCAAGCTCCTTTTGAGAGATGGAATTTTTTCCTCTCAGTGTTGCAGTAGTGCAACCACTGCAGCACTCAGATCTATATTAATTATCCAGCTCACCATGGCCAGCTCGGCCTCCAGCTCCTTCATGCGGTTGTCCTTCAGGTCGAGCTGGGAGCGGAGGGCACTGGCGTGATCCGTGGCTTCCTTGGCCTGCCGCCGCAGCTCCCACTTCTCCCGTTCCAGGAGGTCCTTCTCCTTCGCCAGGGCTTTCACCGCATCCTCGCTCTCCTGTCAGGACAGGGAGTGGCCATCAGGAAGGGAAAATCCATGTGCTACTAAAAATCCCTCTGTCATAACCCCCTTAGGGACCACCCAACCACGAGCAGTATCTTCAGGTGTCACAAGAGCCCTGTGCTGGCAGGAATGCCAACCCTTTTTGGGGAGATCCGGAATGCAGCTGGTCCCCAAAAAGCAGTGCTCACTGTGCACCTGGTTAAAATTACATCAAATTCCCCAGGTCTGCCTCTATTTCCTCCAGCATTTATTTAACCTTAACCTGCTGTGGTCCATCCCAACTCCAGCAGAGTCCAGCCAGGGCTTTAGTGGGATTTTGCCTGACTACAAACCAGGTTTCACACTCAACCTGCTACCAGCCCTCTGTGCCACCAGACCATGGTGCTGGGCTCTGCACTCACTTTCCTGTGCTGTTCGTAGTTCCGGATGAAGTCCCGGAGCTGCTCCTCTCGGCTCTCCAGTGTGGCGTACAGCTGCTGCATCTGGCTCACCAGGTCTGTCTTCTCCCCCTTCAAACGCTTGCGGTCGGCTTTCATGGCTGTGGGAGAGAGGATGACTCCAGCATGGGGGGCATGGCAGCCCCTTGACTCCATCTCTTTTGTTCTTCAAGGAAAAAGCACCAAAATTACAATCCCGGGGCCTGGGCTGGGAGAAGATGCCCAATTCACCCCCATCACTGCACCGCTCAGAATGCCCATCACATCACCACTGTGGCTCCTCATCACTGCCCATCCTCCAAGGGGCAGCTCAGACCCCGGAAAAGGAGGTTTGGGAGCAAAACTGCTGTCTCAGCCTCGGAGCCCAGGGCAGGAAAACCTGCTGCTCCCTTTCCAGGATAAATAAACCACAACCGGTTTATTTTTAGCAGCGAGGCAGATTCCGGCAGCGCTCCCATGAGCCCAGGGCACCGCTCCCCGAGTGTCCCCTTCCAGCTCTGTGATGCTGTGTCGGGATGAGGGGACGGAGCAGAGGCACCATGGCATGGGATGGGTGTTTCAATAGCCCTGAGAGGAACCCAAAACCTTCATGTTTTCCCTCCTCATTGCATCAGTGAGGGATGCTCACTGACCACCGAGCCCGGGACGGCTGTGGAAGGCTGGCAATCCAGGGAGAAATCTCACAGAAACCTCACGTAGGACAAGGAGTTTCGGTCATTTCTGTACATTAATGCTTTACCCAGTACTGAACCTGGTGCTCAGCAGTGCTGCAGAAGTGCCCTGTGGCTCCCTGTTCCAGGTACACTCCACTCCACCAAAATAATGTCAATTTTAGGAATCAGATCCCAAATATTTCATTATATATTCCTGCTTTTCCACTCTGGGCAAGTGCTGCTCCTGAGGGAGCGGAATGCTATGGAACACTGTGCCCCTCCAACTCTCTCTGCACTCATCGTACTGAATCACTGAGTCTTGCAAGTTGTTGTTTGTATTATAAAAAAATCCTAAATACCCCCAAAGTCTCCAGAAAAAAAACAACCCCAAAGCCACCAGGGGCTGTGTCTACTACAAAAGCTGCCAGAAGATGATGCAGCATCATGAGTGGGACCTTCTCCATGCACACATCCAACCTTTTTCCATCAGATTACAGAAATCACGGCGGGTGTTTCAGCCCACGCTGTGTTTTCTATCTCCCGTAAGGAATCACTTCATCTGGGGGTTTAAACTGCACCGTAAGGTGCCTCTGGGCTCCTCTCAACACGTGAGGGATAAAGACAATGTAAGAAATACATGAAAGTGGAACTGTGGCACTCTGAAAGGGGAATTAATTTCCTTCATGCACCTTTGGCACCCTTGGCTTTGAGCCTTGGACTTCCCCCAGCTCAGGGGAGCTCTGCTCCCACCCTCCTCTGGCTGGGAACCCTCAAAAGGCATTTCCACCTGCGTGTAAGCAGGGAGAACATCATTATTTGATGTGCAGGGAAGCCCCCAGGCACCCTCAGGCAGAATAACCTGGTAACAGGCATCACCCAGCCCCGCAGACGTGCTGGAATAGACCCCAAAATCAGAGCAGCCCCTCCTCATCCAGCTCCATGCAGCTCCCACATCCCACCCCAGCTTGTCACAACCACAGTCTCGAGAACTGGTTTACTCAGATGAGAACTTATGTGCACAGGTTTTACTCTACTATTTCTTACTCAAATGTGTGCGGGGAAGATGAAGAAGAAAGCAAGTGGTTGGAATGGAGCTGTAAGGAAAGGAGGGAGTTTGCAGGTGAGAGGAGATAAAGATGGGGGAAAAAATCAGACTAAATAGTGGAAAAAGAGGGAGATGTTTGGGACTATAGAGATTTTTATCTGTTAAAATCCAAGAGATGAACTCTTTGGACCAACTATTCTGCCATTAAGCATTTGAGATAAATCAGAACATAGAAAACCAGAAAATGAGGTAGGAAATGCTACAAAAATTCACATTATCCTGTGACAAGTAGCTCTTGGGAGTCTTCCTCACTCACTTCAATGAACACAACTCCTCCTGGGACAACTCAGCCCCTTCCGACACCGGGACTTCCCTTACTTTTTTCCCATCTTAGGAAATTACTACAGAAACCCTCTAAAAACAATCACAACCACATCCATGTCTTTGAAAAAGCCCTTTCCCACTGCCTGTGTGTACTTAACCACCACCTTTCCCTGCCCAGTTCTTTCACAGGAACTAAAAACTTGCTAAAAAAGAAAAATCAATGGTTAAGTTGACCGAGCCATACTGGGGTGAGATCCAGACCCCACAGACACGTATATATCTATATATGGAAAATTTAATTTCCTCAAGGATACTGTGAGGCTCTTACAATAAGTTTAAGTCACATTTGCCAAACTCTGATGCTGGAGGCGACAAAAGACTCCTAATGAATTTAATTAAATAGTGAGTCCCCTATAAGCATACAAACTCCTTTAATTAGTGGCAATGTTCATGGCCCTTAAAGATTTACAGAAAACACTTAATCACTCGCCAATAAAAAAAAATAAAATGCTCTGAAGTACTGTTAGAAGAAGGGTAACTATCTCCCAAGGTTGAATATATATTGATATACTAATATTTACCAATATTTATGCCAGTGTATCAGTTTTACAAGAAGATTATGAGGTTTGGGTATTGAAAGAGCAGATTTTTTCCCTATTAACCCAACAGGACAATTTACCATTTGTTTCATTTCATATTTGAGAGATTTGCTGAAATTAACACACTTTTTTTCCTCCCCTCTATTACTCTCCTTCCTCCAAGACTGATTAGCTCCTAAGCTTAAAGAAGATTTATCAGTCATTTGAGAACTTAATTCCAAACCAAATTAATAGGAAATTAATTGAAAAAGGCAGGAGAAAAATAAAAAGTGAGGCAGAAGTGAGCTGTGAGGGCAGCCAGCAGCTCCTGGACCAAGCCCCACTTGCTGCAGCAGCTTAATTCGTCCTTAGCAAACAAGCCCAGCTAATTACTCGGTCGGGGAAAAAGAGCCTTTGCAATCCATGGCCAGCCAAGGAGGAATAAAGCAGATTTTCTCTGGCTATCGGGGCCATCTGAGGAGGTGAAATGGCTTTTTCCTTTAATCTGATGATCCAGGGCCAGGTTTCTGTATCCCAGACCCCCACAAGTCTCCAGCTCATCGGCACGGTGGGCTCTGGCCAAACCTCTGACCACTTCATAAACCCAAGAAAAGAAGCAAGAAATCCTAAACCCAGACCAAGAGTGGAAAGTACTTCTCTTATTTGCATTATTAATTTTCCCCTCCCCCCCCAAAGCACATGGCAGAAGGAGAGGGGGGGACCCAGCAGCCCTCCTTGGACTCGGCAGCTCGGCACCGGCCTCGGCAGCAAGGGATGCGAGAGACGGGTTGGGATGAGCTGGGTGAACCCCCCAGCTCTCACCACCATCCCCACCTGCACCCGGTCACCCTACGCTCCCGTTATTTGAGCTTCCACCTCCTGCCACTCGATCCATCCCTCGGTCCTTTGGGAGAACAATGATGGACACAGAGATGTAACAGGACTGGCTCCGCGCTGGGCTCCTCCTGCAGCCAAAGCAATTAAAAACCCACCCCCTCGGCGCCTTTTATTCCCAGCTCTACGTGAGGAGCCAAAATCCAGTCACTCCACTACAGAGGAACAGCCTTGTCTGGGACAGCAGCAGGGTTGGAACCAACCAGTGACGCCACCACTGGAAGTGTCACCACCCCATGGGCCCCAGTCTGATCTCACCATCCAACAGCTTCCAGCTGGGAATTACCTCCTGTATCCTAAACCCAGGCATCTCCCTGGGAGATAAATACTGCCTTCTCCCTTTGAAATTAATAATACCAGATTAAGGAGATATCAATTATAGAGCATCCTGATGTGGAAGGGACCCACAAGGATCATTGATGTCCAGCCCCTGGCCCTATGAGGTGGAGACCACACCATCCAGCCGAGGTTCCCTTGGAGGACGTAGGAGTAATAATTAATTTGACTACCTTGGTAATGTGATATTAGATGAAAAACTACTGTTTGAACCATAGAAGCAGCATCTCTGCCCAGTTTCACATTCCTGGGATGAGGCAGCAGAACCCAGACACACACCAGGGCACTGGCAGAAGATGCAGCACACCTCTGAACTCCAAAGAGCAGCTTCCTGTGACTTCCATCCACTTCCAAGTCCTTCCCTCACCCCATACAACATGAATTTTCATGCCAGGAACAGAATCAGAGCTGACTTTATCACTTACTGAATCACACACTTATTTTCTAATGCAGGGAAGGGCATCCTCGGGGAGCACCGGCGGAACCCCAGCGATGCCCCGTGCAACAGGAATGTGCAAACCCATCCTGTCCCATTAACATTTACTTAATTTCTCCTGTTTCTTCCTCCCAGCCATGAAATCCAATATTGTCACCATGACTAACCCATAAAATTGGGATCGCAGTGCTGCTCCTTGCTTTGCAATTAAAGAGGCGCGTGCAGTCTCCGGGCGCAGCTGTCATCATCAGGAAGATCTTGACGTTGAAAACGTCAATGTTCCATGGTGTCAGGCAGAGCCAGCACTCGCTCCTGGGTGTGTGGAGGTACGGAGTAGGCAGGAAATTAGAGCCCAATGTCAAATTTCAGGAAAAAGTTAGGTGAGGCAATTCTCCTTGGGGGAATTTACCTGGTAACAGCCAAGGACTTTCCAAACCTGACCCAGCAGTCAACAAGGTGGTCAATGACTTCTGAAAACTTAACGTGAGCCTTCAAATGAGAACAACAGGTCTTCTGTAGAGATCCATGTCCTTATGGTGGAGATGGCTTCCTCGGCTGGGTCCATGGCTGGGACATCCATCAGTCAGGACATCCATCTGCCAGGACATCCATCCAGTGGGACACCGGTCTGCTGGGACACCCATCTGCCAGATCACACGTCCTTCTGGGACATCCATCTGATGCAACCCCCACCTTCTGGGACATCCATCCACCGGAACACCCGTCCACCCATTTCTTTGCTACCCACCCCCTCATTGCAGCAAGTTGAGGGTGCTGTGGATCTCTGTAGGAGGTGTTCCCCAGCCCAAATACTATTCCCAGGGAGTCACAGCTTTGAGCTAAAGGTGAAGGAGGGAGAAAACCAGGCTACATTTGTGGGGCAGACATGAAGCTGGTTTATGCCTTTCCAAGCAGCAGGGAAAGCCAGCCTGAGGTCTCCACCCTGGCACTCAAAAAGGAAACAGAAACCAGGTTTGCTCTCCGCGTGATAATCCCACAGGCGAGCTCCAGCATATTGGATAAACCTTCCCAGAAATGGGGTTTCTGCCATTAGCCCACATGCTCATGGATGTCACCCAGCCAAGAGGCTCCTCGACTCCCTCAGGTGCTTGGGCATGGTCCCTGCCTGCAGCAGGACCAGCAGTAATAAAGCTGTCTGCAACTTCTCCCATCAGGGATTTCCACACCAGAAATCCAGACCACATCCATACCTTTCCAGCCAGGACAGGGGAAATAATAACTGCATTAATGCTGGAAGCAAAATTCAGAGTCCCAGCTGTGGCAGAAGTGGAGAGTGCGACAGGATGTAGCACTATGGGATTTTAATTGGATGTTAATGGATTAAAAAAAGTGCAGGAGATGGAATTAGCCGAGGAAAAAGTGGAATAAAGATACACAAAGCACATGCTGGCAGAAATAAAGAAACGGGTCGAGTTGCTTTTGCAGAGCATCCTGTACTGGGCCAGATCCCTGCTCCCTCCCTCCACAGCAAGGACTTGTTAGCATGACACAGGGAAGATGCAGTACAGGCTTACCAGCTTTATCCCTGTGCCAAATGCTGTTGGGAAGGGCTGGAAATGCACTTCCAAAGGGGGACAATGAACCCACTCTCCACGAGACCATCACAAACCAAACCCTGTGTGGCTGTGCAAAATAAAGGCTCTTAAAAACTGCTGGAGCCCCCAAAAGCAAACCCAACCAGCAAACCCTCTCTGCTTCCTTCTGCAGCATGGCCCGGTGAGCCAAGATCCATCTGAACCAGCTGCGCTGCACTTCCAGGCTCAGAGCCAGCAACGATGACAGATTTCCATATAATTTATCTGCTAATGACATTCCACAGGACCCACTGTGGATTGTGGGCTGCTGCAGGCACAGGGCTGCTGCAGGCACAGGGATGCTGCGGCCAATGCTGCTGGATGTGGGGCATCCTTACGTGAAGATGTGGGGCTGGGGATGAGGGATGCAGGGACACAGGCTGTGAGGAGGGAGCTGCTCTTGGGAGATGCTCTCTGGCTGCAGGACACAACTAACACAGATCCCTAAACTGCAGGACAGTGTGGCCAAGTTTCCCTGTGCTTCTGGCACGGCCTTATCCCACAGTTCCTTACTATAGAGCCATGATCTCCCCAGTGTGTGCATCAGCAGATCTGTCTCCCCTGGCAGAACCAGGCACCAGGCGCCGTTTTTCCTCCATTTTTGGCTACGTTTCTCCATGGATAATTTTTCACGGAAAGAAAAAGGATTTTTTCCCCTCCAGCTGCTGATCCCGTTTTCAAGTTATCCGTCTCAGACACTGTTGCCAAGCCTGCTCTCTGCTGCCCAGAGCCTCAGGCCCAGATCCAGCCCAACTTTCCCAAAAACCACAAAAGCTTCTCAATATTGCAGGACAAGGAAGGAGCATCAACTGAAAAAAGCTTCTTGCTATGTGCCCATCCAAGTGCCAACTGAGATTCTCTCTTCCTAGCCACCACACCTGCAGAGAAGTCCTGGAAAACCAAGCTCAGAGGCTTGAATAGTGGCAAATAAAAGCCCAATAAAAACCCAACATTATATTCCTTAAATACAATTTTCAAGCCAAACTCACTTTTTCTCTGGACTATCCTCCACAGAAGCATATACAACCACACTGCAGCTTCTTAGATGACTTCTTACTCTTATTTTTTTTTGTAACCAGTATTATAATAGTTCTGCTTTTCTGCATTTTGCATTTATCAGCACTTCCCCCCTGCCCCATCCACACAGACCAAATATTCCCTAATTAAGGTTTTTCTCCTCCAATTACAGTTCTATAAACCCAGAGCATTTCCTGCTGCCGGAGGCTGCACTGGTGGCTTGGGGGGAGGCAGGATTTTGGAGGTATTTTGGCTGTTGCTGATATATAGGGATGTTTTTGTAAATTAGAGAGTGGTAACAAAAACTTTTCTGAAATCCCTTCCCCAAATACTGACTCAGCCCAATTCCCTGAGCCTCCAAGCATCTCGGCATCCCGGACAGGGGGAGATGCAGAGGCCCCACAGCTCCCCACGTGCTGCTCAGCCTCTGAGCCTGAAAACTTTTGACAGCTTCTCCTCATAATCCGCAAACACGAGCTGACAAGTGCAAGTTATACTCGGTATGCTGGGGATTTGAGATGATATTTAGAGCTGCGGCGCTGCCAGGGTTTGACGCGTGAGAGCCTTCCCTGCTCAGGATCATCCCCCAGCTCCAGCTAACAAACCATCCTGCCTGGATTTATTGTCAGCTTGGTTTTAGAGTGGAAAAGCTGCAGTGTTGTATTTTGCTCCACACACCTCAGTCTTGGGGCTTGCTGTGCTGGTGAGGGAGGGAGAGCACGGCCCCGATTGCCACAAAACCCCCCAAATGCAGGCATGAAGGAAAGAGGAGACCCTGCACGGCATCTGGAGGTAAATCCACGCAGGATAAGGAAAGTTGCAGTCACCAGGAAACTCGCTGCTTCCCTCCTACAAGTCCGAGGGGCTCCAAACCAACCCACCTCCACCTCCAGCTGCATTTCAGCTGCTGCCTTGGCTCCTGTGGAGGAATTCCTTTGCAGTGCTGCAATCGGCCCTCACATCTCATTTCCCAGCCCATCGCTGCACCCCAGTCCTTCCCAGCTCCACACCACTCCTTGCTGGGACAGGAGAGCAGGAGGGTCCCAGGGGCACCAAACCCCCGTTACGAGCACCTAGTGAATGCACTCTGCAGAGTCCAAGTGAAAAGGATGGCTTTCCTTTCCTCATTAATCAACTTTTTGAAAGTTTACGGTGCCGGGGAGAGGTGCAGCAGAGGGAGGTGCGGCCCTTACCCTGCAGAGCCTCCTTGGCACGCGCCAGCTCCTGCTCCTTCTGCACCAGCTGCACCTTCAGCTCGGTGGCCGAGAGCACCTCCGGGGACTTGCTGCCGTGCGTCTCCTCCAGGTCCTTTGTCAGCATTTCCTTCATTTGCCGGAGCAGGTGGACCTCCTCCTGCAGCTGGGCCACCTCCTCCCGCAGCAGTGCTGGAGGAAGAGGAGACACAATGTGAGGAAGTGAGTGACGGCTCCCGGCACAGCCCCGCGCCCCCGCTGGAAACTCAAACCCCAGGGAAATGCTGGGGTGGCCCCTCCCTGCTGGCAAAACTGCTCTGCACAGCCCAGAACCTGCACCGCTCTGGGACCAGAGACGGAGGAGGAGGGATGTTATGGGAAGGCACTAGGAGGGAGAGGGGGAGCCTCCACTGGGTGATGGCTTTTGCATTAAAAAAATAAAAATAAATGTTAATATGTAATAATAATAGTAAGAAGAAACCAAGAAGGACTTCCCTATCCAAATCACTCACTGACAGGGCTAGGGTCCAACAGAGTCTCCTGAGCTCCCACACATCTCAGCTCTGCTTCCAGCCACCCACGTGCTCAGGGCATACTCAACAAAACCACTGCAAAACTGGAAAAGGGAAGATGACGCTTCTATCTGCAGCCCCAAATCCCAAATTTTGCAGATTTACACCCAGTGACTGCTCACTCCTCCAAGCAGCTGCACTGCAGGAGCAGCCTGGCAGAACCCAGTTGGGATCCCCTCCACAGCAGGCACTGGAGGAAAGCTCTAGCATCTCATTTCCTACAGCTGCACCCACTGTTTAGTGTAATAAAGTGCTTTTCTGCTATTTCCACATTGCACCCATCACCCTTATCCTGCAAAACACTTTGGGGCTGTGCACGCACCGCTGCAATCCTCCACCCGAATCCGGGTTTGCTTTCCCTCTCCTTTAAAAACAGGTGGACAAAAGCCTTTTCTCATCCCAAATTGGTTTACTGATTTCATAGAATCATGGAATGGTTTGGATTGGAAGGGATCTTAAACACTTGTAGGGATGGGACATCCACATCCTCTTGGGTTGGCATCATGGACATGGGGAGAAAAAATGACCCCCTCAGCACACACATCAGAGTTACCAGAAAAATGAAACAGAAATTAAACCCAAACACCTCCTCTCCAAACCCCCATGGTCGTGTCCTTTCCCCCGTGCCTCTGTGTAGCAGCCAGCCTGGGGGACACCAACTGGACATGGAACACAGGGATTTTTCCCCTTGTTCCTCCTTGGGTCCCTCTGCACGTGCGTGGGCCGTTTCCTTTCCGGCACCGCTCGCGGAGAGAGGCCGGGAGGTGACGCCGGCAGCAGGACAGGGAGAGGCGGCTCCCCCCGGCAGCTGCGCCAGGAAGGCATAAAATCTGCTTCACATACTTGAAATGCTTCCCGAATGAAAACTGGCAAGGCCCCATTCTGTAAATTATTCAGCAATAAAGTCACTAATGAGGAACAGTCGAGCTCCAGGCTGGGGCGTTTGGTGCAGCCCGAAGTGCTTTCTTGAAATCCGTGCAAAAAGCAAGAACTGGAGGTGGCCAAGGCCAGCAGGATCTTCCCCAGGGATAGGAGAAATGCAGCATGTCCCCTCCAGCCTCTGGGAACTCTGAGAGGATGTCAGGGGCTCACACATGGTGGAATATTTAGTGTGCAAAACTCACCCAGTGCCTTCCCCAGCCACAGAAAGCCCCCTGCTGCCCCACAAAATACCCCGGCCGCATCAAATTGCTCATTTGTTTCCCCACTGATAGCTCATTTTCACCTCTTCTTACATGTCACTTTGCCAAGAGCTATTCCTGGGAAAAAAATTAACCAGCAGATGAGGATGGAGGCAGGGCAGTTGCACAGGGGTGACTGACCCCGATGGATTCCTATAAATTGCAGCATTTTGGTGGGAACCAAGAAAATCCCCATGCAGCAGGAAGTGATCTGGGAAAGGGAGAGGGGAAACAAGATCAAGGACAGGCAGCCCGGGGGGAATTCTGCAGCAAAGAATTCCAGAGGGGTCCTTGGGCCATGATGTAACGCACTGTCCAATGCAGCTCTCCAAAAATGCACTGATCCCCTCTGGTCACAGTTAGAAACACCGAAAAAACTCAAAAGCATCTCTCCTTCAAAACAGGCAACAAGGGAATTTCATCCCCACTTAGTACTCGGTTCCTGATCCAGGCAGAAACTGCTGAAGGATCAGAATCCAAAATCTATGAGAAGCTATAGATGTAATCTGGAGAGAAGCATGCAGCACCATGCTCCCCACGCTGCCGGCTGCAAGCCAAAGCCTATGGAGAACCTGAATCATTGATCAGCCATATATCCAAAATTCTTGCTTCTTTAGACATATAATTTGAGATAGACACACATATATATATATATATATATCTGTAGAAAAAAAGATTATGCTTCGCAATATATAGTCATATTTGCTACATATATATTATTATATATATGGCAAAGCCAAATCCGGTTTGAATATACATATATATATATAAAATTGGAAAGCACAATCCATGCAGCCAGGGTTTGATAGGAAAATCACTCTTTCCAACTCCCTCTCAGGGCTCCTGCCAATGTTGTCGAATCACAAACTGGTCTGCGTTGGAAGGGAGCTTAAAGCTCATCTTATTTCACCCCCTGCCATGGGCAGGGACACCTCCCACTATCCCAGGTTGCTCCAAGCCCTGTCCAACCTGGCCTTGGACACTTCCAGGGATGGGACAGCCACAAATTCTCTGGGCACACACCTGTAATGACACTCACTTGTGTACAGGATTTCCATCACTCCAATGCTTCCTCTGATATTTTGCCAACCCAAATCACACCAATTTCCCCCCCCCAAGCACTTCCCTCCCCAGCAGAGAGCATCTGCTCTCCATCACTCTCCTCCCACCTTTCCAGCACCTCCTGTTCACGAGGGTCCTATGGAGAAATCCCATGCTACTTGCATAATTTGCATTAGGAGACAGCTTGAAAGAGAAGTTTTAGCTTCATTTTAAAACAGAGGGGAGAAAAACCCTGTTGCTCTGTCAAGTTTAAGTACCTAAATAAACGACCCAAAAAGTGCTGTTTGCAGGCAGCTCTTAGTGATCGTTACAGAAAAGTTCCAATAGCTGGGAAAATGGAGTCAATTATTCAGGAACCTCATTTCAGCCTCTGTTTCTTCCACATACAGACGGCTGAGGGAGGGTTTCCATGTGATTCCTATGAGCTGGATGGAGCTGTGCCTCTGTTTGAAGCTGCAAAGGAGTTTGAAGTGAGCATCAGCCCTCTCGAGCAGGGACCAGGGCTTAGTGCCCCTCACAAGGGACCCTACACCCCCCCCCCAACATGATGCAAAGCCAACCAGGAGAATAGAATATTTTTTAAAGGCTTTTTTTTGCAGTTCACCCTTGTAAGCATCGCTATGTCAGGGTGCAAAGTTAAATCTGCCATTAGGAATTGCCTCCTAAATGCAACAACCTCAATGCAAAAAGCTTCCACAGAACTTTTCCCCCAGTA
This sequence comes from Eulacestoma nigropectus, assembly GCA_013397775.1. Taxonomy (NCBI): domain Eukaryota; kingdom Metazoa; phylum Chordata; class Aves; order Passeriformes; genus Eulacestoma; species Eulacestoma nigropectus. The sequence continues at coordinate 34,601 of VZTE01006182.1, forward strand.
TTTTTGTGCCTTTAAAATTTTCCCTCCTCTTTTTAACCTTTTTTGGAGGGGGGATTGGGTGCCTTCTGTAATTACTGACTACCCAGAGGAGAAGGAGGTATTGCATTGCATGGACAAGCCCCATCACTCATTCCAAACCCTTCCGAATCTGCTGCAAGTGGGCAGCGATGAAATTAATGCAATTTAAACATTTCCCAGACTAATTGATGAAAACTACCATTCCCACTGAAATAATTGGCTGTTAATTATATTTTAGTTGATCACATTAAACTTCCATGACACTGCTGAATTCTGCATCCTTTATGCTTCAACCACTGATTGGTGTTAACAGACAACTCAAATGAGATTTTTTGGTTTTCTTTTTAATTGTGGTGAACATCTCCAGACAGCATTTGGGGCTGAAGTTTCCACTCCTGCTCCTGCAAATCCCATCTTGGATTCCTCTGGGCAGCAGACCAACCCTCTATGCAGCAGCAAAGCCTTTTACTGGCCTTGGAACAGGCATCACTTTAAAGACATCCATTTAAAAGCCTTTTTTTTCCATGTAACTCAGCTGACACGATTGCTGTACATGCGTTTCTGCCTTTGGTGGGGACGTATTAAAAATGAATGCAGAACAAACGACGAGGCTCATGTGGGTGAATCAGTATCTCAGGTGAAAGCTGCACTTTGTGCCGCTTTTGTGAGTTTGACGGTGAGATGGTTTTTGCTTTGCTGGGCACAAGTCAAGGGTGTGTTTTTATCCAGAACATCAGCAGCATAAATATACATGTACACACACCTCTGTCCTAGGATGGGAAATGCAAGGGTCATAAAGAACATTATTAGAAAAAAATAAGGATTCAAGACCTAGGGATGAGCTGAGTTTGTATTTTAAAGAGCATCTCATCACCTCTGGTTTTATGTAGCTTCCCAGCTTGGGACCTCCCTCTTGCAAAGGTGCAGCAAGCTGGAGAGGGACTTCTGACAAGGGTCTTGAAGTGACAGGCCAAGGGGGAATGCCTTCCCACTGACAGAGGGCAGGGTAGACAAGATATTAGGAAGAAATTCTTCCCCTGTGGGTGTGATGAGGCCCCAGCAGAGGTTACCCAATGTAGCTGTGGCTGCCCCATGCCTGGAAGTGTTTGATGCCAGGTTGGACAGTACTTGGAGCAACCTGGGACAGTGGAAGGTGTCCCTGCCTGTGGCAGGGGGTGGAACGAGATGGGCTTTAAGGTCCCTCCAACCCAAACCATTTGTAAAAAGACCCAGCTACTGCCACTGCCCAGGACTTGCTGGGGCAAAGCTGACACATCCAACCTCTCCCTTCAACACCCGGACAGCAAAATGGACTCACATGGGCTCAAAATGAGCCCACTCTCCCCACAGCATCATCTCCTTAAGGGGATAAGCACAAGGGCCTGACATTTGTAAACCACCACTTCAGCTCAGTCCTGCTGTGCATCCCAGGCACATCCCTCAGTATGGAGTCTCCTGCAGCACTGTGGCACTCCATGACCTCAGACGAGCCGTCGGTCACCAGTGCTCCCTCCTGGGTAGGTGCCAGGACGCTCAGCAGAGCCTCTTGGATTAATAAAATGAATTTTGGCTTTGCACATCCATCTTTTACTTTTAAATAAGCTTTTATTTCCGCCCTATGCTGCCACTGCAATGCTGCGAGTGAGCTGTCACACCTGAACACAAGTACAGACAATCTGTAAAAATTTCAGGGTAAAGCTTTCACCCAGTGACAGCAAATCCTTGCAAACACCACTTCTGAGCATTTCCTGAGTTAGACACCAGCTTGGCCTCGGTGTGCCCACACGGTCACAGCTCCGGGACAAGACCCCCAGCCACACGTGCCAACCGTGCCCCATCACCCAGCTGGGGCAGGATGTGCAGAGACCACCTGCTTGCCAAGTTACCCCCATGTCCTGGCATTCCCCACCTCAAAAATAAGGAATATTTCCACCATGCAGTCGCCCACTCTCCAGTCTGCCCTGGCCACGTTCTGGAGGGTATTCATAGGGGATGTAAGTAAATAAAACCCGATCTAAACTCCTGTGCACGCCGGCGGGAGGGTGGGCAGAGGGGCTTGGGGGGCACAGGGTTTCGGGGCCAGGCTGGGGGTTGTGGAGGCTGTCAGAAGCACGCACGGTGTAAGAGCCACTGGCTGGTGGGCTGCGACCTCCGCGGCAGCCCCCGGAGCCGGCTCCGAGCCCTCCCCAGCTCCCGGCTGGCTCCAACTTCTCCGGGAGACAAGATGGACTACGGGGCACCGGGAGCCGCCCGCCCCGGCCCCCCAGCGTCGCGGGGGCACGAAGCCCCTCGCCCCTGCCCCTCGCTGGGTGTGGGGACAGCACGGCCACCACTGCCACCCTCCCCGCGGCCCCGGCGGCTCCGGCGTTGTTTTGTTTCTCCCAGGAGGAAGCGAGCTCCAAGCACAAAGCGAGCGAGGGGAAGTCGTGCGCGCCGGGCTGCGACCCCTCCCGGGGACCCTGCGGGGACCCCCTTACCTGCGTGGGCTAAGCGGGGGCACAGCGCCCTGCCCGGAGCATCGTCCGCGGCCGCCCCTCGCCATGCCCGGGCAGCCGGACAATGGGCCGGGCGCGGAGCGGAGCCCTGCTGGCAGCGGCACGTCCCCGCCTTGCTCTCCTCCTGCTCCGACTTCATGGCGGGGCACGGCGGGCCCGGGGGTGGCCGGGGCCGCGGGGGGTGCCCGGGTGGGCGGCTCCTCCCCGGTACTGCCCGGCACTGCGCGGAAGTGCGGCCAGCGCTACCTGCGCCGGGAATTTGACCTCTTGCCGGTCGCTTGATGTCACGGCTCGGAGGAGTGGCTCTGCCCCGCACAGCCCGAGGTGCGCGGGACGGGGGCCTCACAACTTTCCCGGAGCCCCGGGGCCGCGCAGGAACCCGCGGCCGGCCGGCGGCGGAAATGATTCCCGGCTGGAATCATCCATCGCTCCCGTCGCTGCCACCCACCGAGCGGGCGGCGGCCACAGCCACGTCCCGGCGGCTCCATCGCGACCGCTGTTCGCGATCCTCGGCCAGCGCCGGCAGCACGGGGAGGGGGGGAAACTGAGGCAGGAGGGTGGCGAGGCAGCCCGAGCACGGCTCGGGCCAGCTCGTCCTCGCAAGGCAAACACGTGCAGTGTTTTTTCTCGCAATGCAGTTGTTACATATTTTATATGGGGTGGGGTGAGCAGGGACACAGCAAAACCTGGCGAGAACGCAGAGACCACCTGCTTTTCTATGATAAAAGCCATATAAAAATATACCAGAACAACCAAACTCTCTGAAACCCAGCACACTCGTGTAGCTTTTCCATAGAATCATTAAGGTTGGAAAAGATTTCCAAGATCAAGGCCAACCTTTAACCAAATAGCACCATGCCCACTAAACCATATGGCGAAGTGTCACATCTGTTTGTTTTTTGAACACTTCCACGGATGGTGACTCCACCACTTCTCCTGAGGAGCCTGTTCCAATGCCTAACCACTCTTTCGGTGAAGAAAATTTTTCCTAATAGGAATATTTTTGTTTCCTACGGTCCAGTGCACTGTTACCTGTCCACACCCTGCTGCCTGGGCTGCCTGTTTCCAAGCCCTCCACAGCAGACCAGCTTCATAAATTGTTTCACCCCACCAACTTGAAGAAGAACTGAGCAGAAGCCCTTTGGGTTTATGAATTTTTTCCTGTCTCTTCACTGTTATCCTCACTAGATGAGCACTGCCCAGCCAGCTACTGGCTTGGGGATGCTCTGGAGGCAGCCCCAGCACGCTGTCACCACACACCTCTTGCTCTGCCCAGGAAGGCAGCTCTTGCACAAAGCTCAGAAAACACAGTCCAAGACAGAAAAATCATCACATTCCACTTTCCAACAGCACCAAGCTTCCGCCAGCCACCGTGAACCCAGCTCCCCCGCCCTATAGCAGCAGTATCTCAGGCATGGGGAAACGGAGGCACACCCCGCATCCATGGGCTTTGACGTTTTTGGGAAGTGGGTGACAATATAACTGTGGGAGGAGCGAACTGTCCTGGCTAGGAAGGGATGCAGCCATGGCCACCTTGTACACCCGGGTCAATAAACCAGGTTGTTACCCACCCCGTGACCCTCCTGGCCTCCCAGTGTGCTGGCGGGCAATGCCCCTTCCCTATCCTGCTGCTTCCTCGCCAGCGGCTTGGGAAGGGGAAGGGAGCTGGTTTTGTTGTGGAACAAGCGCTGGTTCTCATTGCAACAAACTCAGTGCATGCAACAGGCTGGCACTGCCACACGCCCGGGCACGGCTCTGCTGCCAGGTGTGCGGTGCCCCACCACCCCGGCCTCTGCCATCAGCTCCGGGAAGCCCAGGAAAACTCTGCGTCACCTCCCATCGCTCCCTGTTTGCACAACTCCCCTCCCCAGGGATCAAGTCGGAGCGCGCCCGTGCCGACTCAGCTCCCGATGCAGCGGGAACGCTGCCACGGCCGGAGCCTCCCCACGCGAGCCGGGAATCACGGCCGGCTTCGGGGCACCTGCGGGTTTAATCGTGCTCTGTACGTAATCCCAGAGCAAAGGCAGCCGTATACCTTGGTGTGACCTGCCACGGCATGGGAAGGTGCTGAGTTGCAGTGCCCTGAACCAAAGCACAGGGAGGAGGTTCTGGTCACAGATACCACGTCACAGGTATTGCACAAGCCCAAAGCTCCCCAAGAGCTCCCCTTGGAGCCTCCTCCCTGGCAGAGGAGCCCGGCGAGCGAGCGAGAATGTTGGGTTGGGCTGAGTCCTGACTTCTGCTGACTAATGGTGGCCCGGCAGCGTTACTCACACCCACAGCACCTGTCCGTGCAGAGACAGTGCAGCTCGGCTGCTCTTTGACCCAGCGATGGACCCGCAAGGATTCCCCTACTCCTTCATGATAAACAATCCCTTCGGAAGGCACGCGGAACAATGGTGCTGCTCAAGATGGCTCTTGCCTCGGTCGTGTTTGTGTGGTGCTGCCAGGCTCCAAGCACCGAGCGTGTCCCTGTGTCAGGCAGCAGTCACCCTTTTGCTGTGGTTAAACTGGGGTTGGGGTCTCCTCTCCTTGCTCTGGATCAAGCCATTGCTGTGTGGCCAGTGGTGGTCCCTGGCCTTAGCCAGGGGGAAGCTGAGGCCACGGGCGTATTTCTGTCCCTGGAGTCACTCCCTGTGGATCCTGGCTGCTGCTGGTGCTGGGAAAGGAACAAGTGCTGGTGTCAGTGCAGATGGGTCTGGCCCTTCATTCCAAATTGGTTGGCCTCCTTCAGCCCTCCCTAGCCAAGACCCTTCTGCAGGGGCAGGAGAGACCCTTCCCACCCAAGCCTGGCTCTGAAGGTCTCTGCAGGCTGATCCAAACTTGACAACCTCCACCAGAGGACAAACCTGCATCGTGTGTCCCATCTCCAGCTTCCCGGGCTTGGAGGTCTCACCAGGGTTACGGTTCTGAAGAAAGCAGGCTACAGGTGGTCACCACCAAAAAATGTCCCAACTCTGCCAAAAATCCCAACCATCAGCCCCATGAGCAGGGCCTCCCAGAGACTGGCAATAGAGAGTCAAGTTGGGGTCAAAAAGTTGTCCAGCCCTGGCACAGGCTGCCCAGGGCAGTGGTGGAGTCCTCATCCCTGGAGGGATTTAACAAACATGTGGATGTGGCACCTGGGGACATGGGTTAATGGTGGCCTTGACAGTGCTGGTTGGACTGGATGACCTTAGAGGGCTTTTGCAACCTTGATGATCTTACGATTCTGTGAAAAAGCAACTCAGCTGCAGCATCGCTGCTCCAAAGGGAACCGTTCTCCCTCCCTCCAACATGGAATAGGAGCTGGTGGCTGATCAAATGCAGCTTGAGCATATGGCTAGTGCTGTGTGTCACTGCCCTGGAGGCACTGGCACCTGCAGCCACCGCTGACTAACCTCAGCCCTGCCCGAAGAATCTCTGCAGAAGGCCAGCGATGCATCCATGTACCTTCAGACAGGAGCTGGCCCTCAAGAGCCACAATTGACCTGGAGGACAGAGCTGTCCATAAAAATCACCTGAACAGAAAAATCTGGAGACCTTATACAAGGTCTCCTGCTTCAAAATGCCACCCGCTTCCAGGAAAACTTACCAAATCTCTCCCATGCCCATGGAAACCCCCTTCTCCATCCCTGTCTCTCTCAAAATAAAGATAACAGAGTGAGGAGATGTTTCAAAACAGAGCTGATTTCTTTTTTCCTCCTGGTTTTTCTTTCAAGGAAAAACTTCTCTCAAAAATGACAGATTTTTGTCAAACATTTCACTCATGACAAATTGGCATTGTCATCGAGGAGAGCACTCAGCTGGGAATTTCGGAGGTGCTTCGGGAACCTCCATCTGCTTTTACTGAGTTAAAATCCGACGGCGGCGAGGTTGGAGAACGTAATGTGTGAGGCAAGGATTAATTAACATCGATCTGGCTCCAAAACCAGAGGCAGTGAGAGTAATTTTCATTGAGGAACTTGGCACCGCTTAGCACCTCCTCCTCCTCCAGTGCTGCTGGAGTATTTTAAGCTCCTGAAAATCACACGTGCACCACCAAGAGTTTTTGCAGTTATTAATTAAATCCTAAATAGAGAGAAAAATCTTACTTTTTTTGTTAACTCCCTACCCAGGCCATACACAGCAACTTTCCCCTTCTATAAAACAGCACTGCAAAAGCTGTTTGCAATGTAATGAGGTAACAAAGCAATGGGGAAAGGGCAAACATCATTATGCTGGTTCCAGTCTCATTTGGTACAACTTCCTGAGCTCATCACAGTTATTTCTATTGTGTTTTTTAATTTTATCACAAGGATTATAGTTATCATCACAGACATTTTATGCCTAACTTCTGGGTTCTTTACAATATTTTCATTCAAATGCTAAAAGGCTGTAATGAGACTAAGATAATGGCCCGCAAATATAAATGACACAGATCAGAATAGGGGGAAATTGGTTAAAGAGGAAAACAAATAGAAATTATCCATCCTAATTTGCATTCAAAGACAGTAGCTGGGGAAAAAATGAATGTATTATGGAGAAGGAGGTTTCACCTGGTACCTGAACCCAACAGAACCTGCTGCACTTCTGCAACATCTGGATCCAGCTGCAAATGTCACTGACTCTTCTCTGCCCTCCCCAGCTTCATCAGCACTAACAAGGCGAGGGATGGCACAGACAGCCGCACATTTGTGGCCGTGGAGGGACGGTGTGGGCATCGATCAGCAAAACGTGAGTTCTCTGAGAGCTTTGAACTGCTGAACCTCACCAGAATCAATATTTTCCTTTTTAAAACAATGCTGGGGGGGAAAAACACATCTCATATAGATTCAGTGTTATTCTGGGTTTTACATTATTCATTGAACCTCATCCCATGTCATGCTGCAGTGAATATATTACCATATATGATGATACAAAAATTACACGACTCCTGCAAATACCCGATAAAGTGTCAGGCTGGGCTGCTAAAGGAGCCGCAATCGCTCATTAGCAACGTGTAATTACGCTGCCATACGCTGGGGCTGTGCCTGTGCCACCAGTCACTTTACGGGGAAAGAGAAGGAAAATAATAATAGTAATAATAATAATAGCAAAATAATAAAAAATCAGGCAACAACAAACCCCAGAGCTGCGTGGTGGGTCTCAAACTTTGGGAAATATTTTCTTGTTGAAGCCTTATCTCCCCTGCAGCACATCCAGGAATGTCACTGCAAGGCCACCAAGGGCCACAGTGTCCCCAGAGGCTCCCAGCTCAGCCCACCCGAGCAGGGATCATGGGGGCGCTTGGAGGGAACAGGCTGCATGCAGAGAAATAACAGGGAAAATGGGAAGTCTGTCAGAAAAGGTTAATGATTTATCCCCGTGTAAAAATGTGCTGCTATTTCTAGAAAAGGCTTTGCAACCTCAGTGCCACATGTGATTTGAGTGGGGCTGAAGGTGGGCAGCTCCACTCTGATATTGGCCACTCTCTTTATACCCAGGTATTATTGCCTTTTTAAATTATTTTTTTTTAAGCTGCCCTGGAGCTTCCACAGAGTTTCAAATAAGCAACTCTAATGTTCCATCTTCATCAACCATTCCACTTACATAGATA
>VZTE01006182.1:51808-61814 GCA_013397775.1 Eulacestoma nigropectus
CCCAAAAAAAAACCTGCAGCAAAACATAGAGCAAGAAGCAGCATTTCAGAAGAGCTGCAATCCTGGGCTTTGCAGCCCCGACATCTCACATGAAAGGGAAGAATTTCCCTCCGAGTGAATAGCGGTTTATACATTCTTTGGCAGCCTGTTACCATGAGCAAACACAATCTGTATTTCTGCCTCGCTCATTTGTTTGCCAAGTGCATTGGAAAGGAATATTTCATCTGCTGCCAGATAAACCCGCAAGCGACCGTGCCCAACGTTTTGCTGCAGGTATGAGATTTGTTCCTGCAAACGGACACCTCCATACACCCCACCTGAATAAACTGCCCCCCAAATGGGTCTGAGAGTTCAACACAAGGGTGGGGGGCAAGGAGGTGTCATCCCAGCCCCCCTCCTGGCCTGCAATAAAAGGTGGTGAGAATAACGGGAAAATTGGCAGCACCAGAGCATGGATAAAAAGCTCATGTTGGATTTGGGATGGAAAAGAGGAAAAGCCCTGCAGCTCCCAGCCTGAGCTGCCACCTGCACCGCTGCCTCAGAGAACGCCGGTCCCTGCCAGCGCCTGCAGCTCCCCAGACTTTTGCCTTCCTGCAGCTCTGGCCCAAGCTCAGCCCAGCTCCTGGACACCTTAACCCTCGGTTTAAACCAAGCTGCTTTCAGCTCGTGCCCCAGTTCCTTTGCCTGGGATATCATTTAAACAAAACTCCCTGAAAATGCCCAAACCAGACATTTGTGGTCCCACAAGTATTTTTTTTCTCCCCTTGGTGATCAGTATATCAAACACATGAAAAAACAGACAGAGGAAAGGGCTTGTTTGAATTATTTTCTCTTTCCTCTGACCTAGCTCTTGCAGCTGAGCCGTTCCTGCATCCCAGCGCAGCAGAAGCAAAGTTCTGAACACACATGGGAAGAGATCCTGGGAAAGGGGAGCAGCCAACTCACAAAGTCCCATCATTCAGCCTCAGTAAGCTTAAAAAGCTTTTTTTTTTTCCCCCTCAAATTTAATTTAATTTTTTCCCCCATTTCCTGCCTGTATTCTGCTCCTCCAGCTGGAACATGCTCCCACGCAAAACTCCTCCAAGCCCACACCAGGGGCTATTCCTATGGGAAAAGCAGCTCCAGTGCCTGCTTGGAGCCCCAGCAAGGGAAAAAGCACCCCAGAACAACACACACTCCCAACATCAGCTCCTTGACACCTTATTGTGAGACTCCCCTGCCCCAGCAGCCCCACAGCCAGACTAGAACTACTGATCTGCATCTGAGAAGTTCCCAAATCCCACTGGCAATTTCCACAGCCATCCGGTTCCACCTTTCATTTCCAGAGCAACCTTTCCCCTCTTTACTTGGCTTCCAAGTTCAGTTGAAGACATTAACCTAATTACAGCTATCTCTGGCATCATTTTTGTCTCCCTCTCACTCCCCCTGCATTCTGGCAAGGTCGATTTTGCAGCTTATCCCAAAAATTCCTGCTTGTTTGGGTTTTTTTTTTTTTTGCAATTTCCACTTCAGCCAAAAGGTGGAAGAAAAGGAGATGCTGTAGGGGAGTGAGAACAAATGGAAAAAGCTGTGCCAAGGGTGGCATGAGGGGAAAAAAATCATTATTTTAAATTAAGAATTAAGAATACATCCGCTCCCCGGATGCTGTTTGAGCTAAGGATGGGGTGATTCTGGAAAAGGCTGGCAGGCATGGAGCAGGCAGCTCAGCTTTATTCCCTACCGGCAGCCTGGAGGTAATTTGGGGGGCATGGAGGATGACCCCCATTTCACCTCTGCAAGCCATGTGCCCAGAGGTGCTGGAGAGCTGGGATCCCTCACTTCAGGGTGCATTTTCAGCAGCTATTTAAAATTTAAGATTAAGCAGGATTTTCAGGAGCACCTAAGCCGTTTAGGTGCCTAAATCCCACTGAGAGTCCCTTTGAACACTGCTACCTTCCCAAATCCCAGCCGGTGTTTATTGGTGTCATTAGACAGTTAAATGCTCCCAGGCACACGTCCTAATCCCAGGGCTGGGAAGCTGCTGACCATCACCAGCTGACCCAGCTCTGCAATATGTGGAATATGTGGGCAGGGAATCCCCATTTGGGCACTTCCAACTTGTTCCACCTCCAACCCTTCCCTGTCTGACCTGGGAGTTCAGGTTTCTCCCTTTTTTTCCCCCTCTTGCTCTATCTGGGTGAGCATTGGGGTGAAGGGGAGATCACTATCTACAGAGTCTCTTTGAAATGATTGTACAACAACCTCCCTGCATTTCCTCCTGTTCCACACAGGCCTCCAGCCCTGTCCTGGTACAGGATGAACCTTTAAACCGAGGGACAACCCATTAGGGAGATGTGGCAGCACCCTGGACCCATGTATGGGGCCGCAGTTCTTGGAGCTGCCCAGTGCTCCAGCTGTGGGTGCTGCAAATCCCCCAGGCAAACACAGCATCACCCCAAATTTGGGGTGAGTTTTTACCTTTTTGCGGTTGCAAGGAGAGAGGATGCAGCTGCAGGGGGGTGCTCTTGTGGGTGCAGACCCTCCCAATTTGTTTCCTGCACTCTCAAACCATTTTAATTCTATGAACCTCTCTGATAATACAGGGAAAGAACGTGCCAAGGCATGTGTTTGGCTTCTATCATGTCAAATACATTTTAATTGGTGATAATTCCTGCATGCCCAGTATATCCAGGTGAAAATGAGCCCTGTGTGCTCCTGCTCTGCAGGTTAATGTTCCTCAGGCAAGTTGGTATTAAAACCAAGGGGCTGGAGCAGTGGGAATAAAAAATCAGCTTTTAAAGGGCAGCTCTCCCAAAAGCATCATGAGATGTTTAAGCTTAGCTCCAACCTGGGAGCAAACTCCTGTTTTAATAACTGTAAGGGATTTGGGGAGATTCTCTCTTTCCTCTGCTGAACGGGAGAGGGACATGTGGCATTAAAGCAGCACCTGGGGGGGCACATTCCCATTTTATCCCATGTACAGGCACAGCAGCCAACCCCCCTCCGGGCACCTGATGTTCAGGGGGGGATGCACAGCTCTCCATCACCTCCTCCAGGCTGTAATATTTTGATCAATAGCTTTATTCACATCCAGAGGAAGATGAAGGCACCTGCTGTTTCCTGCTCCCTCCCTTCGACCAGGGAACAAACACGGCAAACCTGGGAGAGATGGAGCCCCCGCGGCAAATCCGCACTGACACGGATGCTTTGGGAATTATCCGCTGGGCGAGCAGTTATTGACCTGGGCTACAAGTGGGTGAGCAGCCAGAAACCTGAATGGGGTTGTGATTAATTCACACACACACACAAAAAGAACTGAATTTATGGGATATTTTTATTTCTTGGTTCATTCAGCCAGCTTTAATTACACCATGGCCAGATGGATGCTCCATAGCATTGAAGTCTCTGCCTTCTCCCTCTCCCTAAGCTGGCTCTGACCAGCACTGGGCTTCTGCAAAGGCAGTATGAGGGGGGTGCTGGTTTGAGGGGCTCTATGGCAGGATGAGCCACAGGACCATCCAAAGAGCCTGTGATGGAGCCACGGCAGCTCCTCCTGCACCAAGCAGGCAGGGGTTAGTTTTAGGCAGCATTTAGCACAGGTAGTCACCACCTTGGGCAAAATACCGTGGCCCAGGTCTCCAGGGTTTCCACCCTCTTTGTATTTTCTCCCCAGTGCCCACCACCTTTGCAGGTCCAGAACCGGCAGGTGGAAATGATAATAATTCAAATATTCCTTGGGGAGTGCTGGCAAGAAAAGCACAAATCTTCGTTTCGAGCCGCATATGAAAGGCAGTCTTTGTGCTCAGGAGCATCGCGTGCCTTTGGAATCCGTGCTGGAAATCTGAATCCAATCTGATGGGCGCTTTCATTTTATTTTTTCCAAAACAAACCAAACAACTCTGTATAAACAAAATCTGCCAAAGCTCCTGTTCTCCCTCACCTGTCTGATTAATTCTTCCTCTCCTGCTTTGCTGTATCAAAATAAACAAACACTCTATTGATTCTGACTGTTCTCTGAAGATTTGTGGCAGAAAGCTGAAGTTCCCTGAGTTACTGTGGAGCAATGACTGGATGCCCACTGGTTGGAAATGCTTCCTTGGAACAAAAAAAGATATTAAAAAGTGGCTATATCATAGCAAAGGACATGCTTTGCTTCCTCAGACTGGAAGGAAGTGTGAAGTATGACTGTTAATAATTCATTTTGACAAGTCTCCATCCTTCCTGCCTTTTTTTTTTTAAATCCAGGATACACTAGGAAAATCAATACAAGAAATACAGAGTTTTGCTTTTATTTTATCTTCCAGAAAGCAGCGGGGCTCACAGACCCTCCATCTCCTTGCACCCAGCACATCCAACCATTTCCACCAACCATTCCTTCAAAAAACCATTTTCCTATTTCATCTACACGATGGCACGAAATTAAAGGCTTCGCTCTGCCCCAGTACCTTCTGCAACCCACAAAACTTCAAATTAACCTTTTGCTTTCAGAGTAATTAATGCTGCAACACCACTAACGACCTGGTTGGATTCCAATACACCGGAGAGCTGCTGCAGCCCGACTGGGATGCCCTTGGTCTGCACTGGAGGTGGAATTATAATCTTCTTAAGGAACGCTGTTCAGCTCAGTAATTGCCTTACATTGTAAAATCCTACAGAAAAAAACTTGCCCTGCAGCACATTTGATATGTTCTGGTCCTTGGCCAAGCTCTGCACAAGTCCACTGGACTCTACTGGCCTTTTTCCCCTTTAAATTTTACTTTTTTGGGGTTTTCTCTATAGTTACCGTGGCAGGATTCGGCATGTTTCATGCACAGGGAATGAATGCAACAGTGAAAAGAGAGACCACAGTACAAGGTCCTCAAGACCAAAAATCACAGGAAATCACACAAAAGAAATCTGGATTAAATCAGCTGCAATAGTTCAAATTGTGCTAACTTTACCCTAAATCAGGAGTCCAGCCCAAACTAACACCAGCCCCAGATTTCTGCGGTTTACTCACCACCACAACCCAGAGTGATAGTCAGGCTCCCCAGGGTCACCACCCTTGCGTTCCATTTATCTTCACTGGCAACTCTATTAAAAATCTCAAATGCCTCACTCATAAAACATTGAGATTTTGTCACAAACCTACCTTGAGCTGACCTCTGGCCATCAATTACAGAGGAGAGCCCATAGAGGGGGGAGCAATCAACCAGCTCTGCTCACTTCCATAGCTTTGGGCAGCATCCTCTGCCACCCAGGTCTTCCAAACCCACCCTTCCCTTCCACTGTTCCCGTTTTCCCCATTACCTGCTAACAAACAACGAGGAAAGACCCCAGGGAAGGTATTCAAAGCAGTTGCTGGAAATCACGAGCTTCATCTAAGCCCAGACAGGGTCGATACAACCTCCAGCTATGCAAACCCACCCCACAGGTGGCTTATAACATTCTCTTTGTTCAGAAAGCCCTCAAGTTCATTTGCATTGCGCTTCTTCTCCAAAAAATTGGGATTTGCCTCCAAAACCTTGGAGTGTTGGTGTGGCACAACCACCCCAGGTGGTTCCCCTCCAGGAGAACTTGGTGCCTGCGGCTGCATTGCCTGAGGCTGGAAACAAGCTCCCTTCTGCCTATCAGGCTGCTGGCTTTTTTTCCATTTTAAGACTCATGATCACTGCTTTAAAGAGGGAATTAAACTGGTGGCTTGTGGATGATGTAAAACCTTGATGTCCTAGGAAACTGCACAAATAAATGTCATCAGAGTAACTAAGAGGGGAGACAAGCTGATTTTGAAACTAAGGGGGATTGAGATGGTCTGAATTTTCTCCATCTTCCTGAATCACACAGTCCTGGTATCACCCATGTACAAAACCACCTACAAATCAGTCACCCTGCAGGAAAGGGGTTGATTGGAGCAACTTCAGCACAGAGAATTCTCCTTGTATTTCCATTGAGCAGGCCAAGCTATGGCCACCCACCTCCCACCACTGCTGGCCTTGAACTGAGAGCAGTAGCAACCTCAAAAAAGCCAAGAGGGTTTTTTTTTCAGAAATGCAAAATCAGCACTAATCACATTGTCAGGGTATCAGCTCACACTCACCACCAACGCGTTAGGCCAGCTGTGCACCTGCACTTGCTCATTTGGCCACTAACCTGCTTTAGCAATTACAGATAATTAAAACATCGCCCTGCAGCCATTCTGATTTCTGGTGTGCCCATCTCCTGCCTCCTCTGGAGCTCAGCTGGAAGATGAAGGATGGGGGTAACTTTCAAGAGTGCAGATCAGAGTGTTTCCATGTATTCTCTACAGCAGCACAACAACTCACACTGATGGGAGAGGTGACCGGTGTTGGAAGGTGAGGAGGACCCAGGCAACTCCTCTGCTCTGCACAGGGATGCTCTTTTCAATTTGCAGGCCAAAATGCCACACTAAATAACCCGAGTCAGGTGCAAGAACAGACTCTGAAATCTAAGGAATACAAGTAATGTCATCTGCTGGGGGAACGCAGTGTCAAAGCCACCATGAGCCACAGGGAAGAGCTGGACCTTTGCTGACCACCCCAGCAGACCAGGTTAACACCTACCCCCTTTCACTGCACATTGGGAGACCATTTCTGTGGTCCAAATGTCCTCGAGCTGGTAAAGGTTATCAAAATACCAGGGTTTGGAGAAAGGGGGATGTTCCAGCAATGCTCCCTAATAACAAACACCAAAGCAATCCCTTCCAGGAGGAGATAAAGAATTTCTTCCTCCCCTGGCAATAAATCAAAGGCCACTGTTCAGCTGATGGGAATTGATTTTTCTCCCTTCCTTTGCACTTAGAGCAAGGCAGGACTGTGGTGAGAGCCCCCAAACGTGACAGAGCCCAATCGATGGCAGGGAGGGGACATAGTGGGGACATCTGGCACCAGCACATGGCATTCCCGACCCTCCTGCAGCAGGGGCACCCTGCTCCTGCCCTGAGCCTCAATGGAGAGACACAGGGAATGGAATCATTTAGGTTGGAAAAGCCCCCTAAGATCACCCAGTCTAACCACTAACCCAGCACTACCAGACCACCACTGAACCACATGCCCAACTGCCACATCTATTGTCTTTTAAATCTTCCAGGGATAGGGACTCCACCACTACCCTGGGCAGCTGTGCCAGGGCACAGGGCTGGATAACCCTTTTGGTGAAGAAATTTTCCTTAATATCCAACCTAAACCTGCCCTAGTGCAACTTGAGGCCATTTGCTCTTGTCCTATCACTTGTTACCTGGGAGAAGAGATTGACCCCCACCTGCCTATAACTTCCTGTCAGGGAGTTAAAGAGAGCAAAGCCCCAGCAAAGCCCTTCCCAAAAGTAAAGGGCACAAGTGAACTTTAGTTGGCAATGAATGAGATGATCCAGATAAAAATAGNGCGGGGATGGGATGGGATGGGATGGGATGGGATGGGATGGGATGGGATGGGATGGGATGGGATGGGGGACAATCCCCCTGCACCCTCCTGCCTTCACAAGTGATAATTAGGAGCCTGCCTGGCTGCCCAGAAAAACAGGCATCTGCCATTCCAGCTGAAACATGGCTCCAGTTCTAATCCACTGTTAATTAAAAAGATTTTCACTGTAGGTTTCATCAAATCCAAACCTCTTTGGCTTTTTATCTGCACAAAAGGAAAGGAGGGGAATTAAAAAAAAGCTGTCTGTAATGCAGATCATCCAGAGATCAGTTCCTCTCCCCTAACCAAACTCTTTAGTAACAATCACTGAAGGCAGTGATTTACCCCCTTTTTCTGCACCCAGCACTGTGCAGCCGCAGGACAGGGGACATGGGATTGATTTGGTTTCCCTCTAAACCCCTACGACAGCCTAAGGTGGTTTTGTGTAGAAGCAAAGGCCTGATTTAACAGGTTATAAAGCTCCACTGTTTTCTCACTATCCGCTTTATTGCAGCGCGTAAGATTTTTAATGAGAAATAAATTGATAGAGATACATTACCACAGGGGAACTCTGATCTGCTCATTTGCCAGCTATAATGGCACAGACCACATTTCTGAAATCCAGAGGGAAAAATGCACTCACAATGTATTTATGTCAGTATTCAGCTGGAATAGGCACTTAAAGTGTCACCTGGGTGGTGACGGCCCCTTGCAGTGATGCTGGTCAAGACAGTGGTGGTGGGACCAACGTAGGTGATGCCCAGCAAGTGGCTTTGCTGTGGGAAACAGAGCCTGGAAAGCTGGAAGGAATAGCTCAGCTGCACCAAACCAGGGAGATAATCGCCTTTCTCACCTCTCTGCGCCCACTCTTTGGTATCCCCATGCCTTGGGAGCAGTTGAGGTGCATCCCATGGTAGAGACATCTCTGGCTATCAGTATTTACATCAGGCAAACCCAGCAGGGAGTCCTTTACACATCACCTGCTGTGCCCCAAGGATGACATGGGGGGTAAAAACCAGAACATACTGGTATTTCAATAAAAAACAAAAAGAGAAAGAAAACGTGGCATGATGGGGAAGTGTTGCCCTGTCCCAACATGAGCATCGTATCTTCATCCTTGTGCCACCTTCTGTAAAGCTCCTGTTCCCTTCAATCTCTCCCTTGGCAGGGGTTCTCCCACCTTTCCTCCAGCTCCACTGTGCCCAAGGCAGCTTCTCAGTAGCTGCCCAAAATGCCAGGACACACAAGGCAAGGTGATGGCCTTGGGAGGAGAATGATGGCAGAGCCCTTGTGACCACAAAGGGGACCTCATATATGGGGGGACCAGAGATGAGTTCCATGCTGCCCCTAGGTGTGCTGTCATGTGAGATGGCTGCTGCTCATCTGGATAAATCCCTTTCTTTTTTGCGTCCCTTATCAGGAGAGGCAGGTCAAAGCACAAACATTTCAAAAACAATGTCCAGGAATGCCCTTTCCACAGCCCTGCCACAGACAAAGCTCTGGATTTCTCGCTCCTTCTCCCTCCCACATTCCTGCCCACACACTCCAAGCACTGCCATTCCTACACCCACACACCACTGCTCTCCTGTGCCAGTGATCTGCATCTGTGCAGATTCACCTGGAAATTGCTACTGTAAACGTGTATTCACACTTACATGGGCAATATTATTATTTTTAGTATGGACAATAACTCCTTGCTTTTTGCCAGCTCCCACCTATCGCTTTGTAGCCAGACTTGGGCCGATGACTTTATCATTCATCCATCCCTTTCCATTGGGAATATTCCCCACTCCAAGAGGAGCACAGAAAATATGTGGGAAGGTGGTACAGGTGTTGCCACATCTGACAACCCCCTCAGTAAGACAAAGGGTACAGGTTCCTTCTGTGATGCTCCCCACCCCATAGCTCTGCCTCGACGCGCTGTCTTCTCCCTGATAGCAAAGTGGAGGCATCCTTCAGTACTTTAGTTAACAAGTGCTGGAGCAAATCAAGCCAAATCTCATCTTCTGCCCCTTCTTTGACTTTTTCATTGACTATTAGGGGGAGAAGAAAAACAACTCCTCGAAGGTGAAGCTTTGATATTCAGAGTGCTAGGAGAAATCCTGGTTCCTACAGTGATATTCAAGGACAAACTTGTATATCCTGTATATCCAAAGGAGAAAGAGAGCACTTAAACTATAGGAAAACAACTCTAGGTAGTAATTATTGTGCTTGTAAAATAATAAAGATCTTTATCAGCTTCCAGCTTGCCACTGATGGTTAATAATACACATCCTAGTGCTGTTGGACAATGGTATTTGGAGAGCTGTGCCTTGTGCTGCAGCATCGGGCTGGAGGAGGCAACTGCTGGGGCAAGGGATGCAGTCACATCCTCATCCAAAGGATTTTGAAACCCCAAGCAAAGCAAAAACCAGCAACAGACCTGAATTTTGCAAGGTGTTTATTTCTGATCAGAGAAAAGGAAGGTAAAATAAAGGGTATTTCACAATGAAAAAGCATCCAGGTTTCCCTGCACTCTGGGGTGGAAAGGTTATGTGTCTGCCTTTGCTTTGGATATAGCCCAGAGCTGCCAAGTGCTCCCAAAACCAAAGTGAACAAGCTTGCAAATTATGGCTGGCACATTCCTCTGG
>VZTE01006182.1:61858-103682 GCA_013397775.1 Eulacestoma nigropectus
TTTTTTTTTTTTTTTTTTTAGATTCTTGCTGTATTTTCCAAGCAAGCAAGAACTGGCTCCTTCCCCCTCCGCAGTCCTGGCACTCTGCACGACACAATTGCCTCACCAGGATTTCCTGGAAACACACACAGCCCTTGGCCTGAGATAGGGAGGTGGCTGCAAGAAGCTTCCAACATTTTTAATCAAAGAGCATCCTTTTGCTGTGTGCTGAGAGTGGGCAGAGCACACGTGTGGCCCTGAGAACACCTTTCCCATCACCCACGCTGTGCTCGCAAACTCTGGTAGAGCACGGCTGTTTCTTAGCTAATGCCTTGGGTATTTTCCTGGAGAGGAGCTAAGGGCTGTGGAATGAGCTGGTAGCTGAGGGAATAGAGTACAACAGCTCATCTTGTCTGGAAAAGGCACACAATGTTCAGAAACTGGCATTTTTATAGCCTTTAAAATTGTTCACTTTTGAAACTGCTGCAGCCATTCTCTTATGAATGGAGAAGGACCAAGAGAAATGGTTCAGCCCTGGCAGGAGGGGGAAAAAAAAAGACCCAAAACCTCTAACTCTCCCTCCCCAAAGTACCCTCGTTAGCTTTAATAACTCATTATCGTATTATGAGGCGAAGGCTCACAGGATTATGGTATTTAGTAATATTATAATGGATGTGAGCCAGCCGTCGAGAGAGCTTTTTGTATTCCTGCTTTGTGCTGACCTGGCCTTGGACCTGGGGTTTGTGTCCCACTGTGCTATCAAAGATAAACACCCCCCGCTCCCCATCAGTAAATACACATGCATTTAGTAAATACATGCTTAGTAAATTACATATATATATGAATAGATATATATGTGTAGCACAGGTAGGCGGGAATTTCAGAGCTTGAGGTTTTCTGGCTGCTTCCAGTCAGACAAATAGATTATACAATCCTTCAGCAGCAAAATAAACAGCTTAGAGCAAACAAGAGGCTTAGTGTGCCAGTACTTTACATTTTCTGGCTGGGGCTGGCCATGGCTGAGGCCACCGAGCCCAGCCCCTGCTGCTCCCTCTGCACAGCCCAGAGACCTGCCCTGGTTTCAGCCGTTTGGGTCGCCCAGCACAGTGCGCAGCTGGATTTTCCTTTCTTTTGCTTTGGTGCACTATAGACTTCGGCAGAGTTTCTTCCGGCACAGATCAAAGCAGAAAGAATACATTGGATGCTCCTGTGCTCTGTGTGCAGAGCCATCCTCAGTTTCATAGAATCATGGTTTGAGTTGGAAGAGACCTTAAAGATCATTCAGTTCCTCCCCCTGCCATGGGCAGGGACACCTTTCACTAGACCAGGTTGTTCAAAGCCCCATGCAACCTGGCCTTGGTTCCCAAGAGAGTTTCAAGCACTCCCAGGTATCACCCCTGCCTCTTCATCCCTCACTAAAAGGAAACTAAGTTCACAGCAGAAAACTATACCCAAAGTTGTTGAATGCAAAGGAAGGCAAAGCAAAAGAAAACATGTTTTCCTCCACCTTTTTCTCAATTATAGCAGCAAATGAGTTTTCATGCCAGCAGAATTAGAACCGAGACCAAAGGCATCATTTTAATGTGAAAATGAGAGACAGCTTGGGTGGTTTGCTTTGTTGCAAATACGTAGATGCATTTTTGCAATTCCAGTTTAATTTCAAAACTTCCTTCCTCTGGAGGAGGGCACAACCACATCCTACCTGCCCGACGCAGCACACGGAGGCTATGTTTTCTCTCCCAAAGCCAGGGAAGATTTCTGCCTCATTAACACTCTCCTCTAGCCCTTCCCTCCCTTGGGAGTTGGAACAGATGACCTTTGAGGGTCCCTTCCAACCCAAACTGTTCTATGATTCTTTGATTCCCACCCCATCACCACCAGCTCTCACTGATTTCACAGGTCTGACATCGCCCACGAGGCCCCAGGGCTGCAGCCCATCTCCCATCACACGGCATTTCTGCGAACACCTGCAGCTCTGCTGCCCTTCCCCAGAGTTTGGCAGCACCACAGAAGCAGTCAGACAAACAACTATTCACATTTCTACTAAAATAAACACAATTTTTTTAATTCCAGTAAGTAATCCTGCATAAGAGGGAAGGACTATTGTAGCACGAGTGAGAGGAGGCTGCGTTTTACTCTTTTCTCCAGCATTTTCACACCATCCCTCTTCCAGCCACGTTATTGAATCAGAAACATCCAGCTTCATCAAGGCTTACTTTGTCTAAACAGGATTTGGGGTCTCTAAGGGCCACTGGAGAATATCATGTTTAAAGAGAGATGTTAAACCTCAGGACAATAAGGGATGTGTTAATGCACTGAGAGCCAAGTTCCTTTGCTGCCACTCTCTTCTTCCCAGACAAAATTACACAGATTAAAAGAAACACATGAGAACTGGATCACCCCACTCTCTTGCCAAGTGATCAAATTAACTTCCTACAACCCATCCCAAATCTTACATTTCACACTTGTGAACTCTTGCCAGGAAACACAAGAAACTATTTCCTAGCAGGGAATGAAACAGTCTCAGCGGCCAAGGACAGAGCTCGTGGCCAACACCAACACCTAACCCAGAGCATGGAATGGAGCAGAAAGAAGCAGCATCATGAAATTCTCCATGAGGACAATTTATATGCAATGAGACTCTCCTCTTCTGTGCAAACAATCCTCTCACAGCTTCAGCTTCCTCACAGACAGAAAAAATTTTCCACTCCCAAAAAAAGACTTTCATGCGATACAGGCCAACTTAAGAACAAGTCCAGGAATAAGGAACTTTTGAGAAATTTGCACTGGAGGAAGACCTCTAAGATGAAGCCCAGTGAGGAGGGATCCGGCCGTACTTCCCCACCTCATCACCTGGAGGAGGAGGAGGTGGCACCTTCCCCAGCCAGGTGCTGCAAAGCCAACGAGACACAATCCTGAGACATGTTTCATGCTGGCCCCCTGGCCAGTCAGTACGGAATATTTTAGACTTCAACGAGGCTGTGAGATGCCTCTAGACCCCAGCCTGTGCAGTGTTTATATGCTGTAATGGCCCTCCCCCCTGCTTCAAGCCTCCTTATGTAGGAAAACCTCCAGTGAAAGCCGTGGGAGGCTCTTAATTGCCTCTGCTCCAATCAATACAAACAGTGCTCGGCAATGCCAACCACCACAGAGAATGCTGGCTCCCCAATGGCACAACTTCCACATTTTCTTAGTGTTTCCACTGCAAAAGAAAGCAGGCAGAAGGTACTGGATCTATTGCTTCCAGGTTGAGCCCACCAAACCCTGTAGCTGACAGCTTAGATCCACGCTGAGCCAAGATTTATGTGGAACCATCCGGGACATCAACCACCAGCCACTGCTCTTCCAAAGGCTGGAGAGAGCTGACACCAACCCCTGCATGTGCCCAGCTCTGTTCCTTGGCTGGAATAATAACAAGGAAGCCCTGGGAGCACTGCTGCCAGGCGGGATGCAGAGGATCCGAGTTATTCCTGCCCTAACATGAACCGCTGCCACTGACAAACCGAGCCCAAGAGGACCGACCACAAGAATTTCGATTTAATGCCATCTGCAAAGCATCTGAACTTCTCCTCAGCGAGAGGCACAGCAGAGGGGATTTCCAAAGATGCTGGGGCAATCTGAGCTCCCACATCATCTCAGTTCCTGGGATACTTCAGAGTCAGCCTTAAGCCTGCTTAACTCGAACAAAGCACAAGAGAAGAGTCTTCCCTCACATTACAAAATCCTACTTCAGACCCTGAGAAAACACAAGCAAATGCCAGAAATGTATCTGAAAAATCCAGGGTTAAGCAGTTCTTGAGGATAGTACTGCATTTATCTGAAGGGAACACTGAATTGTTTTCAAAAATATGTTAATTGACAGGGTTTCACCAAGTTTATTAAACAGTTCTCCCAGGCTCTATCACAGGCAAGTTCTTAGCCCTGCAAGTTTCTAAAGGGCTTCCATTCAGTAATTACAGCCTTGCCTATGCCATTAGATGGCCCGTTATCCTCATTTGGCTCTCCTGTTGTAATTACTGAGATCATTTTAACAGGTAGTTTGGCATAGCTGTCATCACCTCCAAGTCTAATACGCCTTCATTCACAAGTGCCACACACGTGTGTTTCCCTTCCAGTCCCCAGAGCAGCCCAGATGGCCACGGGTGGGATTTTCCAGAGCATCCCAGGACCATGTGCGAGGTATCAGCATGATACACCTGAGCAGGGTACAAGCAAGACACACAGGTGGCTTCTGTCCAAATGACTCGGGATAAGGTGTGAGATGCCAAATTAACACAGAGGGATGGCAGAGAAGGAGGAGTAGACAAGGCAGTTCTGGGCGAGCATAGCAGTGACAGCAGATTAGACTTGCAACAGACCAATATCATAGATATGTATTAAGAAAAAACATATCACAGAGTCATAGAATGGTTTGGGTTGGAAGGGACTTAGGAAGCCCCATCTAACCTGACCCCGGACACTTCAAGAGATGGGGCAGCCACAGCTTCTCTGGGCACCCTGTGCCAGGGCCTCACCACCCTCACAGGGAGGAATTTCTTCCTAATATCTCATCTAAACCTCTGTCAGCTTAAAGCCATTCCCCACTGCCCCACCTACACTGAAGGACAGCAGGGACCTGCTGCTCTGGGAGTGGAAGAAATCCCTGGATGATCCCACATGAGCTTCCAAGCAAGGTCTGACTCTGAGCAGAGCTGCTGCAGGGTAACCATGAACCTTGGCAAGCCAGAGCTCTGCCTGGGACCTCATTCCCCACCACTCCTCCTACCTGTGGCCTCAGTGAGTGCTTTGTGGTTTTCCTTCTAAACCAGGACTCTCTGAAAGCACTGGGAGAGAACGTGGACTTCAGCCAGGCTGCAAAGAGCACCAGGCTCCTTAATTACTTCTTTTCCCTGGCTATGCCTGTTTGTGCATGGCTATATCATGAAATTTGTCAGTGCTAACAATGTAGTTCCCTCCAGAGACCCATTCACTCAACAGGACTGCAAATGTGATTGGTAAGAAATTAATTTAGGGTGCAGTAATATATCAGAAAGGAGATGGAAATAAAACAAGAGCCCAGCCCTGCTGTAATAGGAATGTCAGCTGGCCAGGGGATCAGCAGCAAGACCATGGTAATGATAAAAACCATGGAAACTGCACCACAGTCATCTCTACAAACCAAATCCCAGAGAAGAAACCCCAAACCAACCCACACTTTAATGGTAATCATTGGGTTAAAGTGGGATCCAAAGTTTAAAATGCCTCCTTATGAAACATTTCTGCAGTTTTTCTTCAGGTTCTAAATGTATTCATTCTCTGTTTCCCCATAAATCCGAGCTTTCTTTTTAATCTCCTTATGATATTGTGGGGGAAGAACTCTCATTTCATAAACTGTGCATCTAAGACAATAGCCAATAAAACCCAACAGATTCCCATACAAAGGACTTCAGAAGAGCTGATGAGGAGGAGATGCCACGAGACGAGAGGAGGTGGAGGACTGCAGAAGAGGCTTTCCAATGCAGAGGAGGTTACGCAGCCCACTAAGCCCCAACTTGCTTGAAAAGCACTTTTCAGATGGGTATGAGAAAAATAACAAAATCAGAGTTAGCTTGGAAATTGCCTTTCTTATAAGCTGAAGAAAGGGGAGAAGAAAGGGAAAAAAGGCTGAAATCCCAACCAGCAGAACATGGATCCTCCTGAGGGTGCCTCCAAGGTGTCCCTCACTCAAGGAGTCCTGCCTGTTTTGGCAGGGAGGGACAGAAATCCCTCAGCCTTGCAGAGAAGCTCTGGAGGGCCCTGAGACAGCAAGAAATCTCCTTTTTTTGCAAGAAACTAGACTTGAAATCCAACCCAACTGTGAGTGCTGCTGAAAGCACCTGGCAGTTACATAAACCAGCACAGGTCCTGCACTTGTTCGTGCCTTCAGTCCTGGCATCTGGCAAGGAAACATCATAAACCTGTCCCAGTGATTTACACCCCTGCTCTTACGTCTCCACCCAGCACTCAGGGAACATCTGAAGGGTGCAGGTCTCCAACAAGAGTGGAGCTTGGGGGATACCCACATAAACAAACCCATCCTTGTGTTTTACAAGAGATGACGAATTCTTCTTTCAGAAGAGGAACTGAGCACCCCCCTCGTGGCTGCTGTGACTCTAAATACTTGTGAGAGAGCTGCCATATGGGCTCAGATTTATCACTTGTGTTTCCTAACTTGCACATCTGTTTTCTGTAAGTAGCTGTCCAAGTCAATGCATCTCCCCTTTCCTCACGAACCGCCCACGGAGCTTTTCAAGGACAAATCATTGTTCCTTTCGGTAGTTATCTGCTCAGTGGGCTCCACCATGTCACCTGAACAACCTAAAGTGCTGCTCACAAAAACCCAGAGTGGACATTACCCTCCAAAAGAAGGGTAACACTTGCAGTGGTCACTGGGAGTGGGCGTAATCAGGATTCTGAATGAGAAGAGAGTGATCTGTTCCCATCAGCAACCCAGGAAACTCCCTGTCAGGTCCTCAAATTCCATTAAAGTCAAGAAAGTTATTCCCATTGCCCTGTGTCAGGACATCTCCTCCTAAACTGAAAGCTGAACAGAGGAATCTGAGAGAAAAGGGGAATTTTTCCAAGGTCAGAAGTATTGGGAAAGTGGCACAAAGCCAGGGGGGTCACGAGGAACTAATAAGACTTCCCAGACCCCATCTCATCTGGACACGAGGAATGTGTGGCATGCAGAGGGCAGAAAGGGCCATCCCAGATGCAGGAAAACTTGGTTCCTGTGGATGGCCACTGGAGCAACAAATCCTTATTGCTTTGAAATTTTAATGAAGAGCCAATAATTTCTCTTTCTCCCTGAAAACAAAAGCCAAACCAAAGGTGACCTCAAACATTTCTCTGCCAAAAACGTTGTGTACAATCTCTCATGCTTTCTTTCTTCAGTGTTTACAAGAAACCCACCAACTTGGTACTGAAGGGCTGGAACAAACGGAATAAAATAATGGAGAAAAAAAGACCATGAAAGGAAACAAAAAGCATCTATTAAGAAGTTCCTGCTGTGAAAGTTAAGGACACAGCTCTGCGTGGCCTACCAGGCTTTAGAGCAGCAGTGCCACTGGGTTTGCAGTGCTGTGGGGACAAAAGCATGAACCACACGTGCACAGGCAATGTGGTCCTG
The DNA here is from genome assembly GCA_013397775.1 of Eulacestoma nigropectus. Taxonomy (NCBI): domain Eukaryota; kingdom Metazoa; phylum Chordata; class Aves; order Passeriformes; genus Eulacestoma; species Eulacestoma nigropectus. The sequence continues at coordinate 68,985 of VZTE01006182.1, forward strand.
CTCCAGTCACTCCATCATCTCAGCCTGAGAATGGACCGGGGGCAGTGGCTGATTTCATGTCACTTCAGTAGCTCCAAGTGACTTGGAGATGAGCAAGATGCTACATCAATGGAAAGCAGAGGTGTCATCTCGCCTCTCCAGGCTGCGAGGTGCTCTCAGGCAGGACACATTTTGCTCCAAGACAAGTGCAACTAGGCAGCAAAACAGTTTTAAAATAAATGAATATGCCCAGCTGTTAATGATGCCCTTCAGCAGAACTGCCCAGAATGGGCTGTTGCCATCCCCAAGAGGAACCACAGGCAGCCCCTCAAGGGTTAAAGAGCAGGCTCTTGTGGATGCAAAGTGGGGAGATTATAGTGAGTGTATTAAAAGTGATAAGAGAGAAAGCGCTGGCTGAAATAGAGATTGCAGAGGATATTTGAGAAGAAATTCTCCATCCACAGAAGAAATAAAAGGTCAGTGCAGAGAGATGGTGACTTCTCTAAGAAATGGCACAAGTGCTTTCCTGACACAAATATTGACAGCAGAGACAGATACATAGAATTTATTCATCTCCCTGCCCTGATAGCATGGAGAGACAAGCACCATCTGAACAAGGGGACAAGAGAAAGGAAAAAAGCAGGATAACTGAGCAGGTAATCAAAGCCAAGGGCCACTCGGGGCAGGCAGGAGTCACCCAAGCACGACACCACTCGTCATTTAATATTTACACTAAAATCCTGCCTCTTGCTCCTGCACAAAAAAAAATCCCAGCAACAAAAGAGGAAATTTATCTCAAAATGTCTCTGAATTCACCAAACTGCACTGCAACAGATTAAACCCTAACAACACAGCCAAGAGAGGACAGACAAAATATTAAGCAGAATTAAGCCTTAAAAGATGTTATGGTCCTTGGAGAAAAATGAGCTCAATTTCTTTTATCCTTATGTTTTACAGCAACTTTAAAAAGCCTCTTCTTCAGAGAATGCTCAGCAGTGACTTTTAGACCAGGCTTTCAGCAGCTGCCCCCCTCTCTTCTCTAACATATATAATCTAAATTACAGTGGTCACAAACAGTATTTCCCTTGCAAGAGCTTTATTTCAGAACACTGTCTGCTGCAGTAGTGGCAGAAGAATTTACAATCTGCCTTTGCCCCTGAAATGTAGATTTACAGGAAGAGCCATTTATTTTAATTCCAGACTAATGATTCTCTCTTTCCATCAATGTATTTAATTCCTTGAAGAACTCAGTTTCCAGAGTTATTTTGCAAGTCTTCCTCCTACTTCTCAGTTAATTATTACTGACAAAACAGCAAGATGTGAAGTGCTACTCTCACTTTGGACACACTGGGAAGAAGTCCCACTGCTGCTGGGGTGGGTGAAGATGGAGACTTGAAGGTATCTAGAGCCACCAGCCAGGTTTTCCTGCAAAATGATGCTCTTCCCCCAGCATCAACAGCAAGCCCACAACTTTTTCATTCAAAAAGAAAGAGAGAATTAATAAAGCAGCTTGTTTTCTCCTGCTGGACTTCGGGCACCGAGGGAAAGCAGCCTCTCTGCTTTCTGCTATGTCTAGACACTTCTGTTTTGTACCATCCCAGCCCGACTCACCCATCAATAGTCTTTAAATATTGAGGAGGGCTCCCACTGCCATCGCTGCTCCTCTCGGCCCACACACCACTGCCGGGGACAGCCAAGGCCATCAAGCAGAGGAGGTGGCATCTGCTGGCTTGGGTGCAGTTGCTTAAGTGCACGGTAGCAGCCCCCAGGAAGCATATCCAGCCCAGCTTGAGTCCTTAATTATTAATAATCTTTAGACAGCACTGACAGAAGTAAGAGAGAAAGCCCCGACCTCCGCTGTGTGCCATGGCCAGGCCTCGAGCAGCTCCCGTGCTGCCCTGCCGGCTGCACAGCTCTGTGCTCGTGTCCAACAGCTCTACCAGGCTGGGATCAGGGATTAACTTCTCAGCATCAAAAGGCATCTCTTGCTGTGCTGGCTGAGCTGGCAGAGAAGCCTCAAGTGGCACTAAACACGCCATTGGGGGAAATCAGTGTTGGGGTTTTGGTTGCGTCATTTCGCTGTGAGCCGAGAGCTGAGGCTGTGAGCAAAGCCCTGAAGGACAGCCCGGCACTGGGCAGCTTGAGGGCAGGTCAGCAAACCCAGGCACAACAACTGGAAATCCAGGTCTAAGCCCTGGGTGGTCCTGAAGAAACTGAGCAATTGCAGCCAAGCCTGGATGAGGCTCTTCCTTGGTCTTTAGATGCAGCAGCACATGGGCAGGCACTGTTTGGAGCAGTGCTGATGGATCCAGCCATTATTTCAACCATCAGCTGGGGTTTTATTTACCACACTGGGAGGTTTCTCTACCCATTGAGTTCTGGGAGCTTTGCTGGTGGCTCTTGGCTTCATCTCCTTCCCAGAGCCCTGCTCTGCCTTCCCCCCAGTCACAGACCATTCTCCTTTCTTTGTTCCTGGAGGACAGCTTTGTTCTCCGCATAGTAACAGGTGATTTAGCAGCTGTCACATTCAGGGGCTGGAGGATTTGAAGGCAAACTCTGTGGAGTAGAATGTGCTCCTGGAATCCCTCTGGCTGCCACATCCACCAAAGACAGGATAACAGAGAAGGCAAAATTCACTTCTATGACAGAAAGACTACACTTGTCCACACACTCAGTTTACAGCCCTGAGCTCACACTCCCAGCCCTCCACACAGACCAAAGGATGCTCAAAACCATCCAAGACAGATGTACAGGTCTCCTCTGAGGTTGCCCAGTGCTCACTAACAGTTATTTGGGCTGCTATAATGACATCTCCATTCCTTGCAGAATGAGATGTCACAGCCAATATTGCTCCCCAGGTCCGTGTGCCTGGACAGACACACTGCTCACAGCTCTCTGCTGCGTCACCATCCTTGGATGTACCACCACCTGCCTCCAGACCAGAACCAGCCATGCTCGGCATCGCTTGGATTTTTGTAATAGAAGAAAATAAGTAGAAAAACAACCCACAAGTAATTCAGTAATAAACCAAAAAGAACCTCAAATCCACCGAGTTATCACAGCTGCCACACTCCACTCCAGCCAACTCCAAAATCCCTTCCAATCCCAGTTTATCCCTCATCCGTCTACATCCAGACTGACACTCCCACCCTGCCCCTGGCATGAGCCCCAAAAATATAATACACCCAAATATTTCAGTTCCTCCATAATTAATGACAAGCCGTAAAACACAACGAACAATCACGGGGAGGGATGGAGGGAAGATACTGATTCAAAATCAGCACAATTCCTTTTCTTTTGGTGCCCAAGGCCTGGCATGCACTGAGTTATACTGATTTAAGGTGGGGGTCACTAAGCTGTGGGCAGGATCCCATCAGTGAAATGAGGCAGGAATTAATACTCTATCAGGCCAAGCTGAGGTGAAATACCAACCTGCAATGATAAAATTATTTAGCCAGTTTTCTCCCCCATCCCTCCCCAGACTTCCAGCTCCCCCCACCCCCTTCTCCACCTCTCTGGCTCAACCATTCCCACATCTCCGGGCGATTCTTCTTCCCTTTTCCATCAAGCCAACACACACGCAGGCATTTCATGGCAATCCCTACCCCACGGACAATGAAATTAGAAGGGAACAAAAGAGCAAACCTCGCTGCTCCATGGCCTCGCGCTCGGCCGGGCAGACAATGGTCCCAGCTGCTTCCCAGGAAGCACCCAGCCACAATGAGCCCAGCTCCAGTGCCGAAGAGGGTCCCGGCTCCCTGGGGGGCAGGAGGTTGTCACTGGAATATGCATCTCATTGGTTACCTGTCAGCTTTCCTGGGCGGTTATGAAGTACAGCCGCTGCCGGAGGCTATAATGGGATGTAATAACGAGGCGGCCCTTCCACAGAGCAGCTTTGATTAGGTGATGGGAACTGGCAGCATCCGCTGGCTTTTGAAAAAAACACAAGCTCAAAGCTGTAAAATAAAGGGATCGCCAGGAATGCAGCCACTTTTTCAGGCTAAGAGGGATGGAAAAGAGAAATAAATTACAACCTTCATTTCTTGCTCTAATCTCTCTGTCTCTTGCCTCTTTGGAGGTTCCATCGTTGCTGTCCCTCTAGGCTCAGACATTATTTCCTGACTCCTCAGGTATGCTAGAAAAATGACATGTTATAATACCAGGGAATTACAGACTGTGCAGGGGGGAGGAGGAAAACTCCCTGCCCCACAAATCATTGCCAGCATCTCCTGTCAGCAGCTCGAGCTGCAGCCTGGGGAGGCACCTGCAAATTCACTGGGCAGGACTTTGCCATGGCTGGGATTCACCTCTCCCACCTTTCATATGGGCAATATCTCAAACTTACTGCAACACTCTTGACAAAAATAGGACTTGAATGTGGCTGCAGCTTGGTGACTCCAGACCCTGTCAGTGGGGTCACTGGGTCCCAGCTGAAAAGTCTGGCTCTGAGCTAAACGTAGCTTTTGTGGCTGGTAACACAACTGACTGTGCAGCACCTTCCACTTACCCCTGTTCCAGCACCACCATGCCCCAGTTTCCCTGGCACGGATGTCCAAGCTGGCACTGAGACATGGCAGAGACCAGCAGAAAGGTATTTTTCCTCCCCAAAGGCTAAGAAAAACATGTGCAAGCAAGATGGACATGAGAAAACCCTGGGGTTTGGAATGCCAACTGGAAGAAATAAAACCTGACTAATAAAGCACAGGCTGTGGAAGATGCTATGGATGGAAAGGGTGCAAGGCCAGGGAGAAGAGCAGCGTGCAGGTTAATGAACACGCCAACCCACAACTCCACAGAAAATCAAATTCAATCAATCTGTCTGTGAAGGACATGCAACGAGACAATGGCTGGGAGAAAGGAGGCAGAGAAGAAACTGTTGGCTTGGCTTTTTCAGCCCAAAAAAGGAAGGCGAAACAGGGTTACTCCTGACAAACTGGTATTTCCCTCAAGCAAGCAGATCTGTATGAAGTTGTGATTATTTCCAAGCAGCAGGTGATGCTTGACCACGCGAGGATTTGCATGGGGCAAACACTCAGCCAGGTATGGGGTAGGATTTGGGATTGGGTTGCTGTGGTGAGGACGAGCATTCCAGAAGTAAAGCTGCATTCTGCAGGCTCAGCACAGCTCTTCCTTTCAGCACGAAGCCCATAAACAACAGCCCAACAGTTTAACAGGGCTGAAATATGACTGTATTCAAAGGGGATGTCAGGAGGATTAACAGCCCTGCTCCTTCCCGCTGAAGCTGTGTTGGGACTGGAGAGTCGATGCCATGCTGAGAGCGTGAGGTTTTACATCTTCATTAAGCACCAGCCATCACTGGGTTGGTGGGGGAAGGATTTCTCCTCTCCATGACCATGGTGGCGACATGAGGGATGGCTCCCACTCGGTACTGCTGACACCAGGAGAGGTTAGGAATGGGATGACCACCCGTGCTCCTCCTTTGGCACCACATACCTGGGAAAGCATCACCAAGGATATTTTTTACCGTGACCGAGGGAACCAAACATGTCTGATGGTCATTAAGGCCAGTGATGGCCCCTCCATGGAGAACTCATCCTACCAGAGCAGATTTGCACAGGGGCAAGTGATTACAGGGTGTTTGACCAGATGACAAATCAATACGAGGACTGAATAAGAAAGTCTGCTAGGAGGCTTTGTAATATTCGAATACAACAGAAAAGAAAAAAGAACCATTAAAAGAGCAAACAAACACAAAGTGCCATTATTTTTCCTCTGTTTGCCATGCAGAGATGGGGCTTCACAGCACCTCAGGACACCAGGCAGCGCTTTCCGCTCACACACAGAACGCTTCGGGTGCCCACTCTGAATACTGGGGAGCACTGTCCCCATGTGAACCTAGTCTGCAACTCTGCTTCATAAACTGCAGGTTTGGAACTTCACACTCACGTGCATTAATGCACTTTTTAAAATAGAAGCGAGCTCAGACAAAGGTTCGTATTTTTATGGGCTGATCTACCTACACATCTGGTCACAACATGAGATTTCAAGCCAACTTTTCAAAATTGCATAGAGCTATCCCAGTACTGCACCACTGATTTGTGCTGTTTTATATGACATAAATATTTATACAATTACTGTTACTATCCTTCAATGACCGAAGTTATCACATTTCAAAGGATCTATATTTAAAGAACACAATACTCTGATGAAAATGCAGCTTTAAATTTTAAATAGCCGTGTTCCTCCTCACGCACTGCACACATACACACCGAGTCATTGGAGATGCTCCAGAATTCCTGTATTCTCCTGAAAGCCACAGCAGCTCCTTGCCACCACTCCACCTCAGCACCCTGCATCCCAAACTGAGCATCCCTGGTGATGCCTGGCTACCTGCCCACCATCTCCAGGAGGGAAGGGCAGTGACAGCATCACTGTGAAAAACACAGATTTATAACAGCACTGAGTTTACCATCTTCTGGACAAAGCCACAAGGAAAAGCAGTTTATTTTTATTAAAATAAACTGAGGGTATCACTGCCTGTGAGAGGGACACATTGGTTTACACCAATCCCAACTGCTGCTCTCCCATCCCCTCAGATAAACAGGAGTGCTTCAGGTTTCCCTCTGTGAACCTGTTATTTCTAACTACCCGATATTTCAATACAAATTGTGTATTAGCACCACTTCTGTGCTTTCTGAACCACCTTACTCGCACCAAGTGATGATGCAAAATTAGAAAGAATAATAATAAATCTAGATTAGGAATGAATCAACTGGGATTAAAACACCTTCACAAATAATTTCATGCTCCCTACATGCGGATGGGTGTAATTACCAGGGAAGAATAAAAGATAAAACTCATTTGGGTCAGTGCAATTGTCTTTCTTAGAAGGAAAAAAAAAAACCAAACCATGATGAATTATTAGCTATAGAAATAACTCAAAAGGTTTTCAGGTTTAACATGGAAGCAGCAGCAGAGAGAAATCAGGGAACAACCTCCACTGCTGTTCCCATTGCTGTCTCCATCCACCCCATTGGTTTATCCCTTTCCCCTCTTTTCTCCTGATTAAGTGAAGCAAAAAATAAACACATCTTACTACCTGTGGTGTGCAAACTCAGTCCTGACTCATCTACGAGTTCCTCTAATAGGAGTAACACAGCTAAAGCAGAGGGGGAGGAAAAACAACAAGCAGAAAAACATATTTAGGGAAGAGGGAGGGAAGGAGGGAGGGAGAGAGTGCTCGCTGTCCTCCTAAAGCAGTGCCCCACAGCTGCTCCATTCATAAATATTTCACTGATTCGAACTCAGCCTGCCAAATCTGAACCACTGCTTTGAAGAAAAATATAAAAAGGCTTTTCCATTAGTGCTTTTGATGTTCTTTGCATACAGAATAATGAATGCAGGAGATTCATCTTCTTCCCCTCTCCTGTCCTCCCTCACTTCAGTCTTTTATCTGGCCCAACCTCCCAAGGACAGAGAAATCAGGATCTGAGCACGAAGACAGAGCAGAGCTGTTGGCCTGTACGCATTTACCATGGAATCTTAGAGTTGCAGAATCACTTCAATTGGAAAAGGCCTCCAAAATCCTCAAGTCCAACCATTAACTCAGCACCGCCAAGATCACCACTAGCCCATGTCCCCAGGTGCCATATGTACATGTCTCTTAATTCCCTCCAGGGCTGAGGACTCCACCACCACACTGGGCAACTGTGCCAGGGCTGAACAACCCTTTTAGTGAAGAAATTTTTCATAATATTCAGCCTAAACCTCCTCTGGTGCAACTTGAGGCCATTTCCTCTCATCCTATCATTTCCTCTTGTCCTGTTTCCCCACTGTTCTGCCTCTTTCCACCTCAGGGGACAAGACAGAAAAGAAATGGGGGTGCCCAAAGGTTTTTTGGGTGCTGTTGGCACTTCACACTGTTTCCACCTGGCGGGACCATATTGACCATCATGACTCTACCAGGAGTTGTTCAGAGAAAGTGAACAGGAGTTTTAAAACCCTTCTAAAGCATCCTACCAAGGACAGACACACCCCAGCTGTTACCCCACTTTTGCCCACATGGCACATTTGGCTCCAGCCTGGATTTTGTGAGCTTTTATGGGAGGAAGCAACCCCCTGTGCCCTGATCTGGGCTGTCCTGAGCTTCCCTGTATTTTTGTGGGGCTCACTGGGGGGAATCTCAGAGGAGAAAGGAATCCTCCTTACAGCTCAGCAAAGGAAGCAACGCAGCGCAGAGGCAAAGCCAAAACAGAGGAAGCAGTACGTGACCTTCTCCCAGCCTCTTAATGCTCTCAGGAACTTAATAGCTCAACATTTATCTTAACTCAGCAGAGATGTGCCAGGGATAAAGTATCCATCTCCCTGCACACCAGCTCCGGTGTTTCCAACCCAGCGCTGCCGAGCTTTAAATTGCAGCTTTTATCGCCTTCTCGCACTTCTGCTGTACCACAGCATCCAAAGCAATTAAATCCAACCTATTTTTTCCGACTTTTATTCCTTGAAGTGGAGCTTTCTTGTGTGGGGCAGAGATTACAGGGTTTGGGCCAGATTTTGATTCACATTTATTTTCCATTAAGGACTCGGCTCCACTCATCTCCTCTTCCTCCTGTGAAGCTCGCTACATGCTCGGCAGACTCGGCAAATAGGAATTTGAAAGTAGTTTAAAGGAAAACAAACAGAAACTGATGCCTTGCAGAATTTTTGCAACAACAGTCCTGGAAACACGCAAAGCATTTTAAGGGACTTGAAAGAGAGCGACGTCTTATCACCAGGAGTGGGATGCTAATGTTTGCAGGAGAGTTATTGCTGCACATTACTCATCCTCCTGGTTTGTATTTATTAGGAATTATTAGGAAACCCATCACCCACTGAGCTGCAGGGCTTCTTGGCAGCGCTAACACAGCAGCAAACTCCTTGTGCACAAGGGCTCCTGCTTCTTTGGGGGTGGTGGGTTTCCTAATCCTATTTCCTGCTCCATAATCCCAGTGGAGGGGAGGAGTGAAGTACCTCACTATGACTGGGAGATGCCCCAGTTTCAGGTGGAGGACACGGAGGTCTTGGACACCTGATGGCCTTGTGGTCACAAGTGGGGTCATCCCAAAAGGATCCACAGGGACACAGGAGAGCTCACACCTCATCTAGATTATTTTAGAGCAAGCTGTGTTCCTCCTTTTGGAATCAGAACGGACTGAAACCTCCCAAGCACTGAAGATCAGTGCATTATTGTGCTCTTGAACACCAGCAGACCAGATGAAAAAGTTGTCAAGGAGACCCCAACACAGCACATGTGCCCCTGCTGTTCCCCCACTATTCTGCAGGTGCACTCCTTGCACCTTTTTAGCCCGAAGCTCCTTCCCACTTTAACATTCACCTGTCTCTGAACACACCACCCCACCGCTCCAGTATCACAAGGCAATACAGTGCATTTTCTCTGCTTGCTTCTAACTATGCAACCACAAAAGAAATCAGCTAAAAAATAACCTATTTTGCATCCAAACATTCATTTCCCAGAGGAGTTTAGCTTTTTAAATTACGCCACCTTCTCCCAGCAAACAAGCCCTTCTGAAGGGCAAGGCTCAAGCCACTGCAGGGATGCAGATTTTAAAACCATTCATTATGCAAATGGCTCATTTATTGCTGCTGAGCTGAAAGCAGGAATTCCAGGCATGCAAATAAAAATAGTTGGGGAGCAACAGCCAGTAAGTGCCTGATGGCATCTGCTGACTTGGGTAACACACAGCATGGACCCTGCAGGCAGCAGCTTATGGTGAAGTTTTGAACTATAGGATGAAATTGGTCTGCAGCCACCACCGGTGACTTCCTGGGCTCTGCAGGACCAGCAGTATCTCCAACTGAAAGTTCTGCCCGTGCTGCAGGTCCTGCCACACCCCTATTGATCCTGAAGTCTTACTCATCACAAGATGCCTGAGCTAAGCAAGGCTGAAATTCAATAATTCAGGGTGGCTGGACACAAGGGGTAGAGCTGAGGTGTGAAGGGGTTATGGGAGATTTCATTGACAGGGTTGCAACAGCGCCAGAAGCAAAGCTTTCCCCAAAACCTTAATAAACATCCCAGGGCTGGGTGGGAACGAATGCTAATTAGCATCTGATAAAGATTCGGAGAGAGAAGCTGGCTGGGAAAGGAGACAAAACTCAAAATTAGCCATGCAGGCGGGAAATTTTAAGCAGGACTATCCTGGGAACAGCCTGCCTCCACAATTCTCTTCTCACAGTGCCTGGAAGCACAAGGAGTGTAGGATGCTCCATGGCCAAGGATGAGTCTTTGTCCTCCAGGAACTGAATCATGTACAAACACTTCTGAGGCCCAGCACCTTCCAGCTACTGAATCTAATTCAGGTCCAAGTCCTGGAAATGACCTGGCACGGGGTATCAGTTTGCACTGCAGCCATGGGAAATAATAAGGAATTTAAAAAGCAAAACAGGAACATTGAGCTGAGTATTAAAGAACCTTTCAAGTTCAAACATGGGGAAAAAAATGTGATGCCGAGCCAGTCCAACGTCAGCACTCAAGGTCAAATAGAAAAAGAAATCTCTGTGGATTTGCCTTTAACAGGCTATTGTTAGTGCCATTATGTTTAATACCATTAACACAGAATCATTATGTAAATTCTGGTTTTTAAGCTCAGTTGTCGCTATCACAAGTTAGCTTTAATCTAGAAGCAAAGTAAAAGCAGCTGGTGCACTGACCCGGCCTCGGCACACTCAGCATTCATACTCTCCCACTGAATACAAGATTTGCTCATTTTTATGTGCTTCTATGTCCTTAAACAGCATCAGCAAAAATCCAGTTGAAAACGTGACACAAGTCTCATTGCAATTTTTGCTGCCAAGTGACTGAAATGACAAGAGATCCCGGTAGGAGCTGGTCAAGTGTTCATCAACGAGCAGATTAATTGCTAAGACAGAAAGGTCCTGATACACAACCACCCAACAACAATCGGGTAATCACTCATTATGTGTCCATTACTCAAAGTCCTGGAGCTGGCACAACACCCAAATCTGGAGCCACATCAACCCAAGCGATGACAAATATTGTTTCCTGTTTAAACAGCCGAGCTCAGCAATTTCAGATCCAGGAACTGAAAAGAATAAATTTACCTGAGCCCAATATTTCACAGCAATAGCTGTATTATATTAAAAACAAAACAAAAAAAAAGGGTTTCTACAATGGAGAGACTGTTCCTGGCTCCAACAAGAACATAAGCAATAATGTACGTGCAACAATACCACAACTGACCGTGTGTTTCAATGAGCATTCACACACACGATCCTGAACAGATGAAGGACAAGTGCTACAGGCTGAATGGGCTCCATTGAGTAAAGCTAATTAGCTGGATAAGCATATGCAAGACCAGGACCTATATTTGTTCTCTGCCTCCTGGAACAATGATAACTCCTTTTCCTCATTGTTGCACCACAGAGATGGAACAACTCTGAGGCAACTCTCTAACCCCTGGCTGCCACAGAGCATTTTTTTGTGCAAAGGTGTTAAGGTTGGGAAACAGCAGCTCAGGTGAAAGAAGAGCATTGTCCACGTTCGTCAGGACTCATCCCTTCCAAGCTGCCGTTAAACATTGCTAATACCCAGCCGTGCATAAGACCACCAAAATATTTGCTGTGATCAACCAGCACGACCTTTGGATAATGGATCTGATAATCCAGAGCTGCATCCAGCAAGACAAGGTTCTCATTTTACTCATCTGAAACACATTCTGCCACAGCAGAAGATGCAGTCTGTTATTACAGCCTTGATCCCGTGACTTGTCTTTGCACAGTGGAGCTCTGGCACAATCTGTGCTCGTCTGGCTGGGCCCTTTGAGGCGGCGGCGATGGAGAACAGGAACAGCGGCGGAGTGGAGCGCAGTGCTAGAGGAATCTCAAGACGCATCAAAAGAGGGATAACCTTCACCGGATCCCTCTGAAACAGGGCTCTTGCAGAGGACTGAGGCAGACATGTAGGTCTTGTGAAAAAGTTACCCATGCTTTCCAAAAATGCAGCCCCAGCTGTGGCTGTTGCTTTCTCATCCCTAGCTAGAGTGCAAAGCAAATATCCCAAGGGAACAAAAACAACCTGGCCACTGAATAATGCTCTGACCTGCCTAATGAGAGCACCTCAGATCAAGGGGCATTTGCAGAGAACTCAGGAAAGCCTTGTGTGCATAAGGAAAGGAAATGACTGTCAAGGTCTTGGTCCTGTCCTGACTGGAATTACTGGCAAAGTTCCCACTGGCTGCAGGAATAGGACTGAAAAGGTTGCAAAGCACAGAGTCAGTGACAACAAAGGGTAAAAGGACATGGCAGACACAAGATGAGGCATATCCTCCACCAGGTGACAGTCGTGTTTGTGGCACTCTGTCACACACACACACAGTGTGGCATCGCTGCTCCTCACACAGGGCCACGCACAACCCTGCAAACCTGACCCAAACCCCCACACCAGCACCCAAACCCCCCAGATCTGACATTTTTAAAAGATAAAAACTGATGCCCAATTCAAGCCTTTCCAATAAGATTTGTGCCATTCGGATCTACTTATGTTGTTATTTATTAAAGGAAAAGGAAACACAACTGAAACACACAGTAACCAAACAAGTTCTCCCTACATTTTATTCCTTCTTTAATCTAAACAAAAAGTCATAAGACTTATATGTGCTATAAGGAAATGAGCTGTCAAGTGATTTACGGTCTTGCTTTGTCTCCGTCTCAACAGCTCCAAGTCTTTTCCAAGACCTATTTTTAGCAAGCTGTAAAAATTAGAGGCAATGAGGGACAGGGTGGGGAGCCAAGAGTTGAGAAATGTATAGAGCAAACTTATCCATGCCTTTATTAACCTCATGCACCTCTAATTGCTGGACCTGGATACCACAGAAACAGTCACAGTCAGTGTTACATTGCCTCTGCTGCAAGGTGCCTTCACACGTGAGAGCACCTAGGCAGCCACAGACCACAAAGGAGCAGTGGTGGGAGAAACATCCCTGCGTCTGGGTTTGTTTGCTGGGGTTTTGGTGTTGGATTGTTGTTGGGTTTGTGTTTTGGTTGGTTTTTATTAATAATGGCATAGTGCCATTATGCACCAGGAACTCATACACTCTTTAGATGGTAGACAAGACCAAATTCAGCTGGAGTCAGCACAGGCTTTCCTTTATTCCCAGGATGCATCAAACGGAAACCCACACACTCCTCCCATTTCTCTTAACACCTAGCTCAACTATTAAATCAATAAAGGCAGTTGCCTGATTCACATTTTATTGGTCATTCCAGCCAAAATTATTTTAATAATTCCCTTTAACAAGAACCAAGGTCCTCTACTGCAGAAACTTTTATTTCCAGCACCTTCACTTACAAATGATGACAATAATTACTCTAAGTCCCATATAGCATTTTCCATACGCGAGCTTTAAGAGCCTTAACAATGGGAAGTTATTACCAGAGCTTTAACAATAGAAGTTATTACCAGCATCCTTATTTGTTAGAATGAGGCGCAGAAAGATCAAACGAATTGCTGAAGATCATTCAGCAGCTCGCTGGCAACTCTGGGAAAAGAACTGTAATCTCCTGACCCTCCATCCAGAGCGGATTTGGACAGGGAAAACAAAAAGCATCCTTGAAGCATGTATGAAAAGGGTTTGTTTCTAAAAGTGCTGAAAATGAGCTTTTTCAAACAGAGCAGTGATAGCAAACATCTGAAGTTTGATAAAATTCTGAAAGAGATTAAATGATGCTATTAATTATTGCATAGGTGGGAAATGGATAAACAGAGGATGCATGTGCCTTTTGACCACTTTCTTATCCCCTCTGGGATGTCACACAGAGAAAGCCCAACAATCACATACCTTGTTGTATAAGCAATGTCACATCTAAAGATTAAAACTCTTCTCTCTCCCTCGTCTTTCTTCTTCCCTTTGTTTTGGCCCCTGAACTGTCCAAGTCAACACATCCAGAATCAACAGTGAATTTTGACCATCTTGGCCAACACAGTTTGCTCAGAAGTACCAAACACATGCTAAGTCTCCATGAAACTCTTCCCACTCAGAAGTATTTTAGGAGACTATTTAGGAGAAAGAATGGACCTTAATCAGCAGAAGACCCATGGAGAAACAGAATATTTATCTGAAGCCACATCCTTAAACCAAACAGGATGAAATCCTTTGAGGCAGCTATTAAGGAGATTGCCCAGCAGAAAGGAAATTCAGCAAACCAGATTACCTGTAACAGGCTTATCCACTGGAAAAAATCATCAGAGCAGTGACAAGATAGTTTTGAGAGACAATTAATGAAAGGTAGGGGAGAGGGGAGATTGTAACAGGGTGACAAGGAGTGAAAATCCGTAAAACACAGATTGTCATGGCTGATCAGACATAAGGACATTACACGACCCATTGCATGTCTAGAAGAGGAAAGGGAGTCAAGATGTTCACATGTCTTGTGTCTACGGCTTTGCCAGGGGCAGAACTGCTTTTATCTTCTTTAATACAGCAAGAAGAAGAATCCCCCTGCTAGTTCTGTTGACAGCCATGAACTGGATCAAAAGAGCTTCCACCAGCACCACTCCACTCCTCCTCACAGCCCAGCCCTCCCCTGCTCCTGTCCATGGTTACGTCCTACGGCAGAAGGAGCCATCTTCTCCAAAGCATGATCCCAAATGTTTAAACCAATGGCAAACCTCCAACAAACTGAAAATGGGTGAATGAGTAAAGCCCACTGGATGGTCTTGGACTGGAAAACTTCCCGCTGGAGGAAACCACAACTCCTTGAGCAGGCCCACAATGGAAACAAAGAGCACAGAGCTACGGCTCTACACTGCATCACTGCTGGGATAACAGGCTTTCTCTTACAGAATTATTTTATGTTATTTCCAACCCAGACTCCTCCCAAATCTCTAATGTTAAGTCAGAGCACAACACCAGACAAGGCGAATAACACTAAATCTGTATGTCCCCGTCCCTTACCTTCAAAGGACTGCTACCCCCACATGTTCCTCAGCAGTGGAACCAGGCAGAAAAATAAGAAAAAAATCCCACTGAGGAAAGGATAAGGGCTTCTGGCATGAGAAAATGTCTGTGCCATCAGCTCTGGCTGAAGATGGGACAAGCAGGAACAGACAGATTAAAGGATTTGCCAGAGCTAATGACACACACAACTTTCCACTGACTTCGCTAGGCTTTGGACCAAATGCCTCTACAAAGACCTGCACTCGAGAGCTATCAAGAAACTTAATTCATTAGCATTTTAAAAGTACTTTTAGATCCTGGAGTGAAAGGCTATCAAAGCGCAATGTCATTTTATTAGCGATAACAGTCTAAGAACAGCAAGTTGAATCCTTCAGTCTAAAGCCTTACGGCACAAATGGGTTTGTAAGACAAAGATGCCACAAAGTCCTAAGAGATATTAAAACTTTCTTGCATAGACTTTTACTAGACACGAGTTTTCTAAGATTCCCTTCAACTCCACAAATTCTGATGGTAATTAGTAATATTCATGCAGCAGGATGGACCCAAACCCACTGAGGGAAAGCAGGAGGATGTAAAGGCTATTGCAGCCCCTGAAAGGCTCTTGTTGGAGTTGGCAGAGCTCACGTGCTCAGTGTGCTGTGTCAGGACCACAGGGACCCCACAGCTCTGAATTCCTCCCATCCTCTTGGGAAGCAGAAAATGAAGCTGTCACAGGCTCTTTGCACGTGGTTCTCCAAAATTATACAAGGAAATGGCTCCCAGGCAGTGTGAGAGGACACAAGGCAAGAAGCTGGCACGGCTGCAGGTTGGCCTTGCACGCTGATACTCTTTTTCTCCAAAATAAAATCTCAAGCCTATAAAAACATTGGCAGCAGGCACCGGAAGATGCACAGTGTACTCTTCTATCGTTTCGCTGGTGGAATAGACTTCATCCTGTTCCCTCTGGCCCCAGATCAAGCACAGCTCCTCACAGGAATTTTCCATTATCCTGTGGCAAACACACCAGGGCAATCTGGCCGCTTAACCAACTTACACTCTGACCCCCCTCTCCAGCAGCAGCAAGGTCTTGCATAAACACAAGCCATTTCTCGTAGGATGTGTGAATTCCAGCACCACAGCCCAAGTGAATTGGGGCTGGAATTCCCAGGCTGCCTGACAGAACTGCAGTGGGGCAATGGAGACATCATTAGTCTTCTTTGCTCCAGCTCTGCCCTCCTGGCAGACCCTGCTGTCCTGCATTCGCAGTTGCTGAGCCCCTAATTTATTTCCACAGCTCAACAGACTCAAAACCAGGGGAAGTATGGAAGCTCTCAGCAAACCTCCTGTTTCTACTTCAGTAAATCCTTTTCTTGCCCTGCTTTTCCACTAGGCAGTGAACTCGTCTACAAATCCATACAACCATCACACCATTGCTCACAGCTGGATCTCCATGTGAAAGGCACAGTGAGTGCCAAATTTACTCCCTAGAAGCTCAAAGGGGAGCATCTCCATGACTTCGGCTCCCATCCTCAGGCAAAGGGGCTCAGGAAATGCATGCAAACCCCACAACATCTTTGTGGATACAGGGATCCATTAACACAAGCGTCCTTGAACCACCAAGGAGCAGGAACCCCCCTGGCATCATTGGGTGGTGTGAAGGGATTGCCCGAGGTGCGCTCACGGCACTGATAAATGCACAGAGCTTATCCTGACATTCCCTCTGCCACATTTCTTTGCTCAAGAAAACTGTTCAGCATCTCCTTATCCCTGCTCATTTCCGATGTGGTTTCTACTTTCCCCAGGGTCACAGGCAGTGACAGGCATCCCTGAGGCTTATTTGTGTTTGGAGCCATCTGCTAAAGCAGAAAGGGTTGAAGGAGTCTACAGTAAGAAGGAGCCACCGAAGAGCACTGTGGTTTCTTTGGTAGGGGTGACCAAGTGACCAAAAATCATCTGGTTTATTCCCTCTTCCTGGAGATCTGGTCTCAAATAATCCAATGGCTCAGCTCCAACAACATCATCTCTCCCAGCAGCACGGTTCACATTATCTTGGACAAGGCAGAAGGCTGCAACTCCAGAAACACATGCTCAATTACGCTGCAACACACCCACTGCCTCACTCGGTCTGGTTTGCAGGGGAGGGGGAATACTGGGATGTTTCACCCCCCAGACATCCACACCCAACTCCTGACAGCTTGCAGGTGCCCACTCTGTCCCCTCAGCCACCACACCCCTTCACTAACTGTTCTGCAAATGAACTAAAAAAGCCTTAATCCTGCAAACAGCTTCTGTATGAGGGAGAGACCGGAATCACTGCCAGCTCTGCGGGAGGGGGAGAGCAGAAACCGTCCCCAGCACAGGGACAGTCACACAAAGGCCACATTGTCCCACACTGCAATTAACTCCAGGCAAAAAAAAAGGCCAAGGCTTTCTATTTGTGAAGGGGCAAAGCTTTTCTAGGACATATCCAGCAGACGGCAGGTCCTTGCCCTGCAACGTGCAGGGTATTGCTCATGCACCCAAAAAACCATTTAGGGTACAGACGCCCGTGGCACTCGGTGCTGATATGAGTTTTACAGGGGAAACAAGATCCAAAGGCTTTCAAAGCCTCTTTACAATTTGTCAGCACTTTCCTCAGGCTGGAAGGGATGAAGTTGTTGGGAATATCATGAAACAAGTGCCACATCACCTCTTGGAAACTCAAATAGCAAGAGACCACATCAAGTCTTCAAATATTAATCTGTACTTACCAACTAATCAGCACTGACAAAAATAACCCATCTAATTATCAGAACACTACCACCTAAATAATGAATTATATGCCTTATTAAAAAGTATAATAGATTAGAGGATGTGAAACAATTGCAATTAGTAAAACAAGAAACGCTGGGAAACAAAAAACCCTACAAGTGTGATCTGAATTGTATGAATTATTGTTCCAAAATAGTGACTGATCTCCTCTGACACATCAAATGACAGGAACTTTTGAAGCCTATCACAAACCAGTGAATGCAATTCACCTTAAAACTGCTGATAATTCATACTAAGACATGGTCTTTGCTGTTCAGAGTGTTGCTTTGTCCATGACATCGCCAGCCTGGGGAGGCTCATTACTGGGAGCGAGCCCACTTCTGTGCATGTAATTGCTTCGTTAGGAGGAGATGGGGTGGGGGACAGGGATGCTGCACAGATAACAGCCGGGGAACGAGGGATGTCTCCAAGCACTCAACACAGGAAGCATTATCAGTTTTCCTTTAATATCATGGGGCCCCTCAGTGCTGCACGTTAACCAGACTCAGCCCCTGCCCTGTGTAACAGCACAAGGAGAGGAGGGAGGTGAGGGACACACTCACTGAACCTGTCCCTCACTGCCCTTTGTCCAGCTTTCCATCCCACGTGTGCCCCCATGGACAATGAGGCATTTCCCCATCCCAGGACTACTCAAGCCTATGCTTTTGGTGAAACACGGCCCAGTACCATGTTTAGCCCTTTGTTTACTGACCTTGCCATTGTTACCAGCACAACACACAGACCTTGGGCTCTAACCTGACAGAGGGCAGGGATAGAGGGGATACTGGGAAGAAATTCTTGGCTGTGAGGGAGGGGAGGCCCTGGCACAGGGTGCCCAGAGAAGCTGTGGCTGCCCCAGCCCTGGCAGTGTCCAAGGCCAGGTTGGACGGGGCTTGGAGCACCCTGGGATAGTGGAAGGTGTCCCTGGGCATAGCAGGGGGTGGAATGGGGTGAGCTTTAAAGTCCCTTCCAACCCAAACCATTCAGGGATTTTGTGATCTTTGCAGAGATTCTATGATAGATGTCCATGATCTGCAAGATTCTCCAAATCCTCAACCCCCCTCTGCAGTCTTCAAACACCAAGGGGTGAATAAATCCCAAAAATGCCATTGGCTTTCTTTTTTCCACCAGGACTACTGCTGTTCCATCCTCTGCAATATTTACCTTTCCAAGGCTTTAATGCTTGCTGCAGTCCTGACACCGCTCAGCTGCAGAACACACTCCTAATTGTACTCCAAGGTGTAGCACAGAAGAAAAAATGTAGCACAAAAAGAAACCAAAAAAGCTTTAGAGAAAAAAAAAGATTGTTGATTGCAAAATATTTTTTAAATAAATAAAGAAATCCCAAACTCTACGTGTCTTTGAGATGGTATAATAGCACCTGAACAAAGGTCATTGATCTTTAAAATAACATCCTCCTTCCAACCAAGAAGAAAGATGATGAAATTCTTCTTCAGTTTAAAACAGCCTTTTAATAACCTGAGTGCTGTTCATGTGGACTAGAGGTTATGACAAGGACAGAGTAACTCACTTCCTGTTCAAAATTAATTTTATTTAGCTCAGCCCTCAATAATTAATGCCATTCCTTGTAAACACATCCCCAAATGTGTCCCTCCAATAACCTGCACCATCTTAAGCGAAGAAAAAGAGGCTTTTGGTTAAAACTGTCCCTTGTAGTGGTCAATACAATGTAACTCACAGCTGGGTTTACTGCATTTTTCTCCTCACAGATAATCAACAGGTACCTTTATTAAAAGAAAGCATTTTTGATTTAATACTCTAGCTTACTCCACCTTTCAAAAGAGGTTTTCCCTCAAAAGAATGTGTTAAGACTTCACACAAAGATATTTTGCATCTGAGCTCACTTTGAAGGGAGAGTTTCAGCTGTAGACAATTAGGGAGGTCAGGAACACAACCCAAAGAGCAGAGGGGAGGGGATGATGCACGGGCAGGGGCTGAGACCCCACTATATGTTAATTTAACTTGGAGCATGTGGCTGTTCACACCAAAGCCTGGAACTGGTGGGGCACTTAAAATCTCAAGTAGGAACGCTTGGATGTTTAGATCCTTCCAGAGAAATGAGTCAGCCATTAATTCAGGCATCTTGCATTATGCTAGAAAACAAACTTTTTAAATTCAAGCTAAAAATGTACAACCTCTTGCCTACTTGCAGTTCTGCCACTGAGTGTGTCAATGCATGGGAAAGAGAAAATGACTGGAGAAGAAGTTAACTCCAACCCAAGGTGAAGCCAAGTTGTTTGTTTTCATTACTAAAACCCACAGAAGAGAAATGCAAAACACGAAACAGCCCATAGCCAACAGTGAAATTCACATTCAGCCGGAGGATTTTCCGAGGGTAGATGTTTGTGTCTGTCCCAGTGCACTTAGGTCAGCTTGAATTTATGTTAATACCATCAACAGAGCAGTGCCAGAATACTCAATGCCTGACAACCTGTAGGTTAGGGGTTTTTTTAAACTATTAATTTGTCCTGAATGTAACCACCCAGCACTGCCCCTTTCACACTGCACACCAGTGTAAAGTCTGCAACACTACAGTAACACTGATTTTGGCCACAACCCTTGGAGACTGCAGACAGCCCAACACCCTCATTTATTCCAGGAATTATTTTCTCACTAAATCCCCAGCCTCTACCTTTTTGCCAGCTACCATGAGTCTGGTGGCATTTGCTTCCCCATTTGCCATCCCTTGCCTACCTTTCCATCCTAAATCACTGTCCTGCTCGATGCTAGCAACACTAAGTTTATCACCAGTTGTGAATTTAATTAACATGTTGTTTCTCCCTTCAACCAGATCATTAATGGAGTTGATAAATCAAATGTGCCATTGTACTCCATAACAGTGGATTTGTGATATTCCCCAGAGGTCAGAGGCCACACAAACCAAGGGATGAAATTCACTGAGACATAAATACAGCGTCCTCATCTGTGACAGTCAGATACAATCATACTCCAGTGATGTGAGCATTATGTAAGAGAACTTTGTATCTGGCCTCTTCCACAGAAATGCCACAAGACCAATACAGAAAAACAAAAGCTGGCTGACAGTGCATTACATACATTGCTTCTCATTCCCCTTTCATTTGTGCTGCCAGGTCAGTAATATTTACTTTTGTTTCATCAGAGCTTGGGTAGAAAAATACCACCAGGGCAGTATTTTTATTTATTTTAAATGAAGGATGGAGGTTAAAAATGGGGAATGCCCTGATTGTTGTCCTTGAGACTGTTTGGCATCTTTTGCCCCTTCTTATGAGAATTGGCTGGATGGGGCTTGGAGCAACCTGGTCCAGTGGAAGGTGTCCCTGCCCATGGCAGGGGATTGGAACTGGATGATCTTTAAGGTCCCTTAAAACCCCAGCCAATCTCTGATTCTATGATTGAGCTGGTCCCCACATGCTCACCCAATGCACATCACACACAGACCCTGGCATTAATGAAATCATTAAAAAAAGAAAAGTATCATGAGGTTGTGATTAACACTAAACCCCAAAGCAACACAGATAGCTACTGTCCACTTTGGACCAACCTGTCCAAACCAGCCCCACAACAGTGAGCCTCAGTGTCCACCGCAGATTTCCAGCATGGCAATACCTGTGACCTGAGCACCCATCTATGGTCCACCAGATTCCTCAGCTACCTGGTGCATAAGGTTTTGCACAAGTAGCAGCTATCAGAGAGCATCTTAGAAATTAATAAATAAATGAAAACAACAAACCTTGTCCCTCTGCAATCATGTGGCTTGACTTTTATTTCTACCTTTCTCTCAGGATTGTGCTGAGCAGCCTCTGGCCGAGGAGAAGGTCCCACCCCTGAGAGTAGCAGCAGCAGTGTGGAAGGTTCCCATGGTGAGCCGATTGAAATGCTAATGAACAGGGCAAGGCTGGGTTCATACACCCAACAGCACTCACCTCCTCACCGCTTTCACCTGGAGGGCCTCAAAGATCAGGGTTCTGGATGTAGGTCACAACCCCCAAACCCCAAGACGGTCGCAGTGGATGCTCTGGGGCACACCAAGACTTGGCAGAAGAGGCGCTCCCTGAGCGGGTCAGGGAGGGGCACTGGGCAATGAGCAGTGCTGGGAACACCCTTGAGGAACCAACCCTGCTTACCTGCACCTCCAGATGCGATTTGACGCAAGCATGACAGGGCAGCCTTTCCCAAATACAGCCCTAGCTACACTTAAGTGGCGATGCAGCCGAGGGGAAGATTAAGGTGATGGGTGGGATCATCTCGCCGCTGCCCTGGCTCACGCTACAGTCAGTGGGAAGAGACCAGCACCCCCTGGGGACTGTGCATCTCCCGCTGGGATGTCTGAAGCGTCTGGGGAGAAATGCCCTCCGGAGGAGCCGGTCCCTCCCCGTGCCCGCACCAACCAGCCCGGACGAGCCCCGCACCTGCCCGAGGGCTCGGCTCCGGCGTGACGAGTCTCGCCGTGGGAGCCCTGCCAAGCTTCGAGGGCTTCGCAATTAACTTTCACAACAAACCAAAGCCTCAAGAGCTTTTAATCTCCAAATAAGTAGGAGATGTGAGTCGCCGCCAAGGCTTTTGTGCCCTGGTTTATCGGCGAGGCGCTGATAAGGACCTCGCTGCTCTGTGTCTGACTGAGCACAGCCACACAACGGGAGCTCCGGTTATCCACCTTCATTTCCACAGCAGGAGAGCCGGGAAAGGCACGGGGTAGCTGTGCAACAGGTTAAAACACGGGGAACGTTCGCCTAGCAGTGCAGCCTTGTGCAAGTAAGCTTGAAAGAAATTCTGAAGAGCAAAGATAAAAATTCCTGCGCAGATGCCATCCTCTGCAAAAATCTGGTTGTGCTGTTCTCCATCCATAAAAAATAAATTGAAGAACTGAAACTATAAAATACACGTATACATTCAAGATTTCATCAGAAAGTAGCTGATCTTCCCTGCCAGCCATCAGTTACAAGAGGTGAAATAACTACCAAAACAAGTCCGGACTTGCCTGAATAAACAGGCAGGAAGGAAATTGCTGTGTGCAGATCCCAGCCCGGCAGGATCCTCATCAGGATTCTCTGTTGGCAACAGCACTTGTCACACAGACACCGTGCTCGTGCCTCCGGAGTTCAGCGCCTGACCAGCACCTCATCGTGATAATACTTTTAATAACACCCAGAACAACTCTCCTGTGAGTAACGCAGCTCTCCCACACGCCCTTCCTCTCCCCGGGGAATGGAGACACTGCTGCAGCAGCCCGTGAGCACACACGCTGGCCTCGGATTTACCCAGCAGTATTTTGGGCAAAATTCACAGAAAGAATTGGCTGTGTATTGCCCAGCACAATACTTTGGCATCCTCCTTGACTTACTTTGAGCCTCAGCCATTGCATCTGTGGTAACCTATGCCTCCTCTTCCCACCCTTGTTCCATGACAGACTGGAATAAAGAGAAACCTTCATATTTTTATCTGTATTCAAAGTTCTGTGGTGGTTTATTTTCCTTACCATTTTTTACTAATTTTCAACGATGAAAACTTTTTGGTGTTATTAATTACCAACTTAATCCTGCTTTCCTAATGACATGTATACAGATTTACCATAAGTTCAGAGCAGCTCTGCTAATCAGGGATAAACCCAGTGTACTAAAGAGGGTTATACTTTTATATTAGTCTTTCCTGTTGGTCTAATTAATGGTATTATCCTCTAAACTGTGCACGCACACTTCAAGTTCAAATATGATGAAAAAGTGCTGCAAAGGAACCAGAGTATATTAAATAACTTCCTACCAGTTACCTCCAGCACTATGTCTATCTACTTGCAGCCAACAATATCCATCTCTCTTCTTAGTAAAGATACTTGGTTTGATAAGTGGCTTTGGCCATTGATATAAAAAAGCATGAGCAAAATTATTTTCAGAGTATCACTTGATTTTTCTGCTTCCCCTCTCCTCACCAGATTGCCACAAGGATATCAAGACTCATTTGCTGATTCAAGTCCAGGAAAGATGAAAAACATCAGTGCAGAATAAGCTAGTACTTACATCGGCAGAAACAACAGAAAACGAATTAGCAAATGAGAGCTACCTCACAAAAACTGCAGTTCAGCAAAATATCCCCCAATTTGGAGTCTTTATGTACAGCTGCAACTAAAAGGAACCGGAAAAAATCACAGCAAGTCTTCAAGGCTTGGATAATTTTCCTTCTTTGAGAGAATCCAAAAGCTCAGCTGCTCCCAGCTTGGAACACACTGAAGGATCCAACACCAACATTTTTGAAGGTATCTGGGTGACTTCCAGCACCCAGCTGAGGGGACACAAGGCAGGGTTCTTGCAGCAGGTATCTCAGCCCAACAGCCAAAGCCCCTCACTTGTGTCTTGACAAGGGACAGGTCCCTGCAGCCACACAGGGACCTCTCCAGCCTCACTTTGACCCACACTGTGGCAAAGAACTGGATGAGGTCACTCATGTTCCCACAGGTGTCTCACAGAAAATTCTCTTAATCCTAACCCTGACCCACCTCCTGGTGTGAGGATGGTACCAAAGGGTGGAAACAACCCTTTGAAATTATAAGAACCTTGGCAGCAGCACCAAATCCCACATGCCCAAGAACCAGGTGTATCAGCAGGTTGATAAAAGCCCTAAAACAGGCACAGCCCTGCAAATTTACATCTCAAGGGTGTAAATACTGCTTTTACTGCTCCCAAGGCTACCCATAAAGGGTCTCACCATGAAGGATTTACTTGATTTCTCCCTGCACAATATTCCCATCCACCAGAAAACACAGCCGTGCAAAACCAGATTTAACTGAACATCGTGATGAGGTCAAAGGCATCCGTGCTGACATCACAGTATGGAAAGGCTGTCACTGACAGCCCAGCCAGCTCTGCTCCTCTGATATTATCTGCATCGTTTATCTGCCAACAAGCACAGTTAATGCTTATCTGAATATGGGGTTTTAATCCTGCAGGGTGGTCATTACCACGGTATTGTCACGCTAATTAACAGGTAGAGCTCTCATGGCTTTTTTATGCATGTTTCCCCAGCCAAAATAAAACAAATATGAAATAGTCACAATCATACATCCTGATTTTGCATCAGGCTATTTCCAGGACCTATGGTTGCCCCGGTCCATGGCAGTCCAACCCTATTAGCAGAGGAAACACTACAGTCCACAAACCACAACAGCATCAAAAAAACCCCAGCCCAAGATAATACAGCTCCAATTAAATGGAAAAAAAAAATCTTTAAGGAACCTACAAGGTATTGAAACCTCTTTAGTAAAGTGCTTTCCATTAATCCTGCCACATGTGAAATGCTGAATCAAAAGATGTTCGGTAAATGTGCCTATCAGAGGAATTATGCCCAAAATCAAACTGTTCCCTAATGAGTGCACTCAGAAATGACAGCGATAAGCAGGGCATAGGAGATGTGTTAAATTACATGATTTACCTAAATACACCGGAAATGATGCATGTCCAAGGAAGAAAAGCGCATAAAAAGAACCTCTGCAAAGGTGGCAAAATGCAAAGTGCTTTTTTGAAGCTTTGCCCTGCCTGAAAGGAACAGCAGATGGTTCTCAGTGCCATGCTCGGAGCACCCTCGGCAGCTGTCCGGGGCCACACACTCGTCCTGGCAGCCACAGCCGCTGCAGACCTTTACACAACTCCAGCAAAACTTGAGCAGCTTGTGAGCAACTTCTGGGAGCGTGAGCAAGTCCCAGAGCTGGAGTGAAGCCAGGCAATGACAAGGGCATGAGAATGTGGGCAAGCAGGGCAAGGTGGCAGCTCGTAAGCCCTGTTCCAGCACGCCCTGTTCACCCCATTCTCTCCCTCTGATAGCCTGTGCCCTCAGCAGCTCCTAAACTGGGGCAGACAGCACTGGGCAGCGAGCTGGGGACATGCCCACAAGGGGACCTTGGGACCAGCTGGTGACAAGTCGACTCAGCTCCTCTGTTCCCAAGCTCAGTCCCAGCTCTGTCTCACCCAGCAGCGGCAACAACCCCCCAAAAGCATCCGTGCACAGCAGCGTCAGGACGCCAGGGCCTTGCAGGAATCCGTCCTGAAGCCAACACAACTCCCTGGGTACCTTCTAGTTAATAAATCCTGCAAAGTCCTCTTATATTACAATGCTCTACCCCAAACCAGAACTTTTTGATATTAAATACAGCTTTTTCACTAAATAGGTGGCCTTTCTGTGGTTTCTCTATGAGCTTTATATTTTTAAAGGTTTGTTTGGTTTTTTTTCCCCCCACAGGAGCTGCACAGCTTTGGCCTCACCACCTCTCTCTGCTTTTCATGGAAATTTAAGAACCCCATTAATCAGCCCTCTCACCCTGAGCTGTCAGTTCTGGACCTCTCTTGACCGCAAAAGGAGATCATGCAGGAAACTAAAGCTCATTTGAGCAAACCCTGTGTGGCTTTAAAACAAGCTCCCTTCCCAAGGATGACAAAAACGATCTTTGCAGATTCAATTACACGATGCAAATGCGGTGGGGAGCACACCGTGTCTCCACCTGAAATGGCTCCCCTGCTCCTGCCTGAGCCACTTTGGCAGGAAAAAAATGATAAATTTGGGCAAAGCCATTTAGTAGCTCTGGATATACTATAGGGGATATAAAAGGTCAAGGAATTAATGTTAAGAATCTGTGCTGGATAAAATAACAGGTTTTGCCTGAGCAGATAATGCAATAATTGACGAACATAAAAGCAAATAATTGGGTGCGTTTAAGGCTAGAACAAACAATGATGAACACACAGAGAGAGAATATTTTACCATCACAGGATGAGGAATCTGTTTTCTGCATGTGCTGCTGTTACACAAAATCACACAAAGAAGTTTTCCAGCTTCAAGGGAGACTCAAAAGCCCAACAAGTAACTTCGAGCTGGGCTCTGCTCATCCTCATACCCTTATTGAGGAGTCACTCCAGTGAAATGCTGCAGAGGGACAGGGCTCCAAGATGAAAATGGATCCCCCAGGGTCTCCTCCTGCAGCACTGCTGTGCCCAGACTGCGACAGCCCCGCCTGTGCCCTCCTGCATTCCATATCAGAGAGCAGCTGCTCTTCAAAACACAGCTACATTTGGAGATTTTCCTACTGAAAATCTCAGTATGGTCTACTAAAGCCTTTTCAGCAGTCCTCCAGGTTTCTTCTAACATGTTACTTTTCCCCTCCTGCAGCTTAAGAGAGCATCTAGACCATCTAAATCTTTAGCATCAAAAGTAAGTTCCTCAAATCTATTCCTCAAATCAATTTGCTTTGCTTTCCACCCCTAATAGAGCAAGTCTCCCTGGAAAACAGGCAAACACTTCCTGTGCTTGTGTGCCTGCAGCAAATTTTGACCCACACCTGTATCTTACAACAATTGGAAATACCCTGAAAAAAAATACCCTTTTGTGATGGGAGGGCAGAGACCACTCAAACCAGCCAAGGACCAAAAGCAGAATCTTACAAATACCTTTTAACTCAGCCCTAAGGGTTATGGGATACTCCTGTGCACACCTGAAAATGCAGATGAGGCCAAAACTAAGCATTTTGGGATATGCTGCTGTTAAAAGAAAGCAAGGAAGCTGTTATTGGGGAATTAGCCGTGGCATGACTGCTGCCCAATCCCAGTACAGGGATCCCCACTCAGATGATGATGGCCAACAGTAATCCCATGCTACTTTTCCTAGGTAATTTCCAAGGAGGATGATGGACACTTTAGTTAAAAGCAACAGGCTGGAGCAGTGTGAGTGCACTGCCAGCCTTCATCCTTCATCATCTCTGTGCCGTGCACACTCACAGGCATTCACCACTGGAAAACTCCCCAGCTGTACAGCGACTGAGGGAATAGTTAGCAAGTTCATGTTCTGGCTGAAATTAAAGAGTAATGAGAGTCCACTTCTGCAAATGCCATGATTTGATAAGAATTAAAAGGCAAAGGAAACTCAAAAGATTCAAGTTTTAGGTTCTCTGTTCCAAACGTGGTCAATGGCCTCAATCTGCTGAAGTGAAGGTACAAGCTCTGTTCCACCTTTCCTGCAATAAACTACTTCCTAGCCATGTCAGCTCTCCAGGTTTGATTGCTGCTGCAAAAGGGAGATAAAAAAACCTGCAGATAGGCATCAGGACACCATTGTGCTCCCTTACTCTCTTTACATCCCACATATTCACACCAAAGACAACTTCCCCCACCTCCAATACATGCTACTTTCTGCAGAAAGGTGATTTAACTCCCCACTGAGGGAGAACATACACTCTATAAGAGACGTGGTGATGGAGAGGTTTGGGATTCTCCCCCAGATGCCACCCAGCAAAGCGAGACAACAAAGAAGAGATTGTAGAGGACAGCAGCAGGAAAGGCTGTGACACATCAGCTCCCTGTCAGATAAACCCAAAGGTTCAGTTCCCAGATACAGCCTCTGAAACCTGTGAAATCTTAATTTAGAGGAAGAAGTGGCATGAAAAGACGTGAGTCAGAATGACTCTGTAAGGACCAAAAAGAGTGAGAAATGGATTTATGGATGCCTTCAGAAGAGGTGCTCCTTCCAGAAAAAACATTTGCAGAAGCAACAAGGGACAAGGATGATTCTCCAAGACTGGGATGAGCCCAGGCCCGGACCAGGTGACAGCAGAGCATCACTCAGTCCCTTTTCCTTCTTCAGCAGTAAGGGTGATCCTCTTCCCAGACTCTGGGTCTGTTGCGTGCCCACAGGAGATCCAGGATGCCACCACACTCCCCTTCACCTTTCTGTAGGCATCTCTGCTTCTTTCCCATCGTCCAAGCGATCCAAAAGCAAATTCTAGCCTCATGTACTTAAAATCTGTGGCTGACCACGTGTCTGAAAAGCAACAGCAAAAGAGCTTTTTCCAATTCTCTGGGCAAACACAGCCCTGCCCACTGCAGCTCTCCCACCACGCAAGTGTCAGAAATCCTCATGACAAAAACCCATTTCTCGCTAATTGCTCTGTGCAAAAACATTTCTCTGCTGCAGCTCATCTTCTGCACTCCAAGGCAGAGGTCTCTGCAGTTCAGCAATTTTCAGACACAGACACATCACTTTATCAAGCCCAGCTGAAAACCAGAAACCTGACCCAAAAGCCACCCACACCAAGTCTGAGTGGGAACAGCCAGCCTGCATCACCTGTGGTCAGCTCTGTCCCCATCCCAGAGGCTCCTTGCAGGGATCTGGGGAAGGAGAGCGCTAACAAGATTAGGGAATCAGCAATTTATCAGATTATGGAAGCTAGAGCTAGACTGAGGGGTATCACGACACCCCTGGGAGCCGCAGCCTCCAGCCAGTGTCACGCTCAATCATGATCAATACCACTGCAAAGTTGTTCTTCACCAACACATCGTCCTCCTGGAGAGCCTCTGCCATCTCAGGTCCCCTCCAATCACAGCCTGTCCCCTTCACTCAGCCTCTTGTGTCCTGGGGGGACACCTCCAAACCCTCACCATCACACCTCTAAGCCTCCAATTACCCCGCCTTGGCCATGGGTGCAGAAGGAAAACCTTGGGAAGAGATTTTCCTCACCTCTGCAACTCCTGCAGACAAACTGACTACAGAAAGGGCTTCAAAGTTTTCAAAAGCAGTTATTCCACTTCCATATTCTCGTGAGACTGCTGCTTTTTCCCTAAAAAAAAAAAAAACCATCCCACCTCCTGCTACCACAGGACACATTTCCAAACACCAAAATAATCTAGCTGAAAGTTCCATAAAATCTATCTCAGCACCCAAAAACATCAGCCATAAAGACTCAAGTAAAACAATACAGAAATGAAAAACAGAAAGAGACTGCAAAGAAACAAGAAGAAAACCCCTGAGCCTTCAGCATCCCACGGGTGAGGATGTATCTTGAAAAATGAGGATGTATCCTGAGTGACTGATTCCCTGGGGTTTTACGTGTAGCCGCTGCCCTGCTCCGCACGCTGCGTTATGAGCACAGGCTTCTGCAGCTGCTGCGTCAGGACCAGAGCACTGATCTCATGCTTTGCTGGCAATGAGAAATTGTGAGGATTGAATTTTAACAAGCTGGAGACTGAAGTTTTGCTCTACATCGTGCTAGCGCTGGGGTTCAGTGCCTGGTGTACAGTGATGTACTTGAAGCACAGAGAGGAGAAGGGACCAGTCAAGGAAAGGTGTTTGCACCCCAAGGCTGGGCAAGGAGCCCCTGCTCAAGGCTGTAAAGCCTCTTTTGGCATCTCAGAGAATTCCATATTCAGCCCCAGAGACAGAGAACACCAAGTCCACTGATGTATCTGGAGGAACAAAGAATAAGTAATGAGAGGACAGATTGTCCTTTTGGATGACACCCAGCCCCACCAGTGATTATCTGAGAGTGCCTGAACCCAACCCACAAAATCATACTTAATCTTCCCCAATTTAAGACTGGGACTTATTTCTACATCCCTCTCCCCACCTGCAAATCTAACACCATTTTCATGGTTATACTTCAAACTGGGGAGTCAAAAGCCCTGGATTAAGTCCTCCTTCAACTTCAGTTTACTTGAGCTTACTCATCCTTAAGAGCTTCATTATAACTCCCCTGGACAAAGCCTAAAGCAATGATAATCTAAATATTATGCTAACCATGCCAGATGAGGCTTTTGAATAGGAAAGCTCCAGAAAAGATATTTAAATTAACGTCTTCAAAGACTAAGATGTAGCAGGGACCTGGAGTGTTATTGGCAGCCAGTTCCCTGCGTCTAAAGCAACCATGGGAACATTGCTAAGCACAGATTTATTTCCCAGCACAGGCAATTGTTTTAAAGCACGAAACTAGTTGCTCCCTGAACTACACAGGACAAATGGAAACAAAGTAGGAAATTATTAGAAAGAGTAATAGTACAGCAAGACCTTGATCTTCCGATAAGCATGGTACAAAAATGCTCCTGATACCCGACTGGGCAGCAGTATCCAAATTCCTCAGGCTTCTTTACAGTATCAGCTCTCCAGCTCTGGAAGAACAAATAGCAGGGAAGATTTCTGAAGAGATGAAAATGGTACATTTTCAACAGCCTGAGATGATTACTCACAAAATAGCAACAGCACAGAGGTAACTGATTGCCTCCCGGGCAAAAGTCAAAGTCTTTGCATTGTAGCTATGAAAGGATACTGAGATCAAAGGGAAAAAGAGAAAATTCTATTTTAGGCTGTCATGAGCAGAAAGGTCCTCCTGGCCCCTTGGCATCACCACATACCAAGATACAACTGAAATCTTCCTTACGCTGCACATACCCGAGATAACTGCGCAGCAAGGAGCAACCCTTTATTCCAGAAGCAGGGTGCAGCTCCTGCCCCATTCTCAGCTGAATTTTGGCAGCATTCATTGCAAACACCACCAATCCTCACCGCCACAGGCCAGGACTCGGCAATCACAGTGTGCCACCACCTCTCTGAAATCAGAAGTGAGATAAGCCAAACACTGAGCGCGGTGTTATTAATAAAATTTAGCAATTGATTGCGTGTTACATCTTCAAGCACTTTACCAACATTAATTAATTGTTTTCCATTTAATGTGGTAAGAAGACTAAAGCAAAAATATGAGGCTGAATGGACCAAGCGTCTGATGCAGCATGGCAAGTCATCACCAGTCTTCAGATTTCCACACAGATACTGCTTTTAACCAAACTACTGAAAATACAGGTGTAGGTTGGGCAAAGCCATGAAGCCAAAAGCCCAGAGGTGCAGCCAGCATGGACAGGAGTCACAGTTAAGCATGGGCCTGCCACAGCAATGCTCTGCTGCATCCCCCCCTCATCACCAGCATCCCACCCCAGACCACTGGGCACGTCTCTTGCTCACAATCAATTCAACCAATACTAATTCAAACAAGGATTCCAACACGAGGGTGCTGACACACGGCTGCAGAGATGTTACCGAGCGCTGCCTGTAATTGCTGTGCTAAGAGCTGGGGACATGAAGTATTGATTTCCACGCTGATCTGCATCCAAGTTTAGACAGAGGCTGCAGCCAAAATACTTCTCCCAGCAAACTCACCGGTTAAAAGAGACTGTCAGGGCTGAGAGGTTTGAATGATTAACACTCACGCTAAGGACTGTAACAATGTACAAATTCCATTCCTGCCTACCTACGCACACCCACCATCCTGCTCTCCCTCTTTGCTGAATTCTTCCAGTTTTGATTAAAATTACGGAAAAGAGCCCCTTGAAACATACCTTGCAATGGCAAAAATAGCACACTGTAGCAGAGAAAAGTCTCAGAGTGCACAAAAGGGGCAGAGTTATTACCTCCAGCTGTCTTAAGCTGCATCATAATTACACAAATAACACATCTGACAAACTCAGTATTAATTACCAACTGAGCATGGCACAGAGACACACATTCACCTCCTTCCACACAACTTGGGACTGACCCTGAGCAGCTGCCTGCAGCACTGTGATCGTGAGCTCCTTCCCACCACACGGAAGAAATTCTTCCCTGTGAGGGTGAGGAGGCCCTGGGCAGGTTGCCCAGAGAAGCTGTGGCTGCCCCATCCCTGGAAGTGTCTGAGGCCAGGTTGGATGGGGCTTGGAGTACCCTGGGATAGTGGAAGGTGTCCCTGCCCATGGCAGGGGGTGGAGCTGGATGATTTTTAAAGTCCCTTCCAAGCCAAACCATTCTGAGATTCTATAAGCACAGGAACCTGATGATTCCACTATGTGCTTCTCCTCCCAGACAAAAGCAGACCCCCCCTGCCACCCGAGCACCACCAGCACACCAGCACTTGCAGGCTGCCATCCTATTCCCCATCCTCCTGCCTGCTTTTAATATATTTGTATAAATCAAACAGCTTGGCAGTCCTCCTACTTAGGAGACACACAACAGCAGAGCTATTCAGAGATTCTTGTTTTCACCCCATCCTTCTGAACGTCGTCTCAAAATCCTTGAGGAAAAGCATACGGCTCACTATAGATATCTTGGGCCTGTCTACACAAACAGAGTGATGTAGGAGAGCATTTATGGCAGCATATAAACAATAGTACCAAACTTAGGGAGGAAACACAAAGCAGAGTGAATCTACTCGGTGGGTTTTGTGGAGATCAAGTGCTCTCCCTCTTTTCTTTGCTAAGCATGACAGATAAAACACTCCTCAGATACAAATTTACACTTAACTGATTGGCTTCTGTTACACCACCAGTGGTACAGGGCTGGATATATCACAATTTTAATAACAGCTTATTAAATTAATGGGGAAAGACAAAGACTCATCCACAGCCACAAGGCCATGGAGTCACACCTCGCTGGGGAAGCGTCCTTTCTCCTAACTCCTAGTCATCAGCATGCTGAGCCAAATTTCTCAGCTTAAAGAGTGGGAAGATGGACCAAACCCTCCAGCAACTTCAGCAGTCGCTGCAGGTACCACTCTCCCACCCAGCTGAAGGTGGGGCCACTCTTTTCCACCTGTCACAGGGACCCCACAATTCCAAACCACGTGTAATCAGAATTATTAAGCAGAAACACACAGGCTTTGGGGAACGAAGCACATTTCTTTGGCACCTTTACAGGGTACCAACTGTTTTCCAGCATGCTGATAGCAAAGGAACACAAAGAGGAGTTTTTTCATCACTCAACAGATTAGAAAACCTCTGAGGAAAACAAAAAAAAAAGCCCTAACCCTCAGAGAACCACACACACCCCTGTCCCTTGCCAGGACACGCTGCAGAAACATGCATCTCCCCAGAAGT
This sequence comes from Eulacestoma nigropectus, assembly GCA_013397775.1. Taxonomy (NCBI): domain Eukaryota; kingdom Metazoa; phylum Chordata; class Aves; order Passeriformes; genus Eulacestoma; species Eulacestoma nigropectus. Next base: position 102,313 of record VZTE01006182.1, read on the forward strand.
GTCCTGGAGAGGAAATGAAACTGAGCGCTGAACACGCACACAGAAATCAGTGTGAGCATGAGCAGCCAAAGGATTTTACCTGCTTTCCTGGCTGGAAGCCTGCATTTCCACATGCATGCCCTGTACAGCGTGTCACCATCTGCATTCCTGATGCCCCTGCTTCACAGGGGAGGATGGAGGTTGGCATCCTCCTTCTGCCCTTTCAGCAGATTTTTATAAAAGCAAGAGCCTCAGTAGCCTGGCTGTGGTGTACAGCAGAGTGTGGCTGAGGTTATCCCAACAGGCATCTCTGCCCAGCAGTTCAGAAAATCCCTGGCAACACAGGTAACTTCACTTCCTACATCCCCACAGCCACCAGGAAGCTCAGCTGGGTAAGTGGAATTCACACCCCACACCCCCGCTACCAAAACAGTGAAATACAAGCTGGATGGAATAAATCCACTAATTAATCCCTCTAAATCAGTTTGCATTAATGCCACGAACAACAACACACCGGCAATGCAATCGCATCAGTTCCAACCATGGCAGGGGTGTTGAAACAAGATGATCTTTAAGATCCTTTACAACCCAAAGTGTTCTCTGATTCTGTAATTTCATGATTACATCCTGCCGGCAGCAACTATGCCCCGCCAAGCGCTACGCTACCTTTGAAAAGCTTCACCAAAACGCTACTGTTATTTAAAATAGCTCCGAACCACCCTACCAAGAGATACAGTAAATAAGTAACGAGTAAATAGCAGCTACTGACGTTTTTATCACACAGGTGTAAATTCGGTTATCGGGAAAGGAGAGGGCCCGCACTATTTTTGTTCTGACACCAAGGCTGCTCAGGGCAAATTGTCATGCAAGCCTGTAATTATTTGGGAAATATAAACGTTCAAATACAAAAGTATTCAAATACAAACGTATCAGTGATGGCAACACACTTTGATTAGAAGGAAAGTAAATTTCAGCTTGGCGAGAGCACCACCAGTACTATAGGAGTGATTCGGACTCAGTTCCTTAACCTTCACACAAAGTCTCTTCCCGCTCCCCCTGCACCCCGTTTTCCACGGTCGGCCCCGAAGCATGGACAACTTTTCAGGGATGTGGGGGGCAGAGGGGGTGTGTGCATCGCATAGGGGCTGTCCGAGCCTACCCCCGACCGTGCCGGGTGTCCGGGGTGGGCTCCGGCCACCGTGCGCGGACCGAGCCCCACAGCCCCCGACCGAGCGCGGGGCCGGCGGCAGCGGGGGAGCGGCGGGGCCGGAGCGCGGATCGCGGCGGTAACATGGCTGCTTTCCTACCGAATTACGAAACCGGCTGTGGGCGCGGGATTACCGGGGAGAGCCGGCCGGGGGGAACCCCGGGGCGGGGAGCGGATGGGAACA
>VZTE01006182.1:107375-266941 GCA_013397775.1 Eulacestoma nigropectus
TTTTTTTTTTTTTTTTTTTTTTTTTTTTATTCCAGCTTTTACCAGGAGGTTGACAGCTCTGCAGGGAGTCTGTGTCCCCAAGGGATGGGAGTCCCTGGCCATGCAGATGAGGCATAAAGAGATTGGGAATATTTCCTAAGGACACAAGGGAAACCTGAGTCAATGCCAGTAAGTGACAAATCTTCATTCAACCGTACTACACTCAGCATCTGTTCAGGTGCTGCAAGGGGAGCCTTGAAAACCTGGAAAACACCCTCAATTTTGGGCAACATGTTCTAATAGTGTAATCACATCCAGGCAGGCTATTCCTCGAGAGTATGTCAATGGAATAAACGTGGATGGAGGAAGATTTGAGAGTTCTACCCTTCATTTTTGCTCTTGTTGCAACCTAAGGAGTGCAGTAAAAGGAATATGAGAAGATTTAGAAGATGAAAAAGGGCTGAGAAGCACATGAGTACCATTCAGGCCTTCCAAACCCTTTAATTTGCTATTCAGATTACCACTTTTTATAGTTTAATATGTACAATATGCAAAGGAACCAGTTTAACTAAATGGGAAAAGCCTTCTGTGTTAAGGTTGAACGTAATCTAATAGGGCCCTTTGACTTGATTCAATTAAATCCTTCTTTTTCCAATTAAATAATCATCCAGAATTTAATAAAAATGCATTTCCATGTGTCATCCTGCAGAATGATGACCTCTGTGATGGGGAAGGCTTATGTAAATTCTGCTGATCACTTTTTATCTGCCTCTGCCTCGCTTCCTCCAAAAAAATTGCCTTCTGTCTGTATATTTACGATAATTTCTCATCTGCTCCATGTATCTCTGTTTGCAGGAACAATTCCCAGCTGAAAGGGCTGTGAGTATCACCAGCTTCTGTCAGCACATCCTCAAAAATGGACCTTCTGTGATGGGAAAAAGATCTCCAAAGCAGGATTTTTGATCCATGCTTCAGGTTTGTTGTGCCCTGGCACACTGTAGGGCCAGCTTCCAATTGGCCCCTTCCAAATATCACCAGAGGCATCTCTATGGCCATTTATCACCAAGAAAATCCAGTCCAAGGGACCAGCAACTCCAGCAGCAATCCCCAGGAAAAGCACAGCATGGCCCATGTTCCACAGTCTCTTCCAGCACATCTCTGCTAAGTAATTCCCATCAAAGTTACAATAGTTGTTAATATCTACAATTTTTTTTCCCCTCTGCAAAGGTCACAATATAATTTGTGTATTTATAACTGCATTTCACCCCTTCTCACTCTTAAAATATGGAGCACCAACTCTTTCCTTCCTCAGCTGGGATATACAGCAGCATCTTAATGCAAACCTTGCTGATGTAGCAGTGCTATAATAACTTGTTAACTTAAAAGTTATTAACTTATAAGTTATTAAAACTGAATTAAACAGAGCTAAGGATGGACAGATTAAAAATTTGAGTGAACATTCTATTCCTCCCCGTGATGCTGCAGTGCCACATTTCCCCATCTCTCTTTCTGTGCGGGTAAAATGGTCCTGGCGACCTTCCTGTGCTGCGCATCCCTCGGGACCGTGAAAACAAACCCATTAATGTTTATAAAGTGTCTCAGACTGGGGGAATTACATCACTGCGGCAGGATACAAGCTTAATGGATCAAAACAAACCCCAGCTTCAAACCTCCCAGCTTAGACACATCTCAGTTACCCGGCGCAAACCTCGAGGAATCCCACTGAGAAGGGATAATTGAGAGAAAAATGTGATCCCAGAGATTTTTCTGCAGTAAACCCATTTTACGTTAATAGGAAGCAGATTTCTAGACCCCTTTGCAAACGAATGACTTCCACGGCATATTTCACAGCTGAGCGCATCCATGGCACCAGCTTTGGACGCGGGGCTATTAAACCCAACATTTGTTTAATGAATTACAGCAGTCCCTGAATCCGTGTGCGCTCGGCCTGTGTTTAAATGTTTATTGGGAAGACGTCAGCAGCCAGCTCTGCATGAGCAGGTATCGGCCTCAGCGATGAGCTCCCGCTGCAATGGACGCAAAACTTCGAACATTTTACAGGGTTCTGCTTTCTTATCGAGGGCAGGTTACCCAGGAGGTTCAGGGTGTCTGCTGAAGATAAAACTGTTTGGATTCAGTGCAAATTTGGGGCTTTTCTCCCTGGTGATGAACAATGTGAGAGAGAGAAGTTGTTGCGCATCTCCCACCTGGCTGGGGTTGGTTCCTGCAACTGAAGGGTGAATTAAGCCATTAAAACTCACATATTCAAGCAGGGTTGATGTGCTTTAGCTGTTTCCAAGATGACCCCACCCTCATCTCACCAGTCAATCCATAAACCTTGACAAAAAATTAACTCTGGCTCACCCTCCTATTCTAATGCATTCTCCACTGCAAATTATGCATGAAGCGCTCCTTTTCATGGCACATAGAGACTTCAGCGATGATGTGCTGTGATCATTTTGCTTTCCTGCAAAACACCTCTGATTTATGGTGGTCTCCACCCCAGAAATCTCCACCCAGGAGCAGTTTCTACTGGAAGAGACCCTAAGGACCATCTCATTCCACCTCCTGCCATGGGCAGGGACACCTTCCACTATCCCGAGTTGCTCTAAGCCCCGTCCAGCCTGGCCTTGGACACTTCCAGGGATCCAGGGGCAGCCACAGCTTCTCTGGGAAACCTGTGCCAGGGCCTCCCCACCCTCACAGCCAAGAATTTCTCCCTCATATCCAGTCTAACCCTGCCCTCTGGTAGTGGGAAGCCATTCCCCCTTGTCCTGTCATTTCAGGTGAAGTCTGTATGAAATGCCATTTCCCTCTCCTTTCCCTGTCACAGATTAGGGAGCAAAGATGTGGTTGGGCTTTTTCAGAACTGCCGGGGTGATTTGGGAGATCAGGTCCTGCTGACTTACTCCAAGACACCCCCTGTCCTCTTGGGAAGGGAAGAATGGGGAGCCTGCAGAGACATTGGCCTTGCAGCCCCCATTTACCGCCTGTTCTGACACTGATGAGGATCATGTGAAAACTTCAATGGATAGGGAGAATGTGAAGCACTCAGATAGCAGGATAATAGGTGCCATGAAAAAAATCCTGTGATCAATCAGCAGACAAATATATACTTAAATTAGGTGTTAGTGGGACAGATGCAGGAAGGGTGATTATGGGTTTGCCTCTGTGTTTCCCCCAGCAACAATGATGACACGCCAGGGTGGGTCACCCTACCCTGTCATTAATGGAGCATCAGCATTCATCTGACAGCTCCTTTGTCCTGGGAAGTCAATTCCGATGAAGTTTTGACATTAGCAGAGGCACGGTGAAACTCAGACACCTTTGCATTTTCATGACCCTCCAGATGCTTTAGCCTGGTGGATTACAGGTAATATCACTGTCCTGATTTGGGCAGGAGGCAGAAATAAATATTTGCACCCATCTGTTTCAGCTGTGGCAATAAACACCACTGGCAGAACCAGTAGAAGAGCAGCCCTTTGCTCCCTTGCAGAAAACAAAACTGGAAACAGGGGCTGCAGGGCAGAGCACATGGAAAGAGTCAGCTGGAGCATCCTGGGAACGGAAGGTGCTGCAGAGAAATGTGATTTTTTAATTATAATTTTGTAAAGTAAGTGAGAGACAAGATCTCAAGGGTTCAGCCCTCTAAAATAATCCTAAAATTAATGCAAAAATGGAGAACTCCAGATTGTAACGGAGAGGGGGTTTGACGTGCACAGCACACTGTCCCCCGTTGGCACCCAGCAGGCAAGGAGCACATGAGCATCCACAAAATTCCCACAGGTGTTTCAGGGACCAAACAGCCCAATCCAGACAAGAGTGAAACTTAATTTAGTCCTTCACTCTTTATTTCAGATGAAAGAACCCACATTCTGCTGTAAGTGCCATCACCCTCCCTTGTTTTGTCAGTGGCGCCAGCCCTGGGTCACGCCTGGTTTGGGGATCACCCTGCTGCCAAACCAGTCCCTTTCACGACAACAGAATATGCTGGGGAGTGTGGAACAATAAAACTAGCCTTTTTTCCCCCTTTTCCCTGTTTTTATTCAAGATGCTACCAGCAGGGTGGACTAATCCTGTATTGCGTAAGATTACAAACCTATAATTACATTCCCCACTAACCTGTGAAAGACCTAAAAATACACCTAGATGAAGTTTCAGCATTGAGAAGGCAGCTGAAAAATTTACATTATACTTCTACATATACATATTACTTTAATTACAGTCATGTTTTAAGGTGTCAGTATGGATTCTTTGATTCTGGGAATTTGGGGCTTGAAGTGTACTGATGTCCATTTCTTTAAGGGTTTGTAACACAGGTTGGCTGGAGTCAGCTACTCCGTGAAAAATAGCACTTTTCCAGGTCTGAGAGAAATCCCTCTATATCAGATAATTCACAAGTGTTCTTTTTCTTGGGTTAGGTAGGAGAATACTGCAGGTATCATTTCAGAGGATGGGGAAACTGAGGAGCAGATGGGCTGGAACAGGGTGTGACCAAGGTCCGGTGGGAGAGGGCACCTGCAACCCATGAGACAGAGCAAGGCTTTCCAGTTAAATCAGGAACAATTCCTTCATCTCACCATGATTTACCCTAAAGGAACACCCAGCCAGAGAAGGGCAGGGAACATGTGTCTTCTAATAAAGTCTGTTTAACTTTGACATAGATTACTTCTAAAAAACCCCCATCAAACCACACCAAATACACAAGTGTGATAAAGTATCTTGGTACAAAATCAATTCCAAGGCGATTATCAGCCTTTGAAAAATTCAGGCTCTAAGTCAGTTCATGGCAGGGATCAAATTGAGCTGCTGTCAACTCATTTGGGCATTTTACTTTCCTTCTGATATCTGACAGTTAAAATAATCTCAAATGGTTCCCGTTATTCCTGTGTTTTCTACTTTTTGCCCCAGGAAGGGCCATGCAGCCAGGCTTCCCTCCCAGCCACCTCCCAGCCTGCAGCATCACTCCCCAGCCATGGCCGGGGGGAATCCCAAGGCTGCCACAGCTTCCTGATCACTTCCTTCACTTTGGGGAAAAATCATAGACAAGGCTGATCAGCTGTGAGCTGCCACAGCCAGACCCAAGTCCCTCCGGCTGACTCCCAGCTGCTGCTGGGAGCAATCTGTAGTCCCAGATGGATGACACTGGTCATCAGCTGGAATGCCAGGAGGAGCTCAGTCATCCTAGAGAGAAGGCTTGAAGCCTTATCTTCTGCTAATGCAGGTGAGACTTACTAATATTAATATTATTTATATTAATAGCTTTTTGTGAAAGTGGGAAAGTTTTCTCCAGGGAATGGGGAGATGCCTTCAAATGATGGCTTGGTGGAGGAAGAGGGATCCAAGGAAAAGCTGATGTTCTTATCATAGAATCATAGAGTGGTTTGGGCTGGAGGGACCTTAAAGTCCTTTAAAGGGATCTTAAAGACCGTCTCATTCCACCTCCTGCCATGGGCAGGGACACCTTCCACTATCCCAGGGTGCTCCAAGCCCCATCCAACCTGGCCTTGGACACTTCCAGGGATCCAGGGGCAGCCACAGCTTCTCTGGGCACCCTGTGCCAGGGCCTTACCACCCTCACAGGGAAGGATGGGAAGAGAGATCACTATGAGTGGCCTCAGAGAAAGCCTGGGCAGATATGTAATGCCCCCTCACCCTCCCACAAAGGCGAAATAAACAATTTTTTAAAAGCACAGCTGGATGGATTCCTTAGAAAAATCTAAGCACGCTGGGAGGCTCACGTAGATGCAGGAGGTTCTGTGGGTACCAGCACATCTGTCACCCCAAAGTCTTCAGGACAAGAAGATGCCAGGATTGTTGACACAGGGATTTTAAGAAGGTGATGGATATAAAACCCACCAAACGCAATTAAACCAAGCAGGACAACTGCCAAGCTCTTGTGTTTGCTCACTGTCAGTAAGTTTTATGGAGACAGAGATATACATCTGCAAAGCTATTCAAGTGTATTTAATTTTTCCAATACCCACATACTGCAGCTTGTATGAGGATAATATGTTTATCCTATAAGGTTCCTGACTTCATTCTGCAGTACTTGACTCCAGGATGGGTTTTGTGTTATTAACTTCCTTCCAGTACATATGGAAAATAAAACCTGTTATTCAACACCCTGGGATGAAGTTTTGTTGGGTGTTAATTGCAGTTTGTCACAGTGCTGGAGGCCCAGGGTGGGACAATAAGCCTGGAAAAACCTGGGGCCTCAAACCTGGTGGAGATGTGAGCTGAGGTGTGGGGAATGCAGGGCTGGAGGTGGGAACTTGCTCTGACACAGCAGAAAACAAATGGAAAAGGGGTAAAGAGATCTTTCTATCTATCTAGAAGATGTTAGGGAGAAATTCTTCCCTGTGAGGGTGGTGAGGCCCTGGCACAGGGTGCCCAGGGAAGCTGTGGCTGCCCCATCCCTGGAAGTGTCCAAGGCCAGGTTGGACGGGGCTTGGAGCAACCTGGGATAGTGGGAGGTGTCCCTGCCCATGGCAGGGGGTGGGACTGGATGAGCTTCAGGATCCCTTCCAACCCAAACCATTCTGGGATTCTGTGATAAAACCCATGATATCTATTTTAACATCCACATTTTTGTTTCCAGACTAAATTTTAGGCTAGACCTGCACTGCGAGGGAGTGATGCTCCATCCCTCATACCTCACACCCCTCACGATCCAAAAGGTCTTGATAAGTCCAAGAAATTACTTAGGACTGTTTCACTGATGTTTTTTGCCTTCTGATGCCACCTCATAAAAGTAACGGTTCATAATCTGCACCAGACCAGCTTGACTCAAGATAAGGATCTGCCTCATTTGCAGTTACATAATTAGCAATTACCCTAATTTCACTTACACTAAATTACATTTTTTTTAAAATAAATGTTATCTTTTCTGACAAAAAAAAAAATTCATCCTGGGTCTACTTCAGACTTTTTTTATATAAAGCAGAAGCATCATTATTCTGTTCTCAGATGTAATGTCTAGACACTTTTAATGAAAATATTCATTATTGCTAATTTGCATCTCTTTCAGTTCCAGGACAGAAATCAAATGAAGATGTCAAAAACTGTGCTCCCTCTGCCTCAGGCAAAATGGAGCTGCAATGACCCCCAAGTCCTTCCAAAGGGGAGCTCAGTTTGTGCAAAGGAAAAGCATCTCCGGCATCCTCATAACCGAGGGCAGCACAAGATGAAAGATGAGCAAGGAATATCAGAGGAAAATAATGGTGTTAGGGTCTGGATCTGAGATCTGCAGCTTTGAAGGAGGGAAAAACCAGGGAGATCCCAGCCTTAGGGTGCAAGATGTGTTGAAATACAGATGTTAATCAGGACGGTGGTAACTCACATGGGTTCAGTAGTGACATTTCCTGAAGATAAGGCATGTTTTAAAAACACTTCTTATTTGCTGGTAACAAAACTTTCCATTAGTACAAGGAAATACATATTATACCTCAAACATGCTTCACTGAGCTTGGAGAGTAAAGATAAAATAATCTTTTTATAGCAAATAGGAATGAATACTTAAAAATAATAAAAAGTTGGTGAATATTCATTTGAACTCTTAAGCAAATTTGCCCTTGTCATATTTGCATCCCTCTTGTGTTCTCTTTATGTGCAATGAAGTTTTATTAGCATGAACATCCACAGAAAGTGAATGTGAAGCCTTAATACCCATGGGAAATAAATTTCAAATTCACTTGCTATGTGCAGTCACCCAAGAAACTTGATCATAATTGTTTATTGTACTTAAATATTTATATTGTTGAAGCACTTGTTAGATAAAAAGGCCACGATGCTCCTCTGCTGGGTGCTGTTCAAACACAGTCCCAGGCTACAGGAATTACCTCCATCCCTAGCAAACACACAGGTGGGACAGGTTTTACCAGGCTGGTTGATGTGGCAGGTGGCAAATTTCAAGGTCAACAACAAGTACTGGGTGAAAAATCAAAAAAGTTTCTCTTAATTTTTCTTAGCACATCAAGAAAGTTGCAGTGGATCCACTGAATGGCAGCACCTCACGTTGGTGTGTTCACAGAGGGTACTTGAAGTGGAGTCAGAGATTTAAAGTTCATCAGGAACATCATTTTGAAGCTTTCTTACTGCCTGCAGTCCTCTGGCACAGACTCTATCCCTCTCTTGGAGCTCGGATTCCAGCAGTGCCTTTAGGCTTTACAATGGATCCTTACATTCTCTTGTTCCCTTCCCCTGCTCCCCATTTGCATCTCTAAATGCTCTAGAAGCTGCACCCACGGCCACTGCCTCCCCCGGCAGATTCCATGGCCCCGGAGCAGGAATCCCATCCCTGCTCACCAGACCAGTTAACACCTTCCCATCCCTCCGTGGCAGCTGTGCAGGGCAGTGTTGCTCCCAGTTCATCCAAAGGTATGGGTTCATTTATCCCAAAATCTGGGTTTTGGGAGAGATAGACAGCAGTTTCTGCAATAGGGAGACCCCGTTTTGCTCAGTCACTTAGCACCCCACAAATCTGTGCCCCACAGCAAGGCCAGGCTACCCCTGCTTGATCCAGCACTGACTGACCACACTTCCAGACCAATCCTCACTAAATCATTTTTCTCTGTTACCTGCCTCAGTCTGGGACACAACGAGGGAGCAGATTTTTTATGGTTATGGAGGAGTAACTTCAAGGTCAAACCCCTTCAGGGAGCGACACATTGCACCCATGGATTGTAGCGCAAACAGCCAACTATTAAGGACTGGTGAATGAAAAAGACCCTGAAACTGAGGCTCAAGTTATGACAATAAGGATGCACAGGAGAGAAAATTGTATTAGGACATGCACACATTCCCCTTAATCTGGATTCAGTGATGGGAGGAGGGATTTGAAGCCACCCCTTGGAGCAGGTTCAGGTCTCCATCAGCTTCTTACACATGCCTGTGCCTTTTAATTATCACCCACCATAGTCAGATTAGGGTTGCCTGTGTCAATTTGCATTTGTAACACACCCTGGTGCACCAGTTCCCTGCTCCTTTATGGAGACAGCAGGTGGTATTGGCAACATAATTACACACCATCAATAATTATCAACAATTTCATTTGCCCCGAAGATACTTCCAAGATCAGATACTGGATTTCATGACATTTCCTTCAAACACAGGCCACTGAGGGGATGCTGGTATGGAAGTGAAAAGATGTAATTAGGGGAATGGGAGAAGTAGAAGAGGAGCCTGATGAGGCAAACCAAGAGCTGTTGCTGGCACCGCTGTGGGAAGGGGCAGTGCTGGGGGCACCCACTCCAGGAAGATTATTTCCAAAAGCTTGAGCTGCTTGGGAATGATATTTGAAAACCAGAGGGTTGGAAAGGGGAAGACGAAGGGATGGGAACTGTGGATGGGGATGAGCTCTTGCCCAGGGGGATAACAGGGCTCCATTGCTGCATGGAGCATCCTCACAGGGGGAGCAAGGCTGGAGGGAGGCGGGTACACAGAGCACTGCAATACACACATACCCCAGTTATATAATCCCTTACCAAAGATGAAATTAAAAAGAGACGCTAAATGCTGTGAGCAGGGTCTCCCTGCATGGCCAAGTCTTTCCATCCCAATGGCAGAAGATGTCATATGTCACAGGAGCAAGATGTATGATGAGGAAAAGAGGATGAACAGCATAAGCTCAATATGTGGTGTAACCCCACACTCACTACGATAAGAAAATGCAAGAGCCAAATGGGGTAAAAACACTTTTTCCAAGACAAAATTTTGCTGGCTGCAGAGGAAGTCAAAGTTGGCTTTTACAGCTTGAAGTGGTTAAAGATTTGGTTTCTTTAAACCAGGGAATTAATGGCACTGAACTTCACAACAACAACAAAAAATTAAAGGCACCCCAAAGAATGTTCTCTTAATTGTAGCAGCCCGCTGCATTAAAGCTGCTATAGGAAAATTCATTTACAATTCAGCTATTAAATTGCAAACCATTACCACTGCTTTTACAGCTTTATATCCCTCTCACAAATTTATTGTGTAATTACTCGGAGCAACAGGATCGTTTCTAGCAAGCGAAGCTGAAATAAGGCACCCATTCCAAAATTCTCACAATTCTGCCTTTTCCAGATGAAATTTATGCAAAAGAGGCAAAATGTTACATGCAGTTTTCTGCCTGGGATTCAGGGGCATTTGAGGATGGAGCTGGAGTCTTGGCTGCAATAAAGGTGGGATGGAAGTGCCCACCCCAACAACTGCCACTTCTTGCTGTAGGAAATGGAATTGCTTTGGAGCTGTTGGGACTTGCTCCGATGGATCTCTGCAGCAGCAGAGCTGGGGCTTCAGGACCTGGCATTTTCCCACTTCCCAGGGGCTCAGACAACCCCCAGCCAAGCCACTGCTTACAAAATAAATCATAATAAAGTTGAATTTAAAAAATTGGAACGGTGTTTTCTGCCCCTCATTTTCCACCCCAGCAAAAGAAATCTGTAAATAAATAAATAGACAAACTCTTGGGCATCATGAAAAAAATTGCATAAAGGGGCATTAAGCAGGACAGGCACTTCCCGGGTAGAATGATTGGATTATTGTTGGAAGATGCAAATAAATTCACATCATGTGCCTCCTTTTTCCTCCTTTTTCTTTTTGTACCATCCCTCATCCAAAGGAGGAGATAGCATCGGTGTCCAGCTCAGGAATCTCTTGAGCAGATTAAAGGCCCAATTATGTGGATTTGAGGAAGCTGCCTGCTGTCCAACCTGAATCCATCATTATAAACCCTGGGATTAAACACTCAGGAGCTCCCAGTCAGTCCAACCACCATGCTGGTCACCAGCCATGACTATGAAATCATTTTCTTGGAAAAAATTCCCTTATCCCATGGGGTTTTCTTCTATCTTGATGTACCAGTGGATGTTTCTCTCCTCTGTCTCATTATCTGCGATCCTACCTGGAAGCTCACTGCAGGCACATGCCCTTAGGGATGCAATGAAATAGGCACTGCAGTACTTGGCTCAGCTGGGCCCTGGGGGTTTAATACTACTCCAAAAAACCGGAAGTAAATGAATAAGACCCCATTTTTTTATAATTACCCTTATCCTTGATAATATTCTAATTATTATTACACTCGCAGCTTAATTTTTTTGGTTTGTAAAGGAAGCTCTTTGGGGGTACCAAGGGCCCGTAAATGCAGAGAGAAGGCAAAGCAAATGGAGCAGAATTCCCATCCCATCCCATCCTGCTGCTGCTTCTGGCTGGAGAGGAGATGGACGCAGTGTCCCTGCAGCCTAGTGCATCCTAAAGGCACAGAGAACACATTTAGTTATGCAGGAGGCATCTCCTTGGGCTGGGACAGGGCAGGGGCTGGAACCAGATGATCTCTGAGGTCCCTTCCAACCAAACCCTCTCTGATTCTGTGGATCAATCCTTGGTAGGGCTGAATGGCCCAAACCTCCTCCCCCTGCGCTCCTGGCTCCCGGTGTCGGAGCCACTCGGCTTCTGCTGCTGCTGCTAACAGGGTCTGACTTTGTGGGACTATTTATTATTTATTCCAAATGTTTGCTGTGGGTATAATGGCACGATCCCCTCGGCCAAACCCACCGTGGTTACACCAGCACCACACCCCCCTCTCCCCAGTAATGATGAATCCCTGCAAGGGGTGGGGGGAAGGAGCTGACAGGCCAGGATAATTTATTCTGCTGAGCCCGGTGCCTGCCAAGTTGGCTCAGTCTGGCATGGGATAGGCTTACAGGAACAGTTAGGCTGGGATTTGCAGAGAGGAGGAGGAGTCTGGGTGAATCAGATACCCAGATCTTGATGGATTCAGCAGGAACTGGCTATTCAGCCAGCTTGGGATTGTTTTGCTTCTTGGGTTTTCTGTTCGCTCAAGTGCCACTAAATCATGTGGGTGATCAGTGGAGGAGGGGTTCAGTTTAAAAGGGGATTTTGGGTAAAGCTAATGAGTGATAAAACAATTATGAAGAAAGATACAGGAGGAGAACAAACCCCAACATTTAGATGTTTCCAATGGGAATTGCATTTTGGCAGCAGCTGCTGGTCAAGGGAGAGACAAGATCTTCACACACAGTGCCTGCCTGACCCACTGCTCTTCTGTGATGTGTTCCCAGCTCCACTGGAGGAATTCAGCAACTAATAATCATCATAGAATCATTTAGGTTAGGAAATCCCTCTAAGACCATTGAGTTCCACCACTGACCCAGCACTGCCTCGTGCACCACTAAAACTTGTCCCCAAGTGCCACATCCACTCATTTTTGAACACTTTAAGGGATGATGACTCCACCACTTCCCTGGGCAGCCTATTCTAATGCCTGACCATCCCTTCAGCAGAGAAGTTTCCCCACCTTGCCCAAGATAGACAAATGGGGAAGGGTAGCAACAGCATGAGGACAGGGATTGGGTGCATAAAGTGCATTAATGATGAGTAATTGCATCTCGGCTCCCTACAGGCACCCAAACCTTTGCCACATTGTCGACAGAAGGGAGAGAAGATACCAGTCAAGTGCATCCCTCTGGCGGCCCAGAGTGCAGGGCTTGAGGGGTGAGAGCAGGCAGGGCCTCAGCTGCTGTTTCTCTTTGGGAGCTGAGCCCCACGCCCTGATTTGAAGGTCCCCACTCCCCGCGTGTGCCGCAGGAAGCCACACGTGCCACGAAGCCAGCAGTTGCTATGGAGACCAAGGATTTTCTTAAAACTCCTGCAAAAAGGAGACGAAGGCCCAAGAAAGCAGAGGGGCAACGTCTCCTTTGCAGGGGGTTTAGGGCTGTGTACAAATGCTGCACAACCCCAGGGCCATTGCACCACCAGTGGCTGCACAAGTTGCTCCCTTCAAACAGACCCGTTTTTGCCCTGTGGTGGTGATTTCTGTACTTGCAAACTTCATTTTCTGCCTGTGCTGGCTCATCTCTGCAAGGTGCCAGCCTCATCCAGCAATCACATTTATTTTTACAATCTCCAAGGGCTGTCTAAAAATGCAGCTCCTCTGTCAACAGAGAAACTGGTTTTTAATTGCAGCCCTTCTGGCAGGGGATGGAACTTCTTCCTTCATCAATATATTTTTTAAATGCATGGAGAAGTCACAAGACTGGCAGATGGAGGAGCAAAGCCCCCTGATTATCCAGATTACAGCCCATCACAGACCCTCCGTAGCACAGAGACACCTGCTGGGATGGGATATGGAGCTGGAAGTGGGTTAAACCCACAGCCTAAACCTCAAGCTCTCATTTCCACAAGTCCCTAGATTTGGCTTTGCCCTTTGATATTTTTAAATGCTGGTTTGTCCTTTGCCAGCCTCCAGGAATTGGGATAAATCAATAATCCATCAATTCTGACAGCAGAGATCTGTGGTACCCAAAGCTGTGGTGCTGCTCCCAAGTGATCCATATGCACGCAAGCAGAACATTCCCAGACGGCTTTAAATGAAGTGGCTGGCAAAATCCCCTGGGAATATTTGGTTAGGATGAGAAACATACAGAAACACAGCTTTTTGGAGGCATCTTGCAGTAACTTTAGTTTCCATAGTGACTAATGTTTGTGTTTATATCCAGTCCCTGTGTTTCTATCAGATTTTGCTTCATGGAACAGCTGTTCCAAGTCATTTCACCAAGACAGATGATCCTGATAAGGAGCAAAGTTTCCATTCTACACAAATGAACATTTATTTAATAAAATCCAAAGAATTCAAACCCAGAAAAGACCCTGTGTTTCAAAAGATTGATTATCAATGCAGCCAGCTGATGGGAAGAGAATGAAAGTGGCCACAGAATAGCTGCTGCCTAATGAGAGAGTGAGAAAAAACAGAACAGAAAATAAATAAAACAACACTGAAAACACCGGTAACTTTATTTAATTCAGCCATGAGCTTTCTATCCCCGGGCTTTATGCACAAATGTGATGCCTAAAAATCCTGCTGCTGCTGCTGGAGATGTCAATATAGTGGGTCAAGAGCAGCTGTTGGACCCCCCAACCCCCTTTGGACTGCCTCATCTCTGTAAAAAGCTGCTGGGAGCATCCCAAGGAACCAAACATAGACTAATCTGGGCGTTGGGTTCTAACAAACCACTTTCCTTAAGTACCCCACCCCTGTAGCATTTATATAATCACTCCATTTCCATTTCAATGTAAATACTGATTATTTTTTGGATGATTTTTTCTTAAATAGGATGGCTTATGTTTAGCTTTTTGGAACAATACTTGAGACTTACTTTATCAGATCAAATAGAATATGAGCTCCCTGGTTGGATCTAGGCTTGGATCAAGCCCCCCCAGAGTCTCTTCGGTATCAGCAGCTCTACCTGGGCTGAGCTTGTACTAAAGCAAGAAGGTTGGTAACACAGTCACCTCTGACATCTTATGCCCTTGGTTTTTCCTTGGAAAGACCAAAGTGTTGGATATGTCCAGGTGGGTCCAGGAGGCTCTAGAAGAGTTGGAGATGGCACCTCCTCAGAACCTGGGTGGGCATGAGCCTGTTGTTGGCTGCCCCCCTTCTGTGCCTGGGTGAAACCACAGGCAGAGGTGTGTCCTTAGGCCCAGTGGAACCCCAGAAAAAGTAAATCAACTTGCTTTTAGATACACAGCTGGAGGTAAAAATCCCTGCTTCTCTTGGCTTGATCTCTGCCACCCACCTCTGCCACTGGACATGAGAAACCTGCAAGGAGATTGGGACAGCCCAGAGCGGAGCATCAGGAATGGTGAGAGGTCGGGAAGAATCAAGATGTGCTACAGGAAAAATAACTCCAGCATTATCTGCCTCCAGGCCTCTTAACTTTGCCTCCCTATATCCTATCCCCAACCTGGAGCTGCCCTGTGTCACTCCTGCCCCTGCAGAGCACTGCGTTGGCAGGAGGTCAGACCTGCTCCCACAGGCTGATGTCTTACTCCTGCAGCATTTACCTCTAAATATTCTCTTTTTAAGATATTCTCGCTGCTTGCACGGGCCCTGGCCAAAATCCTAATGGGAACCAACAGCTCCTTCATGCTACATGAGGCACCAAAACAGCAGCAACCACCTGCTGGGAGAGGACAGAGTGCTGCTCCCCAGCACTCGCTGCCATAAATAACTGGAGTGCACAGGCACTGGCAAGGACTATGGAGTTGCTTATCATTTTAATCACTTCTAAATCACGTTGCAGAGCTCCAAACCTAAGGAAATTATTTTCATTGTTAACCTCCTTCTTAATTTGCAAACTTCCTGCAAGTAATTGAAATCCCTGCTCTGCAAAAGCAAAAGCCTTATCTACCGCCTTGTTTAGCCAAATTAAGAGAGATGGGACTCTACCCCAGATCTCCTAAATATTTTTCCTTGCCTTCTGAAACATTTATTACATTTTGCATTTCACAAACTGCTTCAACCTCCTGCCGGCTGCAGAAACATGGTGAATTATTTTAATCAGAAACAAGAATCGTGTTGAAAGTTACTGTAACATGGCACAACAGGAAACCTGGGCTTGCAGACTCCTTTGGAAGAAAATTCCAGCTCTCCTCTTCCCTCTTTGCGACTATCAATCAAACTCTAAAAATAAAGTCAGATATACAAAATTATCCTGCCATCAGGGCTTGAAAATATTTCAGTTAAGCAACTGTCAGTGCTTCCGTGATGGATCTCCGTTTCCCAGGTTGTCTATCTTCCCTTTTCAGACTGCACCAGGCTGAACCTTGGCACACATCCCAAGGATGATGCTGGAGCAGTTTGCTTAACAGCAGCCTCTTAATATCTCTGGAAGCTGGGCAGTACAGGGAGCCAGCACATCTCCCTCTGTCAGATCCAGGGATGCAAACACCCGCAGCTCCCACGGATTGCGCTTGAAGCCAGAGATACTTCAGCACTTCCCAAAAGCCAGGTCATGTGCTCTGACAGGTTTGTCGGAGCATCAATCCTCCCTGGGAGCATTAGGGATGCCAAGCCTGCTCTCAGCTGAAGCTCCTCTGGATTTGCCAGCGGGTAATGCAGAGCAAGCTGGGGGTAACGCCTGAAGGAATTGCTTTTCCCGCTGTGCGAGGTGGGAGCCTCGGGCTGCTTTTCACACCTGCTCTGCAGCCACCTCGTAGCCAGAAAGGCCCTTTGCTCTGCTGCTGCCAGCCATGCACCATTTCCTCTCACCCAGTCCCCCCCCCTGCCGTGGGCAGGGACACCTTCCACTATCCCAGGTTGCTCCAAGCCCTGGCCTTGGACTCTTCCAGGGATCCAGGAGCAGCCACAGCTTCTCTGGACAACCTGTGCCAGGGCCTCCCCACCCTCACAGGCAAGAATTCCTTCCCAAAATCCCATCTAACCCTGCTCTCTGGCAGTGGGAAGCCATTCCCTGTTGTCCTGTCTCTCCAGCTCTCTTGGAGCCCCGTTAGGCACTGAAAGGGGCTCTAAGGCCTCACTAGAGCCGTCTCTTCTCCAGTCTGAAGAAGCCCTTTACCTCTCTTCATTCCCAATTCTGAAAAAAATATTGGATGAAAGGAGTAGGAATACCCTGCTTTTCCCAGACTCACCCCGTTCTATACCCAAGGGTCAGAAGGCCTCCAGAGCCATGTCCTCTGCCACTGCTGGGGTTCATCTCTTCAAGCCCACACCAGGCACTTAATCCCAGCCAACAGTAATCCAAATCCTCCCAACTGTTGTTGCAGCCCTGCAGAAAAGCTCTGCGTTTGTTCGTTTCTTCCTCTTGGAGCACAGCAATATGTAAAAGCAAATCTAGCAAGGACGAGGCACAAACAAGCAGAATCTTGTTATTATGGTCCCATTCTGTACCACCAGCACCCAGAGCATCTAGTTGGTATCTACAACACAAGACTTCTCCTGGGCTGGGAAGCAGTGGATGAGGCAATAAGATTCAGGAGTTTTGCTCTGCAGACTATTTGTTTTTTTAATACTGGGAAAAGTGGGAACATATGCGAGGGGGGAAGGGTGGCAGCAGCATTTGTAATGCTTAATTTACTAAAACGACACATTGCACAGATCTCCCATCTCACTTCATTCAGAGAAATTAGTGTTGGGGTAAACCAGCCAGCCTGGATAGAGACCCATCCCAGGGGTCTTAAATATGCTGCTGGGATAAGGATCCTTCCCAAAAGATGTCTGAGGCCAAAAGCATCACCCTTTTCATGCCCTGGCCTGCGTAAAACACTCATTTTTTCTTTTTCTTCCCATAAAAACATCAGGCTTTTGATGGAGCAGAGCCAGTCACTCCCCATGTGCGTGGACCCTACCAGAAAGCAGGAAAGATGCTTGGATTTTAGTGTTACTTCAGAAAATACATCCAAGCTTTCTCTCCCAGTATTAAAACCTATGAAATCACTGAGACCAAAACAGGTAGGAAATGACAGCAAGGGCAGGATCAGGTCCTGCTTTTGAAAACGACTTAATTTATAGTCCCTCCATATCAGAATTATTAAGAAAGAAAAATACCTATTGCCTCCCAAATGTCACCATATCCGCCCGACTTCCGTGAGTGTCTGAATGGATTTACCAGTGCCAGGGGCAATCTCATTTTCTAGAAAACCTGTTTGACTGCCTAATTTTCCAACCAAGTCTATGGCTGATCACTTAAATAGGCTTTTACCAGGCAGGGCAGGCTGCACGTCTCATTTCCCTCAGACACCCTGCAGCGGCTCCGTGGGTGGGAGGGGAGAGGAGACGTTGCAGCGAGCGGAATGAGATCGCTTTCTGTCAAATTAAAACTGTGATTAATTCCAAATCAGTGCTGTTTGCTGAGATATTTTTGAGTTGCTTGATTTCAATAATTGCAGTGGGCCCAAGAATGGATGGAAGGAGGGAAATGCCTCACCCTTGGCACAGGGGATGGTGAAGGGATGGAAGCCCTCAGTCCATGCCAAGGGATGAGATGCTCCCAGCTGGAGCATCCCTGGCAGCCCCAGTGCAGTTCAGAGAGGCTGAAGAACCTGACAAGCTGATAATCAAAAGCTGTCCTGAACATTTCCCTGTCTAATCGATCATTTGCAATGTTTACTGATGAAGGAGCGATAAAACCTCAGCTTTATCCATCCCTGCAGTCCTGCCATTCCTCCAGTGCCTCCGTAGGAATTGAAGCCATTGATTTATTGTAACACACCTAATCTGTATGTGCAAGCACAGAGAGGAAGAGGCTGATCCTTCGACATGGACGCAGCACATCGATTCCTTTATTTTAATTTGCCACCCTGTTAACCCACCCAGAACTGGGGATTGGAACTACAGGATCCTGGAAGTCCCTTTCAACCCAAATGGTTGAGTGATTCCATGAATATCCCACACACAGCGCCCAGCACAGATGTGTTGGGAAGGAAGAGAGAGGATATTTGAGACCTGATCCTGCAAATCTTACTCAAGAGTCATCCGGACTTTAAATTATTTAATCTGTTCAGTTCGAACCAATAAGACCAAGAAGTGACTGAAATACAGAGACTTTCACAGGAAAAGGGAGATACCAAAAACCAGTGGACAGATGCTGAAGCCACACTGGCTGTAAGGAGCAAAATGTCACTCCTGGGTGTCTCCAAGAGGGACAGGCAATCCTGGGCAAATCATATTTAATATTGTTTATTGTATTAAATAACCATGATAAATTCTATATAGAACAATGTATACTAAATATTGCATATTTATAAGTATAAATATTAAAATTAAACATATTAACAATAATAACTATTCTGGATATCTAAGCAACAACTAAGCTCATTACTGTGTAGTGCAAATCATTTTGCTGAGGGACTGACATTCTGGAAGTCAAGAGCTTGGCAGGCAGCAAACCTAGGGTAGTTTTGGTTGTTTAGTTTTGCATGTACCTTCATGCTCTTGAAAAACATTTAATTTATTGAAGATTCACCTTAGAGCTCATCAAAGCTTAGATGTGACATCCAGTAAATCATCTCCTATTACTCAGAAAGTCGTGCTGCACGAAACAAAGAGATGCTGAAAGTCAGCCTGGAAATGGAGAAGAAAGTTGGCAACTGGATAATTCCTGCTACACCCAAACAGCTCAGAGTCAGAGCACTAACTGTGTGCTGTCTCTAATGGCATTTGAGCAGTTTCTGAAGGAGAGTGGGATTTCATGATACAAACCCTTCTCCATCCACGTGAGCCTCTTGGAAGCAGCATCTTCCCACGTGCTTTCTGTGCCAGAGCAGATCCAAAAACATGAGCTCAGCCAAATGATTTACTTGAGAAAAAAATTGCAGTGGTTGAAATATTTAATCTTTATTTCCAGATCACAGAATATTCTGAGTTGGAAGGGACCCACAAGTGAGCTCTAACACACACACCTTTGGAGATATTTTTTAATCTTTGCTCTTCCCCACTGGACTGAATCTCCCATGGTTCAGAGTCAGAAGGTGCTGAGGCAATTAGGAGGAGGGTTGCTAGGGTTCTTTAACAAAAGATCATGATGAACTGAAGTTCTAAAAAGTTTCATTACAAAGTGATTTTAAACTATAGGACTAATGAAAAGGAGAAAACTTAGAAGAGATTTACAGGTCGTTTGCTGGTGAGGATGCAGGGGAGCAAAGGCATGATTTGATTTGACCTGGGTTATTTCCTACTGCAAGGATGGGTGGAATCACAAACCTACTCTAAGAGAGAACAGTGTTACTGGAAAGAGATGCTGAGAAACAACTCGCTGCTACAGGCTGGTTAAAGGCTGTGCTTTGATCACAGAATCACACCTTGGGCTAAAGCTGACGCGATACCGTGGTGCTGGACACTCTGGGTATAGGCTAAAGAATGGTTATCAAAGCCAAACACCACAGACTTTGAAAGTTCCTTTTTCTCAGGAAAACTCTATCCAGTACCTTTGTCTGTTATTTACACATCAAGGCAGCAGAAGGAGCAGTGCACTGGGCATGGATTCATCACCCCCTTTCCCTGCTTTTTCCTTCCGCTCCAAAATCAGGGGGCCATAAAGGGAAATTCTGAACTGCTCCCATCCCTTTCTTGGCTCCCAAGCCTTTTTCCTTTACTGCAGCAATATATTCCTGGGGTATATCCTGCAGAATAAAATTCCAGCAGAACGGAATGATCATGAACATCCACCTGTCCCCAGCTGTGCCCAAGTTAAAGCCTTCCAGTGCTGCAGCTTTGCAGTGGAAACTAGAAGTGGCATCAAATAGCAGAACTGTATTTTATCTCATCTCCCATCACCTTCTCCAAAGTTCAAAATACAGCTCCAGATGGGAGTGATCCGATCAGAGCAAGGAGGGGAAGCTCCACCATGCTCTGTGTTGCTGCTCCTGCCTATTTCCCGCTAATTAAACTGATGGCTTGTGTTCACAGTTGATACAGAACGAGGGCAAACAAAGGATTTGGCAGAACACAAGGAACCTTCAACAGTTGTATTAATGAAAACCATCTCTACCCACCTCCCCCAAACTGCCTCCACATCTCCTTCAGCAGATCTCAATTAGGGATGCGGAGAGCAGCAGGAGATGGAGAAAAAGGGAAAACAGGTTTGCTTTCCTGCTCCCTCCTGGGCTGCACACCCGGCACGTGCAGAAGGGGTTGGCACACAGGCACTGTCATTGGCCTGGAGACTCATGTCCTCACTCCTACCCATGAAAAATGAGGAGAAGTGGGGGGCTCTGCCAGTGGGCACCCAAGCCCAGAAAGATGAGATTACCTTGGTGTGATCTGACCTCTGGGGCTGAGGAGAAGTGGACTGGGTCCCTCTCTTCTACGGGCTGGGCTGGAGGGATGAGGAAACAAAAGCAGGATTTTCAGAGCCAGCCCTTCTGTTATTAACTTTGATTTCCTTGGTAACTACACTTGATGAACCCACAAGGCCACCTTTCTGTCCCACAGTCTGGACAGTCACTGGGATCCATGAGTTCCATGAACCGCTCCATGAAGCTGCTGTTAAATGTACCCATGCTTACTTGCCCAGAATATCTTATTTTAATGCTCATTTTCTAATGAAAGGTGTATAAATCTCTCCCCTCAATTCTTCTACTTTTAATTTCATTTCTCTGCTGGTGTTTTTTATCTGCTTTTTGAATCCAGCATGAGAATCTCTCTTGGCCTCTGTCTGTTCCTCTCTTCAAGCAGCTTGTCTCAATTACCAGTGATATATTTTCCTCCTCCCTGCTTTTCATCACGTGTGCTGCCCCATAGGGGGGGGAATAACAGCGAGGTCTTTCACAGCCTCTTTCCTCACTTGCTTTAGATTCCATCCATACTTTCAACCCTAAGAAAAAGTCCATTTTTGCACTCCTGAGTCTCCCAAGTCAAATCTCAGAATAATAAAAGGGACTGTTCAGAAGGATCAGCTACTGTGGAAGGCAGAGCTCAGCTTTGGAGCAGTTGATAATGGACAACAAGCACCTGAGTTAAAAACCAAGCTGCTGCCAGGTTCTCTTGCCTAATAAAGCAGGACTTTGTGAGTGGTTTGGGTCAGGGAAGGATGAGGCCGAGCAGACTGGTGAGATGCCCTGGCTGCTCTCATGGAGACAGGAGGGCACCCAGAATGGTGCTTTATGAGTCATTACAATGTCACAGCTGCATATTAGAGGAGAGGTGCAATTCACCTGCTCAGAAATTAGGTGTTTAGAGAAAATTGCACTCACACAGGTCCTCCTTAAGTGTGGTGTTTTTTCATGCAGTAGGATACAGGGGAAGTAAGGATGGGCACACCAACATGAGCTGTGGCTGCTGTGCTGGAATAGAGCAGAGAGCATCAGGCTGGTCATGAAAGGATGGGATATTTGAATCACTCCCTCCTGACCACCTCACTCACTCCAAATTATATAGGAGTCACATTACACCCTCACAAATTATGGTTGTGCCTAGGAGGCACCTCCAAGATCCAGCTCCTGCTCCACTCTGTACCAAAGGAGATGAAAGACCTGGTCCCAAATACCCCTCAGCTCCAGCAAGTCTCTAATTTCAAGCATGTTTCATCCAGCAGCTTTGCCATGATGATTCCCAAAAGGCTGAGCCCAAAGTTCACCAAAGGAGACTTTCTCCTGCCTGGGCACATCTGGTGGTGGAGAAGATCTCCTCCTCTGCCATGAACAGAGTTATCTGGGTAAATAACAATGCCATGGCAGTGGCTTTATGAAAAATATTAGAGAGGATGAGTCATTCCGAGGATTAGAGCCTGGCACAGAGGAACACAGGAATATCTCTGCATGGCAATGACATACAGCTGTATTTTTTTTCCCCAGCTAATTCTATAATCACCCTTAATCAGTGCATTGGAGAACAGGGCAGCCCATACAGCTTTAGGATCAATTAAAAAAAATCCAAAGCCTTTGCTCTGCCTCAGCCACAAAGCAGCCCATTTCCACTTCACATGGGCTGATGACACCTGATTTCAAATCAAACCAGCCTCCTGCCTCTTCCTCAGATGATTCATATTCATTTGTTATTCCATAGAAGAACTTTGACCCAGGAATACAGATTAATAGCCAGAACTTTATTAGGAAGCATTTGAACAAGCAAGAGCTCCTTTGGCTGCCAGCCATGTATTTTCCTCAAGGAGCCTCTACTTTCAGCATCAGGGACCCAACCTGGAGGCCTGATGTTTATTTTTTTTCTGTTCACCATTGGCCATTGTTGCTCCTCTCATGCCTCGCACTTGAGTTTAGTGTTTCCAATCAGGGAACTTTTCAGAATTTTAAAGCATTTCCTTCTTCACCAAGTTACATGGACTAAATAGTCCTCATTGGGTCCCTTCCAACTCAGGATGTTCTATGATCTACTGTGCATCCATCCTTCACCATAAAGTAGAGAGTATAAAAAGTGCAAGAGTTTGAGATAACCATATTCAGTTTTAAACTGAAGATTCAATTGGGATAATCAGACTTCCCTCCAGAAGATGACAGAGCTCCACGTGGTATCTCTGTTCAAAGCTCACACAACACTGAGCCTGATGAAGCTGTCAGGATGGGGAGCGAGAGGGGGTCCCTGTCCCTCTGCCTGAGCTCAGCTGTAATTCCCAGCCAGCACAGCAATAACTCAACGAGACACAGACTTCTGATGTGCTCCACGAATATCCCAAATCCGAGCTGGCTGCAACACAAACAGGATTGAGCGCGGATCTCGCCCCTCGCAGAGCAGCTGGTGCCAAACACCAAAACCTCAGAGCAAGTGGAGGGTTTCCCTTTGGGGGGGCTAATCCTGCAGCTCTTATCTGCAGCAGAGCAGGATGGCTGTTGCCTTCAGAGAAAGGGCTCTTGCTGCAGAGTTTGGGATACTAAATGAGGTCTTTCTGGAGGAGCTCTTTGTCCCCATCACACTCCTCCCTGTGTTGGTTTGTGCTGGGAGCCCTGAACCCACATCGGAGGATGCTCTGCAGTGCAGGTGCCCCAGTGCAGCCCCCACAGATTGTCTCAGTGTGGCTGGAGAGGGGCTTGGGACCTCAAATAAGGGAATTTGAGGCTATTTTATCCCAAAAAATCTGCTATCTGGAAGATGCTGCTTTTGGTCCTGCAGAGCAGCAGACAGCACAGGATCCAAAGGAAGAGAATTGAGGCTTTTCATCTTCCCTGCCTATCTTCATCCCCAAAAAAACTTAATGAAATGTGTGATTTTCTTTGTATTATCTGCACTACAACCAGAATCCCACTTCTGATTAAATCTATCTGCTTGACAATTCTCAGCAGATCTCCAAGGAATCAATACTCATTACCCAGAGAGCCACAGCCTCTCTAAAGTTAGTACTAAAGGAAGCGCAAGTTTCTTCCTACACAACCCAACTCTGTAGGTGTTACTGCTGTGAGGAACTTTACAAACCATTAATGGCTCCCAGGAGAGCATTAATAATTTTCTACATGTCCTTATCCATTTAATCCCATTACAAAGATTTGTAGCATGAAAGCTGACCACTCATAATCCCAAACTCAGATGAAGAACTGGAATAACAAATGGTATTTGGGAAGAGAAAGAGACATGTTCTGCTCACAGTGCCTGGACACTTGTTACCACCTTTCTAGGTATGACACAAATGAGGGAATAATCCTGAGTATCTCCATAAACACAGGAAAGAAGGGTTTTAAAGAAGTTATATAGAGAGATGTTACCCAAAAATTTATACTCAAGGTCACCCCACTGCACACATCAGACAGTAAACCTGGAACCATCTTCAGCTCATAGGGACAGGAATGTTTGTCCTCAACAGTCATATCATTGCACTCAGTAAAATACTTTGATGTGTTTTGAGGAATTTCCAAGCCCCACATGGGCCTGATCATGCAGATGACGATGTCCTGTTCCTGGGGACAGGGACAGACTGCTTTTCCAGTGACCCTGCCAGAGACCAAACTGGACAGTCCTTGCTCCCAGGGCTCCTCTCTAACCCTCTGAATTGAGTTAAAAGGTGCTCTGCTAACAGTTTATTCAATGGAAATCTCATTATCCAGAGCTCTGCCAAGAATTTATTCGAACAAGAGCCTTCACAAAGAGCTTTGCCAGTAGTTCATTGAAAGAAAATCTGTTATGGGGTCAGATACTATTTTATTCCAGTCAATACCTAACAAAGATGGACTTGCCTAATAATAGGGTCAGTCCTGCCATGATTAAATGAGACCTTCTCTAACAGGCTAAAGCTAAGAAATGCAGTAAAAACCTGTCTAATTCTGAGAGAAGCACTGGCCCACCGTGCACCTCATGAAAATTGCCTTCACACACCAACAATGCAGTTAAATAATAAACAAAAACTCCAAATACATCTTCAGAGTCCAAACCAAAATCTTGCAGCCATTTTTCAGTGTGTGGACCTTCACAATTTCCATTGAATTCTTCTTATTCAAGTCCTAAAGACCCCACAAAGGAGCTCCAAGGCTCTCAGGATACTCCGACCGCAACTGGGAACCACCTATTGAGGGTTACCAAACCTTAGGTGTATTTACTGTGTTCCATAGTAAACCCCAGATCCTTTTAGCACACGTTTCTGCCATGGTCACTTTTCCCCACTTTGCAGAGCTGATTTTGCCCTACTAAGGAAAAGACTTTGCTACCCCTGACACTGAATTTCATTTTGTGCAGAGCAGAAATATCACGAGCCAAGGTCAACCTGAGTTACAATCCTGCACTCCAGAGGGCTTGAAACAGCTCCCACCCGTATCAGCTGCAGATTCTGTAACTGTATCATCTCTTATATCATTCAAACCACTAATGAAAATAAACAGTGAATAGGAACAGATCCTGGAGAGACCCATCAAAACCCAGGCTGAGCATGAGTAATAATAACCTGCTTGTATTCCTGGTAATAACGTCTCCTGTGAATAGAGTGATATCCAGCACGCTGCCAAATAGCCCAGGATCAGAGAAACAGGACTTGGGGGTTTGTTTTAGTCAGAGAAATTAAGCTTTTCAGCTGCAGGAAAACTGCAGTTGTTCTGCTTAACATAGCAAATCCAAATGAAAAATTAACGTCCTCAAAAACGTAAAGATAATTCCAACATACCTTTAAGATGGAGTAAGAGCTATTTAAATGCCAGAGCTGGGTCTGGACCTTGATTAGGTGTTGCCTGGATTACAGCATAGTCGCTCATCCCCAAGTGCCATGTCCAGATGCCTTTTGAATACTTCCAGAGATGGCAACCCCACCACCTCCCTAGGCAACTTATTCCAATGCCTGACCACTCTTTTAGGGGGGAAAAAAAAAGTCTAATATATAATCTGAACCTCCCTTGGTACAACTTAAGGCCATTTCCTCTCGTCCTTTCACTTGAGACTTGGCAGAAGAGACAGACCCCCACCTCACTTCAGCCTCCTTCCAGGTGGTTGTAGAGAGCAGTGCTGCTGATGACAGTGACAAGTTAAAACAAAATGTGTTCTCTGGTGCATGTGATAGGGATGGATAAGATTATCTTATCCCTGGCCTTTTTCTTTGTGGTGGGCTGACCATCTCCATGAAAAACCAGAGATGATGCACCCTGTGCTTTGCTGTCTCCCTACTGCTTTCATTGGCTTCATCTCCAGCAAAAACCTGATGTTCCCCAAAGCTTTGCTTCCTCCTATGCCAGTGCAGGGGTGTCAAAGATGCAGGGACAGAGATGTAGGGACAGCACAGCTCTGTCCCACCCCCTCAGACCACATCATGCCATCGTGCAATGGATCCAGGCGCGACAAGAAGCTGAAGAGTAAATTGCTCCATTGAATCTGCAGCAGGAGTTTGGCCACCAGCCGTGAAGTCTTTAAAGAGCTGATTAAAAGGAGCTGTGATGCTGCCAAAATTACTGACAGACAAATCGACGCTTGTCTCAAAAGTGGTGTCAAGGGCTGCCTGAGGGAAACGTGCGAGAGCGGCATGAGCGCCTTGAGCCTCCTGCCTGCAGCTCTGCCAACCTCAGGCACACCAAGAATTTTCTATTAGCAGCTCAGCTACACCTGTGAGAACAAAAGAACCTAAAAACAGTTTTTCTCTCAGGCTGGATGGAAATATCATTGAATCATAGAATAGCTTGGGTTGGAGAGGACATTAAAGCTCATCCCATTCCACTCTGCCATGGGCAGGGACACCTTCCACTATCCCAGGTTGCTCCAAACCCCATCCAACCTGGCCTTGGACACTTCCAGGGATGGGGCAGCCACAGCTTCTCTGGGCACCCTGTGCCAGGGCCTCACCACCCTCACAGTGAGGACTTTCTTCCTCAAATCTCACCTAGCTTTACTCTCTTTTCAAATGATGAACAAATTATTTGAACTGCAGAAGCTCAAGACCTGCTGGCAGTGCCAGAAATATTCCATGAAGCCCCAGTAACTGCAGAGCACTCTGAGGCTGCAGGGGGCATCAGGACTTTCACACCCCGTCCCTGTTCTGTTCTTCACCAAAGCAATGACGCCCTGTATTTGATGTAATATGACATCAGCAGAAAAAAATGCTATTTTAGACTCCTTAGCATCATAATAGAACCATCCAGGCTGAAAATATCTCATGCTGCAAAGAGGGGAATTAAAAATTCTCATCCTGGCTCCCAGTGAAGTGGCTCTCAGTGACTTCTGACGCTGCTCCAAACGGATTAGGGAATGCTGTGTGTCCTCTTTGGCCAACACACCACCACATGTGCAGTATACAGCACACAGCAAGGAGTTAAAAGGGCAGGTACTGCCCAGAAGCAGATTAGCCATGGCAGCATCCAGCATCTGGAAGAACTGCAGCTCTGGCCGTGGTTTTTGATCCAGCCAGGATTATCCATGGCTGCTTCAGATGTGGAAAGCCAGCTTGTGATCCCAGTGGATGGCTCTCCACATCTCTCCACTTCAAGGGAAAATCAGAAGGACTCGGCAGGGCCTGGACCAGCTGCTGCCTCTCTCTGTGGAGTGTCGCCTGTCCAAATGCCTCACTCTGTTGGCACAAGGGAAAACAGAATTCTGCTGCTTCAGATTAAAATACCCACCAGTTTTAATAGCTTTAACATGGACTCTTCCACAAACTCGAAGGAAGCTCCAGAGAGGTTGCTTGATTACACGGAAAAGGGCAAAATGCTGAAAGAGAGACTATTAACACAGAGCCGGATAAAGAAAACAGCCCTGGGCTCCCTGGCTGCTGGGAGCGGCTGCCTCACACCGTGTCGCGCTTCACGCTGGGATCAAACACATCCTGGGCACCACATCAAATGCAAATTCTGGTTTGAGGACAAAGCACCAAAATTCAGATGCATTCCTGGAATGTATCAGAAAATACTGTTTTTCCAAGCACTGTTTCCCATTCCTGGTGCCCATGCAGCACATTTAGATGAAGTGTGAGCCCCTCCAGGGTGTCCCACTCGGAATACGCAGCTCTCAGACATTGACCCCTTACCCAGGAATTAACAGTAAGGGAATTACTGGTGGCTGGCTGATCTGATTCTGGTAGGTGAAATGCTAGAGGAGCACAGGGCCAGTTGTAAAACCCTGTCTCCCTGATCCTATCTGGAATAAGAGAAATGTGGTTTAAGATGTGTTATCAAACTACTTGTAAATAAACCTGCTAGGGCTTTTAACGTACACTTTTAGTTTCACACAAGCCTTAATGGGGAGTCTAGTACTTCCCTTGATCCACTAACAGGAATATACACATCTTGACTTATGTTGTCTGTGTTGGGATTTTATGTTGATTTTTTCCCATTTTCCCAGCATAGGTGGAGTAAAATTGCAGAGGGCACCAACTCTGCCACACGTGTTCAAGCCTTGGGAGAAGGACTGCAGAAGTTCACATGCCTTATTCACTGCGAGGAGGAGACGTTTTGCTTTATGAGTACAAATTTATGGCTGGATGGGATCTGCCTGTGAGTGCAGCCTGATGGATAAGTGCATTTCAGGTATTTCATAACCTGAAACCCACCAAGTTTTTCTGTCCCTGTGGCTGATTTTATCCATCCATATCCACCTCTCGGATGAAATACCCGTGTCACAGAATTACGCTGGTTAACACACAGTGGCCCGTGCTCACGGACCCCTGACCCGACCATCACCTCGTGTAACACAAACTCAACACTTCTCATTAGCCAAGGTCTGTGATTTGCTCCTGATGGGCAAAATACAGCAACAAAAAGCCTTAAGATGAAATTATTGGGGAAAACAACTGAGGCCATAGAAGTGGTAAAAATAGTGCAAAAAAAAATAGTTAAGCCCTGGAGTTATGTAGCAATAAATAAATAAATGTGTGATGGTGCAGGAATGGGGAAGTGTAGAAATAATCAAGGGGGAAAGAAGCCCCTGACCCATCAGAGGCAGAAGCAAAGGGGGCACAGGGTGAAGGGAGAGTCTGTGCAGGGGGATTAGAGCAGCAGCATCAGACAGAAAATGAGAATTGCACTGAGGCTGAAGACAAATACAAATACTGTTTTTCCCTTCTTTTTCCAAGTGTGGAATAAAAAAAAGGATCATTGAAAGAGACTCAAGTAGCCTCTGGAGACACGGTGGGATCGGATTGCTGACAGAGGAAATAGATGTTGCTGAAATACTAAGAATGTGTTGCTTTGGTATTTGCTAAGAAAGATGGGAGGGAGAGAGGCTGCAACTGTGACCCTGCAGGCAAGGGAAGGAGGAAGGAATAAATTCCACCACGAGGAATAAAACACAGAGTATAATTTTGCATATAAAAATCTCTTCATGAAACCACTGCCCTCGCTGCAGCAGCCATAGCAGTGATTTGTCCTAAACATCAAATTATTATTGAATAAGAGTTGTTTATTCCAGGATTATTATTAAGTAAGACAAGGCAGCTAAGCAGTCGAATTTGTGGGGTGCAAATCAAGTGTGGGGCATCACAGGGGAAGCGGAGGGGTGGTGGCAGGTCCCTGGAACCAAGCCCCAGCCAGCTGGCCAGAGCCACCAGTCTGTCCCACCACTCTGCAGCAAAGCAACATTGTAAGAGGCTCCAAAAAAGACATCCAAAGCTGAGAGACTTATCTGAAGCAAGCAGAAATCTCTGCAGCTTTGGAGATTGCACCTGCCACTAGAAATAATTGCAGCTAAGGCTTGTGTCTGGTTTTTCCCCTTCTTTTTTCTGTCTAACAGCTGTTTCTATAGATGATGTGGTAATATAAGTCTGAAATAGCTGCAGGCTACTGATGTGGTCCTCCTGCTTGGCCCAGCATCTCCAGAGCACCAACAAATGCCATCAGCACCTCTTTTCCAAAGGGTGGAAGATTCATTTCAAGGGCTCTGAGATCCCAAGAATATTTATACTGCTCAGAACAAATTTTGCCTCTGTTGACATACCAAGCATATTCACTTTATGATTATTCTTTCATAAAAATCAAACTGGCTAGATTTTACCCAGGCAGACTGAGGAAAGTGCTGGTGTAACAGGAAAAGCAGACATGAGGGAGTGGAAAGAGGACAGACAGGGACAGAGAAAGGAAATGAAGATTAGAAATAAAAAAGGAAAAGAAAAAGCCCTTGTGTAAAGCTCAGGAAATGAGTTGGCTTTTCAGAGATATTAGTACAAGAAAAGAGCGAGGACACATATGGATGTATAAGGAAATCACAAAACCTATCAAGGAAAATAAGAAGGTTTCTGACATTTGAGGCATCATGAAACATGAAAAGTAACAAAGGGAGCATGAATGAAGCCAGAAAGGGCAGAGAAAACAGGACGGATTTCACGTGCAGGGTGTGATTTTCTCTTATTTGGATATAAAATATCAAAGTGAGGCAGTGGCCAGCCCTGGGCTGTACTTTCATCCCTCCCTCCCCAAGCACTGCCATGGCTGGTTCCTGCATCCTGCATTGCACAGTGGAGAGGAACACACAAAACTGGGATGATTTAGGTAAAAAGGCTTCTTCCACATCTGGAAGAAGGGCTGCACCCCGTGGATTCAGAGTGGCAGCACAGGGAATGGCTGTGCATTTACAGAGGGGGTACAGAGAACACCTGTGGGATGGGTTGGGCTGGGAGCTCAGCCTGATCTCCAGCACCAGCACAAAAGCAGGTGACAGCAGCAGTGCTGATGAAGTGACAGACATGGGGGAATCACACAACTCCTTCCTCACAAAAAGAAAACACTATTTTTTAGCAGCAAAAGCTCTTTGTAAATAACCCAGCAAACTCCCTTCATCTGCTCCAAAGGATGTAACACCTGTTTGGAAACAAACACCAAAGACGCTTCAATTTCCACGGGTTTATCAGAGGGTCACACGTTTGGGCTTTACCTGCAGGAAAGCTGTTCCAGAGATCCCAGAGATTCCCCGGTGGTCACACCAGTCTTACAGGCTCAATAGAAAGAGCTGGATAGGCCACCACAGAAAAACAACTAATTCTTGGTTTAGTTGTGTTATGGTTTAGGAGTATTCATAAATCATCCTCCTGATCCCTCGGGCATCCTACCAACTCCCATTATCACCTTCTTATTCTAATAGGAACAATTTCAGTGCAGCAAATCCCCCATTTTCCACAGCTTTCAATCACAACCGAAGAGTAAAGATGAAAAATCTGCATTTCAAATTATTGTTTGTTGTTATGACAACATCACATGGATTTGGTCCTTGCTGCAGTCTCAGGCTTCAGAGCATTTCCAAGGCTTTTATGCAAAGAGCGTGTTTTTAAGACACATATGCCATGAAGCCAAAGGGGTCACAGCTTCATGTGTTGTAAAATACCAACAGAAACCTCCTGGAATATGATTCCAGAGAAAATTATCTCAGCAGCCAATCAGAAACCTTTTTCCTCCTAAACTTCTCCATAGTATTTCAAAGTGCAGCCTGGTACAAAAACATCCAAGAAGGGTCTACAGAAGGTACAACAGTGGTGGCCTTTCCCTCCATCTGGGGTTTGGTGCATGGGATTGTTCAGTAGGTGTACAAATCTCATTTTCTGCACTATAAAGAATGTGCATAGACATGGGGAAAAAAGAGAAAAAATAAAATAAATATACAATTGGGACCTTTGAAGCCGATAAACTGCGCTTCAGGAATGCACATGGTAACAGCATTGCAGTTTTAGAGCCCAAATTTATCGTTCTGGGTGCCTGAGACAGAGAACAGGCCAGAGATTTCATCTGGTGATTTCTGAGGATGCAGCTCTATATATTAAAAAGAAAAAACAAAACAAAAAAACCCAACAAACCAGCAACAATTCATATAAAGTCTATAATTAAAGATTTCCCTCAATGTCAATAAACTACACTAATGGCATCAATTCCCACCCCAGCCATGGTGATCCTGCACTGCCACACCACCTCCATCCAACAGCTTGACCTGGACAAAACAGGGATGTTATTGGGATGTTTTGAACAGACACATTTTGACATACAATTAATATTTTTTTTATTTTATAGATTACTTAGAAAGTTAAAGCTGCTGTTAAAGGGAGTCAGAGCAGCATCAAGGGACCTGGTCCTGGGGGAATAAACAGGAATTATCTGCTTGGACTATCAGAGACTGTTTCGAGCTCACAATTCCCCCAAGCTGGAAAGAAAGTGACATAGAGGAACCCACCATCTCCTCCCGTGCTAGTGCAGCTCTTGGAGGTGTTAATCCCACGTGATTTATCTTTCCAGGTGCTGATGTCCCTCAAATGCAACTTAAACTCAGTAGATAAGGGAGGGTGCTCTGTATCTGGAAAGGTGAAGCTGAAGAACAACGATGCAGGTGAAAGGATTAGTGAGAATCAAAGGGGGATCTCTGATCAGATGTGACAACAAGGGCTCCTGGGGGGGAGGAGGATGAGGGGGAGAAAGGGTCTTGGCCTCGTGGGGAAGGCATTCCCGAGAAAGAGCCCTGCAGTCATCCCTGGGGTGAGGAGGGACCAAGCTGCAGCAAAATCAGCATCTGACCGAAGTAAAACCAGCAATGAAGTCCATAATGGCTTTAGAGCACTAAGGAAAAAAAAGTGGTTGAACTAAACTATTGCCATCTGTCTTCAACTGAAAGCAGAGCCACACATCGATGGCGATGTATAAATAGATTGGGAGCCTTATTAAGGGTTAGTAAAATTGTCCTGACTCCTTATCTCTCCTCTCATTGACATGAATAGCTGCCATTCATTCTGGGGAGAGAATTTGCCTTGTACTAAATAAAAAATCCCTGCTCACAACCCTCACTTTTCATCATGTGTTCCCTGCATTAGTGCAGTTATTCAGCCACAGATGTTTATTCCAGCCGAGCCCAGACTGGGGCTTTACTCAGCCCGTGGAGTGAATAAAAGTCACCCAAAGCACAGAGACAGGGTCATGCAGAGAAAAGCTCTTCCCTTGTGTTTCATTTCATACTCCCCTGCCCACGAGGAGCCCGTGGTGATCCCGTGAGCCAAGGTCTGAAGAGCCTGAGTGCCTGGCAACCTCATGACAGCTCGGTGAGCCCCATGGCAGGGATAACCTGTTAACCATCAAAGTGCCACAAAACCACCCCAATTACACTTAGCAATCACTCAGTGATTGCTGGGAACTGCACTAAGTCGCAGCTCGGGCTCACACAGTAAATATTCCCTCCCCATGCTGTCCCAGCCCAGCTGTGCCTGCATTACCATGGAGTCCTGGCAAGAGGAAATACTCTGACAGGACCATCAATATGGCCATTTTCCAAAATTTGTTTAAAAATCCTTTGTACTCAGCTCCTTGCAGACCAGCAGGCTCCTAAGTCTGCATCTGGCGTTATGGGCACAGCCCTGCAAGGGAGGCACTGGGTGGCTGTGGGCAGGAGGAGCAGCACAACGAGCCCCTGCTTCGCTGCCTGCTCTGGACTGTCCCTCCAGCACATGCACAAAATGTCAAGTAACAGCAGCTTAATAAGATTTTACAAGCATCCATCTAATCTATTTCATACGCGAGTTCATGAAAAGCAAAGTAACTCCAATTTCACGGAAAGCCAGATGTATGGATCCTTAGAATATATGTATTTAGAAGAAAGCACTAACAATGATATTTCAATCAGTCTAGAAATAGGATTATCTCAGAAGCAGCCCCATGCTGGGTTTTCATTAGCATGTAGCACTAGAAAGATTTCATCACCTTAATAATTTTTCAAGCTTCCGTAATATCCATGATTGCCCATTAGTTCCACCGCCTCAAAGTGACCCCTCATGTTTTTTTGTTATTAAGCAGAAAGACAGAAAACACAATGAGATTCAACCTGGCAAATACCAGCTAATGACATCTGGGGGAAAATAATTGGAAACAGAGATTCAAGGGGGAAAAGATGCCTTGGAGCCACAGTAAATGTGACTTAATTTAAATGGTGGACAATAAATAAGATATGAGTTTGCAGCATGAGGTAGGTGCATGAACTGCCTGTAGGTTTTCAAGCTGCATAATAACAGGTTCCCATTGCAAATGAGGGAGGGACATCACCTGGTCTTGGGTGACCCTAAAATCCTCTCACCTTCACATGGTGGTGGAGCAGAGTCACCTCAATGACCTGTAACTGGAACACTCAATTACAGTAGAGGTTAAAAGGGATCCCTGGTGCTGGGGTGCAGTGGGGTGACACACAAGGCTGAACATGGTGACAACATGTCAATGCCAAAGGCAGGGAGGAAATTAATAGTTTGAAGAAGGACAGAGCCAGAGATAAAAGGGATGAAATTAAGTGAGATTCAGGCTGGGAAAATACACCCCAAAGTCACACATATATTTATTTTTAACATTTATATGTATACGTACACATACACACACACATATATATGTGGTTATAAGTGTATGTATATTTTATCTTCAAGAAGAGTCTAAGGAAAGGAGTGAAAACCCCCTGGTTTAGACTTCTCCAGATCCAAGGGTCTCAGTTGGATTTCCACACTTACACACAGGGGCAGTACTAAAGGATCTGCAGGAGATTTTTCTGGATTATCAAGGAGGTTATTTGATTTTCTTTTCTATAATCCCTTTTTATGAATCCATCAACAGGCAATTCCCAGACTGAGCCCCTTGAGCTCCACCTGATGACTTTTAACATCTCAAAAACTCAGTTTCCCAGAGGAGCATGACTGAAGGCCTAGGGTGACCAACACCACTTGTATATGGCTTTTTGGTAGATTTCCAGCTTTTAATGGTGCTTTAAAGAGATAAATCACCCCAGCAATGCCTGCCTGATCGAAACCTTTTAATTCTGCCTGTTGCAGGGCTCTCCTATGCACTCCCTGAGCCTCTAAACATCTCATGGAGAACAGCAACTACCACAAGCATCCAAATAATATCTAAGTCTGCCCCTATTGAAACACTAGAAAAGTTTCTCTTAATTTGGTAAGGCCACAATTAGACCACAGTCAGCTAAAGGCATGAAAAGAGAAGTTCAGGGATGCCAAATTCTTTCCTTATTATGTTTTCTTATATAAGTGATGCTTATGTAAACTGTTTAGGGCTTTGGGAACTCTCATTTTCCACTGATTACAGGCAACTTTTCCCCGCTCTATCTTATATGAACTTCCTGCAGACCATAAGGAACTGGTAGGAAGCTGGGTTGGAGTAGGTAATTCATGGATTTTCATTTTACAGATAGGCAAATAAGCGAAAAGAAAAACTAAAGGCAGAAAAACTATCTCAGTTTCTAAAGAACACTATTGCACCTTTGGTGTATAACAAAATTGCAGCTTGAAATGCAAGTAGTCCCAAATTAAGAAGTTTTGGTGAACAAAAGCAAGATAATAGCTTTTTTTCTGCCATACACATCTGTTCATTAGTGCCGTTTCCCAGATCACTACAGCTGCTCACAGTTTAAAAGAACAACAAACACTTCACACAATATTTACAAGAGAAATTAGCAACAGAATGCGAGCAAATAAACTTTGCTTTGAAATGTTTTGGCAATAAAATGTATTTAGTAAATTTTTTTGTATCCTCTGAACCAACCAGGTGGTTTGATTGTGGTGATGTAGCCTGACCCAGAGGAAAATCAAATACTTTATTAGAAGTTTTGCCTAATTTTCTGTTTTCAGTTTGATGAACAGGTGATTTTGGTATGTCTCATATTAGTTTTACAGTTTTCACATTAGGGTTAGGAAGTTCAGAGACTCTTTTTGCACGACCCATTTGTTATAACCAGACACTGAATAATTTCCCTGATTGTATTAAACCACCTGTTTTGTCACTTTTTGCCCCTGTCACCCTCTGTTCATATAGTTTATACATCCATAGGGATGTTCAGGTGAACTTTAAAAATTTAGAGTATTTCTATTAAAATTTTAGAATAGTTTTGTTATGATTTTGTGGCATTTAATCAGTTCAGGACAGCCGTTAAAAACACGGTTTTTTCTAATCTTGACTTCCCAGGACATGGCCTGACCAACAGTCTCACAACCCCCAGCGTCAATTTTCCCACTTGTCTCTCAGAGTTTTAGGATTTTTTTTGAGTGAAACTGCTGAACTTGTCAGGTGGGTTTTGAGAAATAAGATTTTAAAGAGGAAAGAAGTGATAAAATATCCCCGTACCCTCTTCCCTGCCTGGAGCCTGCTCCCTTGCCTTGGGGCACTTTGTTCCTCCTCCTCCTCTGCTCTTCTTTCTCTGAATTTCACACAGTCCTCCAACCTCCTCCATTTTTTCCCTCTTCTTTCTTCCTTGGGTATTAGACGCTGTGAAAAAGTCCTTGCTGGAAAAAAAAAAGGCACGGGAATGCACAGGCTCCTCCAAATCCTGTAAGAATTTTACTTGGGGACAACCCAGCCTGGGTTTCCCCTGAGTCCTCACATCTGGGATGCACCTTGGAAAGAGACTTTCCCCCTAAATATCCCCCCAAGTTTTTATTAACATTTTACTAGACAACACATCATCCCAAATATAGAAAAGAAGCCTCGGAAATTGATACTGCTGGGGGAAAAAATAAGCCACTGAAATTTAACTGAAAAATAAACCCTGAATTTACTTTCAAAATTATCCATTAGAACCATTGCTGTGTGATTTGAAGTGCCCAAAAGCAGAAGGATTCAGAAAAAGGGATCTGAATGTCACGCAGAGAATGGAAACATCCAGAAATGAGGTAGATAAACAAGTAATTTATAACCTTTCACAGTTCAGGAACTAAACATAACATTAACTGCTTGTAGGTAGGAAGACACGTTATTAAGCAAATGATTCCCGTGACCTCTTCACATCTCCCTGTCTTCCTGCCTCTGTCGGAAACCACGAGGCAAAGCATGAGCCCAGTCCACCAGAGGCACTAAATGTAGATGAAAAGTTTTGGGGCAAAAAACTCTAATCTCCTCCTGAGCTGTTTCATTGCAATGAAAATAGATAAAGGATGAGAAATAAATCGCTGTACAAAGTTAAAGAGAACTGTTTCTAAATCAAACACTTCCCAGAGTCCTCACTGTGCTGCAGGTGAATTCTTGGAGCCACAGGCAAGTGGCAAATGCCAGGGAACTGCACAGGGATGGCTTTCTGCTGGAGAGGCTCGTAGCCAAACCATGCCTGGGAATGTCACCCAAAGCCCCTGGTGGTGGCACAAAGCATTTATTAGTGAGGAATCTGTTGCTTTAATGACTTCTAATCACTGATTTTAGAATCTATGATTCTTAAAGAAGGCAAACAGAGCCCTGGCACACACCACTTACCATTCCTGGGAGCCGCTGAGGAGAGAAGAAAGGCTGCCCCGGGATCAGTGCAATGGGAAACCAATGCAGTGTGTGCAGGTCCCTGTGTCACCTCCTGACCCAGCAGGTGGAGTGACTACTGTGGCACAGCTGGGCAAGGCCATGGATGAAAGCAGCCCAAACCGAATGTACTGGGTGTCTCAGGAGAAATTATCATAGAATGATTTGGGTTGGGAGGGACCTTGACGATTATCTAACACAAAGGCACAGCTCAGCCCATCCTAAAGGAAATCTTGCAGCACTGCAGCCCATTCTCCCAGTTTGGGGGGTTCAGACCCCAGGTGTAGCCCAGTTACGCCTGCTTTAATAGGAAATGAAAATTCCCCCTTCATTTCTGCTGCTGTGGTGTCTGTGATGTTTCT
Organism: Eulacestoma nigropectus; assembly: GCA_013397775.1. Lineage (NCBI taxonomy): Eukaryota > Metazoa > Chordata > Aves > Passeriformes > Eulacestoma > Eulacestoma nigropectus. The sequence continues at coordinate 144,593 of VZTE01006182.1, forward strand.
CTGAGGGGCAGCCACACACATGGGACCAGTGGAATCCCAATAGTGATGACAAGGTCTTTATTGCACCAATTCACCAATTCTACCCCAGACATTTCCCTCGTGCCATCCCAGCATCCATCCCTTGTCAGGCAGCACAGCCACCGCACACAGTGTTTTTCCAAGAATTGTTGTGATGCAAGATGCTGCATTCCCTATTATCTGCAGGAAAGCAGGCGTAGACAATGGAGAAGAAAGGGTAATCCCACAGGGCATCCGTGGCTGGCAAGAGATATCCTGAAGCAGGCTGGAATTGCAGATGGAGTTAGGAATGTAAGAATGATGAAGGTGGGGAAAGGAAACAAAAAACCCCAACAAAACAAGCTGCTCTTTTGTCCTCCTATTTCTCTTCTTGGCTCACAGTCCTGAGATAACAATGACTGTTCCTCCCTGTGTGAAAGTTAGAATTTTTGGAGCCTGGGGAATGCTGGGGCAGGGAGAGAGGGAAGAGAAATATTCCCAACCATTCCCTGTGGCGCTGGGAGCCCAGAGCTGGCGTTTCTCCGAGGAACGGCCCTGCCGGCAGCAGTCCCTCACTGGGATGGCTGAGTGCAGCTCTGCAATTACACAGCTGTAATTAGAACCAGCTGCCCCAAGCAGCAGTCGTGGCTGTGGAGAAAAGGGCAGTGTCCATGTGGGAAAGCTCCCTGACCTGGTGTATTTAAAGGGACTCTTCCTCCTTGCATGGCATGAACAGGTGGGGAGCTGGCACAGGCTGAGGGCTGGTGCAGGAATGGGAGAGCCATGGACAAGGAGCTGCCTCTTCCCTTCCACCCACCTGGGGATGTGAGAAATGGTGCTGAGTGTGCAGAGAGAGGAAGGAAAAAAATAAAAAATGGGAAAGGCAGCTTAGGTCAAACATTTATCAGGCGCCTGGTTCTCCCAAACAGCACTAGGGAGCTCTGGATATAGCAGCCTTGAGAGCCTGATGGAATATTGATGCCAATGGGGATATTTTGACCAAAGAACAAATGCCAGCTTTGCAAACGTGGAAAATGAGCAATGCTCTGCTCCAGTGACTGATTGGGATGGGATACGATGGGAGGTGCCCGTCCCAGCCCTGGCTCCTGCTTCCTGCTGCAAAGCCCTCAGAGCCCTCTGCTCTGTTATCCCCTCCAAAGGGAAAAGATGCTCAGTGTTCTCACCCCACCTGTCCTGTCTGCCTTCCCAGTGAGTCCCATCCCGGGGTGGCTGCTCCATGATTGGAGTGAAAAATGCTTGAACTCACTCATATGTTCTATATGTTTCCATTTTAAGGCTTTTCTCCAGGGAATGGTACAGAGCTCCCACAAACACAGCACCCGTGAGCATCATCCAGAAGGGCTGCACCAGGAGAGTTCGTCCCACATTTGCTATGGACTGTGCCACTGGAGTCACTCTCCCACTTTGTCTCTGCTTTCATACAACATCATTTACCTTTTATAAACCCAATATTTTTGCTGTTCACTGGTGAAAAAACGAGGTGGGGTTGGGCAGCTTTCCTTTCCAACTCAGACGGAAACACCCAGAAACCCCTCCAGCACCTCACATCATCTGCTCTCCTGCAGGGTTACCAAACCCAGACCTCCCAAAATCCTGGTTTTTGGCCAAGGGACCCCTTACAAGATGTCTGCAATAGAAAATTCTGGTTTCTTGCGTTTTCCCTTCCCTTTTTCTTGCAGCTTCTGTGTTTTCCTGACTGTTACTCAATGTTTCAGGGGACACAAGCTTCTATTTTTAACTGAGTGACTCAGTTCTGATGTGATCAATTGATGGTTAAAGCTGGGATGTTAAGGAAAAAACACACCAAATACCCTGAGACTTCCTGATAAAATCACAGACATTGGCAAGACTGGATGAAATAAGACACTTCCCAGAGTTTGTCCTAGATACCAAATGCAAATCAAAGCTAAATGGGCTCTGAAACTTGAAGTGGATGCAGCTCCCCACTGATTTCATCTGGAGCAGTGGGTGCTCAAAAGCCTGATGTAAGATATTTAGTTCCTTCAGTGAAATTGAGGGCCCGAGGGTCTCCCATCAAACAGAAACCACAGGTGAGGAATCCCCCAGCTCCCACAGCAGATGCTGAGCCAAACCAGGAAAGCAGCAAAGCAGGAAAGCACTTGAAACTGGGGTTTTGAGCAAAACTGGCTGGGGAAGGCAGGAGAGGGACTGTGCCCCCAACATGAGCTGCCAGGCCCTGGGCGGGCAGAGGAGTCCCTCAAGCAGATGCTGCCCGAACAGGTGCTCCCAGCGACTCCTCTCATCACTCACACAGTTCTTTAGATAAATAACAATGTCACACAGTGCTTTTCTGCCAAATCTGGGCATCTCTATCCCTTGCAGGGCTCTCCATGGCTCCAACACAGCAGATACCAGAGTGATCTATGTGGACAGTGAACAAGGGCAGGTTGAGCATGGCATAAAATGCCAGAAGAAGGCACTGCCAAACCCTAATCCCTGTGTGGGAACAAGTTCTCTACCAATTAAAAACAAGTGGTTACAAACACATAAAGGCCACACTCAAAATACTTTATTTTTACTTAACAGCGGGTATTTGATTACCTGAAGGCTAAAAAATGGTTTATTGAGGACATAACTCCGCACAGATGATAGAATCATAGCATCATGGAGTGGTCTGGGTTGAAAGGGACCTTAAAGCTCATCTCATCCCACGCCTTGCCATGAGCAGGGACACCTTCCACTATCCCAGGGTGCTCCAAGCCCCATCCAACCTGGCCTTGGACACTTCCAGGGATGGGGCAGCCCCAGCTTCTCTGGGCACCCTGTGCCAGGGCCTCCTCACCCTCAGGGGGAAGGATTCCTTCCCAATGAAGAACATTACTTGGCACGCTCCAACCCAATGGATCCTGGTACTCAGAGGTGCCATGATACAGAGGCTCAGTTTCCTAGGGTGGAAGCATGCAACATGAATTTGCCTTAATAATTCCCTTTCTTTGTTGTTTCTCTATTTGCAGGAGAAGCCCATGGTGTACCAGGAATACCCCAGTAACCTGCATGAGCGGGAGTACCCAAAAGCCTCACCCTGTGTGGGCTTTGCAATTAGCTGCTCATTTATTTGGAAACAAAGAGTGACTTTAGGGTTGTTTAATCCTTCTGCCAGATGTAACATGATGGCCTGCAGATCCATCAGAGGCATCCAGCCTGAGGCACACGCCAGCGAGATAACAGTGATGCACCAATTATACTTAATAATATTCATATTTATAACAGCAAACCATCCATCGTGGGCATTAGCTGTCTTTGACATTGTTTAAAGTGATGAAGGAGATAAAATAAACCCAGCAGCTTCCTCTATTACCCAGAAAATAACCAGTGAGAAGTAATAATAAACTGCAAAGCACAGAGGAACCAAAGCTTTCTGCTGCAGATGGACTCGGTCCTGAGGGAAAGGTCTCTGTCTTGCTTTATCTTCCTTTGCTACTTAAAAAAAATGAAGGCAGCAGAATCCGTGGCTAAATTAAACAAGGCAGTTACTCTCCGAACACTGAATTGCACCACCAGCCTTAATTAGATCTTGCAGCCCGACTGTGAAAATTGGGGCCTTTAATTTGTGAGTTATGGTAACTTGCTGGTGTTTATTAACCTTGCATGCTCAAATTCTAGGTTTCACAGCACTGTGCATCAGCCATCCATTCCTATGGAGAGCTTTGCTAAAGTGGTGGTTTCCAAAAATTCCTGCATCCTCAGGGAGAAATCAGCAACCACTGATGACATCTGTCTGACGAACACTCACATTGTCAGTGGTGCTCGAGGTCAGCTGACACACAAACCCGTGATGGGGGTCCGTACAAATCCTTTTTGACCCTCCCAATGCCCCTGTGCCTTGGTAGCTCTGACCAAGCCATGGGCTTTCCTGGGAAGGACTCTGACACAGCTTAAAAATCCACACATTTTCTATCTGTGTGTTTTTCCCCCTGAACCTGATAATTATCCAAGAGCTTCCCATATATGAGGCATGAAGGAATAGTGCAGTAATTGCCTTAAATGCTAAATCTTGGGGGAATTCAGGCTCTTAGAAACACATCATCCTTCCCCTCATTGGTGGCTGTTTCTGTGTGGTGTTTAAATTGCAGTAATGAACCTGCTACAATGCTGCACCGTATTGTTTGATCAGCTCAGGGGCTCATGGCTGTGGGAAATAACTCCTTACCTCCAGCTATAACATAAAAATATTGTGTTTAAAGGATCCCAGACAACCCTAGTCCTGGTGCTGCAAATCAGGTCTGAGAGGAGCCTGAGCTGAAGGCATCAATATCCATCAATATCCAGGTTGAATGGTGCAAGGCAGCAGCAATACAGATCTAGGGAACGGTCTACAGACATAAAACCCTAAAGTTTTAGCTTGATTTCGTTAGACCCGCAGATGTATCTCAGAAAAAGGTAGAAAAGCTTTTGGGTTCAGAATCCCCTCATCAAAGCTGACAGAGATTACAAGTTCTATGTGCGCTTGAGTGCTCTGCTGAATTAGGGCCCTGCATCAATTCAAGGCCATTGCTCTGCAATTTCTCCCTTAATTTGGTCGCTATTTGCTCCTTTCTCCCAATGCTGAATGTGCTAAAAGAGGGTCCTGCTGGATACAATATATGGTTATCTAGAAGAGTCTTCACACTTTAAACCATAAAGAAACAATTTCCTCTGAATATAGGGAGTTGATTACTGCCACAAGCCTTCCTAGGCAGGGGGAATAGAAATCTTGGATGGCCTAAATCAAATGTGCTGCCTCACTTTAGTTTAATAAAATCATCAGGACATCATTTAGTACCTCATCATTAAATATTGAAGCCTGCTTTTTAATTCAGGGGTAATTCTAAACCTGCCTCTTAGAGTTTACTTTTGCTTTTTCCTGCAACTATTTCAGACTCAATGCCTAAAATATGCCAGCTATTAAAGTGATAGCAGGGCAGATATGAACTGATGGTAGGGCAGATAGAAACACATAAACATGGACAAGGAGGAAAAATGGATGGGCAGTTAAACATGCAGAAGGATGCACTCCTTGCCCCAGTCTCTGTGGCTCCTTGTTGCTTGTGACCCTGTTTAAGATGTCCAGATGTCTTTTGTAGCCCTTCTTAGAAAGAAACAAAAATAGAGGCAGAGCTCAGGCTTTCTAATTCTGATCATTCTTGCTGTTTACACTTCAGCTTGGGGCTTTGTTGCCACAAAAGATTTGGATATACCCTAGTAAAATCTGCTAAGTGAACAGATTATTTACTTCCTTGGGATTTTTGTCAAAGTGTTGATTAAATTAAGACATATTACTGGCTTCATATTTACATCTGCCCCTGTCATTTCCATTATTGAGCCCTCCTCAATCAACGCAAGGGAACACAGCAAACTGTTACTCCTGTAAGCTGTGCCTGAGACACTGAGAAAGCAGACTGGATGTACGTTCCCCTTTGGAATATTTCCCACCTTAATCCTAAATCCAGACTCAGTTTTGCACCTTACACCCACCCCCAATGGTTCTGCACTGCTATCAAAGCTAATGAAGGAAAGTTAATACATTTTCCAGATCTCTGTAAAAGCTTAGTTTGCCCAATTATCTTGTCTAATTGCATTACAGATTGACAGATGAATACATGACCCCCTGACATTTTAGTTTGCCACCTATAAATCTGCAGAAGAGATCCCATTCTTATTTAGTTCGTCTGATTTAGATTTTAAGTTGCTTTGCTGAATTATGCCTTCTGAAATTAACTGTTGGTGTGCTACATCAAATACATTTTCCTTGTGCCAAGTGGTAAAACTCTGTAACTACTCTGTGGGAGACAAGGATAGGAGTTGCTGGAGTAAAGAAATGGTGGAAGAGAGGAAATGGGAGATACATGGTGGGGTCACTGGAAGCCATGAGCAGAAACCTGCAGCCAGCTCCGATGGGAGCCAAAGCTATTGTTGGAGGTTCTGCGTTATGTACTACCCCATTAGTACTGAGAAGAAAAAGACCAAGAAGCTCAAGCAGAACAACTTTTAACATGGGAGTGTAGAAACAACAATGCTTTTAATGTGTTTTCCAGCCAAAAGTTATCCCCAGATATAACCAGTATCTGCTCAAGTAGAAATTCCCCATTTCTTGCCAGACATCAGCGCTCACAACTCCCCCTGCCTTCAGCACACACCTCCCAGTTGTACTTGCCCATGTCCTTAGGTGATTGACAATGATGTTTGAAAGTTTATCTCTATTTTATCCATATTTTTAGTTCAGAAAATTACCCAGAAGTGTGCTTCTCTTTTATGTCCCTTTCTGCCAGTGTTGCTGGACCACCCGTAGGGGCTTTTAGCACTAATGCTGCTCTCTGCTCTTCCTGTGGGTTGGGGCATTGCCTGGGGTGCCACCACCAGCTTCACTCTGCTGATGGTCTTAAAATAAACACACTCAGGTCTGAGTTTTGAGGAGTTTGGGGAAGTTTTTGGGGGGGTTTTGTTTTGGTTTTTTTCCCCCAAAGTCCCTCTAGAGTTCTTGCTTAATCTCATCCTCCTTTTATCCTGGATTTACAAACCCCATCAGATTTCCAGCACTGAAACTTTGCTGCCCACCCTCTGCCTCTCCTTCCTTTATTTCAGAGGTCCTGTTTGGATGGTCATTTCACATCACCATCTCTTTTCTTATCACATCCATGGAAATAGACCTCAAATGGAGCAATCTGTTGCTGTGTCCTGCTCATGCAAGAACTCTCAGGGAAATCCTGCCCACAGGGTTAGGGTGGTAGCAGCAGCTTCCACCGCCTGTAGCTCATGGGAATTCAGGACACTGAGGTGTACCCCACCTGCACCTCCAGCCTGAAGCCTTTGGGACTGAAGGGGCAGCCCCTGGGAGCAAACTTTGCTGCTGGCAGCGGCCTCTGGGATCTGCACAGACAGATCTGCAGGAAGACATCATTTCCATTTGCCTCAAGGAGATTAAGTTTGCTGCTTGCCGTGGTTTATCCTGTCAAATCGAGCCGGCTGCAGGGCTTATCAGGCAAAGCAATACATCTGCCAGATAAAAGGAGACTTTCCAAACGTACTGAAAGTTGCTCAGCACAACCTCACCCACCTTCCTTCCCCCCACCACCCCTGCAAGTCTTTTTTGGAACTGAAAAAGGGAAAACCAAGATAGGTTTTTAGGCAGGCCAGAACTCCCCTCCATGCATTTCAAGAGGCCTGGCATAGCTGGATGCTCACTGATATTTGGCCAGGTGTGTTAAGTTATTTAAGTCATTATTTTTTACCACTATTGCTTTAGAGATATAAGGAGAGATTAGAGCAGCCCTTCCAATCATGAAAGTTCTGTATCAATAAGCTACTCATCCCAAGGCAAACACCCACATGGCCAAGAACAGCAATCTTTGTGCTTTACAGGTAGAAAACAGATGGTGAGGGGTTAAGGAGCTGGTCCAAGACCTCTTTGCCAGATGGCACCAAAGGAGGGATGAAGAGTTAAAAGTATTTTTGATGTATCATCCTACCAGATAATGCACATTTGGTCAGGCATTGTATTGAGGGGAAGGGCTTTGGGCGTTGGAGTGTGCAAGTGAGAGGAAGAGGGGGAAAAGTTCTTTTCAATCCATTTGGCACAAAGGGCTGTGTGCTGGCTGAGCAGCACAGGTAGCCAAGCTGCAGAATTTACTGGGAAGGAGGGGATGTGCTCATTTTTAGGGTATAATCATCTGTTTAATTACATTATTGATTATACTGCTTCATTATTGTGATGATATTATTTAATTTCATCCCTTATGTTCCCTGCTTGCTCTGTCACCACACAGTAACAAGAAGGTCATGTTATCATTATTAATACTCCCTTCTCTTGAAAACAAAAGAAGGATTTCCCTTTTGGTCAGCAGTCCATGGATCATTCAGAGAAGCAATAAAGGGACCTCCAAGGTTTTTCCCAGTTAAACCAGTCCACCCCACACCCAGCAAATGTGACCTCTGACAGGACAGGTGCAGCCATGGTGGGTTTTCCTGCAGAGACCTGAGTACCCTCTTGTCAAAATGGGAAGCTGCATCACAAAAACCCACTGTGCAAATCTTGTGTAAGGCCTTCTGACATCCCACCTTGCAGTGCTTTGCTGCTCCAGCAGGTTTTAAAACACTCCAATTACAACCAGACTGTGTAGATCTATCTAATAGACAAATGCAGCTTGGAGTTTGCAAGCAGGAACACATTCAGGATGATGTTGCTTTTAAACTAATGGGATTTGTAGCTCTCCCAGGTCAGGGAAGAGCCAACTGCTGTGATGCAGAGACAGAAGAAGCCACATTAGCCAGGGCACTGCAGGGCTTTCCATATTACAGCATTAGAATAAAAATAATGTGCTAGAAAATGCTGTTTTGCAGCAGATTGGAGAGCACAGCGATTCCTGGCATGGCGCTGGATCAAAGCCGAATCCTATAGCATTAATTATGCAAACACCGATGAGAGACATTTTGCTGGTTAAAGCAAAGAAAAATAATCAGATTGGTGTCATTATAGTGTGAAGCAGCAAAACAGATTCTGTGCAAACGATTAAATTCATTTGTGCAGTCAACCTGCACAGACATTTCTTCCAGATTTGTGAGTTCTTGTGCCCATTTTCTCAAATGTGAGAAAACACGAAGTTCTCACACAAATCCATGTCTGATGTGGTGACAGTCTTTAAGTGTTTGGGGTTTTTTTAATTTTCATAGTTTATCTGACTGGTGAGTCTCAGCCACAGAGAAAAACTATCCAGGCACATATGTGTGCATTGCTCTTGCCACATCTGAGAGACAACAGCAAATTAGAGCCATTTTCTCTAACAAGACCTAGTTAAAATAGTAGCAAATGGCAAAATTCAGGTAGAAGGGAGCAAATAAACATCACATAACATAAACATAACAACTAAATTTATATAAGGCCAGTTCTTTAAAATAATCCAGCAGCACACCTGGCTGAGTACACACACAGAGCCTGCCTCAGGTGTTCTTTAAATCAGTGTGGAGGATTGGAGAACCCAGAAGGGAAAATCACCAAGTCCCTAGGGAAAGACATGGGCAGGAGGCAATTCCCTGTGTGTGTGGGTATTTGAGGAGCTAAGCGTGGCTCCATGTGTACAGCTCTCACTGAGTGTCACCCAGGTTTCTGCCTTGGGCACCTTTTCCCCCCCGTGGTATTTTGGATTCACTATCAAGCTCACATTTGGAGCCCTGTCCACTTCCATAAGCTTCATTCTGCTGCCTTTGCTTGTCAGGTTTTAATTGCTTTGTCAGATGATAATTACAGCTCTTTCCCAACTCTGCTCTCTGGGCTATTCCATCCCAGACCCAGCTTTCTTACGAGAGCCTCCGAAATCCATGAAAATATTTCCAGCCAGTTCCCCACTCTGGGATCACTCACGAATACCTCCAGCTGTTCCCTTGTTTAGAGGTTTTGTTTAAAAGGACATTACTCAGATCTCTCATTTTTCTGAAGAGTGCAACACCAAGGTTTCTATCCCAGGAATCACCCTTATCCTCCCTTGCCCGAGGCAGCCAAGCGCTGTAACACTGAGTGCTTCTCAGCCAGCCTGTGCCAGAGCCCGGCTGCCTCCTGGCTGCCCTCTTTTGTGACACCTACGGAGATGCATTGTTTAAAACCTCGGTTATTGTCCCTGCTGCACCCAGGAGGTTTCTTTCTGATGCAGCTTTTTACCCATCTATTCTTCTCCTCGTGGACTTGGCTGTTTAATCCTGGTTACGCACTGTCAGCAGTCACAGAAAGCCAAGGAGCTGGAAAAATCACAGAATAATTTGGATTGGAAGGCTCATCTCATTCCACTCCCTGCCATTCCACCTTCCACCATCCCAGGGTGCTCCAAGCCCCGTCCAACCTGGCCTTGGACGCTTCCAGGGATGGGGCAGCCACAGCTGCTGTGGGCAACCTACGCCAGGGTCTCACCAGCCTCAGGGGGAAGAATTCCTTCCCTATACCTTATCCAAATTTATCCTCCTTCAGTTTTAAGCCATTCCTCCCTGTCCTGTCACTCCAGGCCCTTGTCAAAAGTCCCTCTCCAGCCTAACTGTAGCCCCTTTTAGATACTGCAAGGCACTCTAAGGTCTCCCTGGAGCCTTCTTTTCTCCAGGCTCAACAGCCCCAACCCTCTCAGCCTGTCAGCAGATTTTTCTGTGTCCACACTGTTAATCTTTAGTAATTTGAGTGGTCACATGATGCTAATGAACCCAAGAGGCCACTTATTTTAGAGGGGCACCCAAAGCTTCAGAAGTTTGCCTTCGCCCCCGAAGTCCTGCTCTCTTCTTTCCAGGTTCATAACAAAACCTGCCTTCACCACGTCTGCATCAGCCTTTAACATCTGGAACACCAAGTGGGACCTGGGCCTTTAGCATCTCCGTGTCTGTATGTAAATTGTACCAAAATGAGTGTTTCCACAAAAATAATTACATCTACTTCTGGCAACCATTTGATCTCACATCCCTTAGAAAAACGATAACCATTTCAAAACTCTTGACTCCAGCTTTGATCCAAACACACCAGGAAACTGTTATTTCTATATTGCAACCACATTTGAGCACCAATCCCATTGAGTTCCAAGCGACCACTTTTTAAAAATGGCAAGAAACAATCCTTTGAATACAACAATAATGAGCTCTCAAGAGCTTTGCTGTCCTGGAAGAAGGTCACCAACTGAAAAGCATCCTTGGTAGGGCCAAGGGATTTTGTTTCACACACCAGAGAGCAGCAAAGCTGAGGGGTGGGCACAGCTCACAGCCAGGAGCAAAGGATTCAGGCAGCTGAAACACCCCAAAATGTTTAGCACTGCCACCACTCTAAGAGAAACATGGTCCAAACGCCCCAAAATACACCAAAAAAGCTATTTCCCTCTTTCACTTCTTTTATTGATCCTGTAGTAACTGGGAACAGCTCTAAATTGTGACTGAGACAAGATAATCATCATTTGAATCTCCATGATGCCCCCTCCCTCATTCTCCAGGACAGGTTGAATCCTGTGCAATCCATGCTTCCCGCAGGATGCGGGCGCCGTGCCCTGCCCGTGCCGGCTGCGGCTCTCGCTCCCGGCTCTGCCGAGAGGGACCATCTGCTCTGCAGCCAGGAAAAGGCACTCTCAGCTCAGATGGAGCCAGAGCTGCATCCAGACGAATGAAAGGATTTCTGTTTTAGCCCTTTCTCTGGTGCTCACCCATAGTTTGTTCTGGGATGTTCATTTTTCCTGTGTTTAAGTAGGAATATGTGGCCATAGCTATTATTCTGCTCAAAGCCAAGCCCTTTATCCCATTTTATTCCTTACATCCCAAAGCAATACCACACAGAGCCAAGGTATCACCATCTCCCTATTCCCAACCATTCAAAGGACCACGTCCCCTTCTCTTTATGGCTTCCACAATGAACCTGCAGAATTGCTCGGCTCTGAAAATCCTTTTTTTTTCTTGAGTTTTAATGCTGCCTTATGGGTCCTTTGTTCATTGTCAAACAAGCTGCTGTCAAGCTTTACCTCTTTTTGTCCTCTGCTTCTGTAATTAGCAAAACTTCGTGGCCAAAGCCTCTGCTGTATACAAAGCACCTGCATTTCATCTCATTGGAAGCAGCAGTTTCCTAGCTGGAATGCAAGCACCTGCCTCTTGAAGCACAGTAATCCCACTAATTGGCTCCTCCTCTCCATTTTGCCTCTAAATATGCATTTTTTAGGGTGAAAAGAAGTGCTGCCACCTGCTACCACTCTTTTTTTTTGCATTATTCCCAATGGATTTCTTCTACATATTTATCCAGGGCAGAGAAGCTGTTCCCCCTCCAGGTTTATTCTCCACAAGTGTCATGTAATGGGTTTCCATCCTTGCAGGAGGGACACGTGTGGCTCCCAGAGCTGCTTCCCGAGCTGACCCACAGCTGCTGGCACATTTGGGATTTGCAAAGCCTTTAATTATCCCCCTTTCATTGTATCAGTCCAATGCTGCCTCTGAGCACGTAATATATTATTTTTGTAGGCTGCCACAAGAGATCTCTCGGAAATATAATTTAATTCATGAGCTGACATAGGTGTATGCTATTTGTATTATAACTTGCAGCTTTCCTAGTATTGGAGTGTTCCCCAGTATTTGGGAGTTGCTCTTTCTTTGGCTTTCCATGAATATTTGCAGTCCCCAGGAGTGTTTGTGCTACTGATGATGCAAACAAAATAATATGTATAAGAATATTATTTAGAAATTTCAAATACCTCATGAAAGCTTTTAAATGACAAGGTTTAGACTCATCAGATGTGTCCATGGGGCAAGAAGAACAGGGAATAGAAGACTAATCTCAAGCAGAAAACATTTAGCTTTGAACAAAATTTCTAAGGGATTTCATGTCCCTTCATCGTGCTAAGGTCACACATTATGTTATCCAAGTGAAATACACAGTTATCAACCCAGTTTTTTGATAATAAAAGCTACTGGCAAGAGAGCTATTGATAATTCTGGCACCAGAACACTAATTGATATTGCTTGCAGGCACTGGCAGTCCTCACCGCTTTGGGCAATCACTTTTGCTTGAATTTAGATATTTTCCCTTAATTCTAGACAGAATGCAGAGAACATTTTAGCTAAAGAAGTGAGTTTCAAGGCAAAACATGGAACTTGTTAAGAATCATTAGCATAATTTTGAAGGATTCTTGGGCTTCTGCCTGTTCAGTTTTGCATTATTTGGGGCTCAGCCATCAGCAAACTGCTGAACAAGGTGTTCACCACCGTCCTCCTGGGTGAGTCTGACACAGGCTGGTGTACACCTGAGCAGGGTGAGGAACACAGCAGGGAGACATCGCACCATCAAAGGTCAAGGAAAGACACTTCCCTAAGCACAAATGGACTTAGACATGGACAGAAATCTCCATGATGCCCAAGAGAGACATTTCTCAGGAGTGTCAGTGGCTCTGTCTCCTGAAGCTTCCCCAGAAAATATGGTTTGGTGCTCACAGGCCCCTATCACTTCTCAACTCCTAAATATCTTATCCAAATCTTTGCTTCCCTCTCTGTCTTCAGGAGAACACCAAATGCTTTCCAATACAGCACCTCTTGCTACTAAAAGCCATCAGGAAATCATCCCTTCATGTGTACTTGAGTGCATCACATCTGTGAATCTGCAAGAGATGCAATTCTTATTTCTTGAAAAAAATCCATTTAAAAAACCATCAACACTTGCCAAAATCTGTTTCCCCTCTAGAATAGGCTCTCTAATAAACTCCAGCCACTAAAGACCCTGGGCTAGTTTATCATCTCTTTTCCATGACCTTCATCTAACTTCAGCTTTCATACTCAGAGCAGGAGTGAGTTATTTTGATTAACGATGATTGCCTCTTTGTCAGCTCAGTAAATCAACTAAAATAAGAAACTCATACCTTGAAAGATTTAGAGGAGTTGCTGCCAATTATTTTTAGAAGGTCTTTATTCACTCCCTATTGTGGGCTCTACTTTCGAATTTGCCACAATAAAACCCCTTGCGCTCTCCATTCCCCTCCCTCCTTCTGCAAACATTGCATTTCTCCGTGTTTTCCGCAGAGCTGATATATTCATACAGCTGTAGGGCTGGTTTATTTTCTTGTTTGTGCAGAGTCATCACTGATCATACACACAATGTAAGCACAGCAGGAAGATTCGGGGCAGATCATGACTCTGTCTGACAGGAGGGGTTGCGTTAACAGCCGCTGGAGGCTTGGCAAGCTGGGGAAAAGGGTTTGAAAATTGCCAAGAGAGGAGCACCTCAATCCATCCCAGTTTGACAAGCAAGGGGTAATGGCTGTAAACTGGTAGAGAATAGGTTTGGATTAAATATAAGAAAGAAATTCTTCCCTGTGAGGGTGGTGAGGCCCTGGCACAGGTTACCTAGAGAAGCTGTGGCTGCCCCATCCCCGGCAGTGTCCAAGGCCAGGTTGGATGGGGCTTGTAGCAACCTGGTCTGGTGGAAGGGCAGAAGGGTTGAAACATGCACTGCCAGGGATGAGGCAGCCACAGCTTCTCTAGGTAACCTGTGCCAGGGCCTCGCCACCGTCAGAGGGAAGAATTTCTTCCTTATATCTGATCTAAACATCCCTCTTGTTCTAAACACCCCTTTTCAGTGTCCCGCCAGCAGCTGGAAGCTGTCAAAGAGGGAAGGATGGGACACGTTGATCTTAAAGATTTTTTTCCAGCCTAAATGATTCCATAATTCTGTGATGGACATGGCCAGCTTTGTGTCAGTGGTGGCCTTGTGGCCCCACACGTGCATTAAGGTTGAGATTTCCCCCCACCATTTCAGGAACAAGTCAAAACAGAGACACCTTTGATGCCTTTGACACCAGAGACCCAACATGTCACAGGTCAGGACAGCACGGGCAGAGGATCAGCTGGAGCTGATGACAGAGTGGAAAAGCACCTTATTCCTTCCTGGTCTCCTCATAACATGGCATGAGGATGGAGATCAGGAGGGTTTGACATGGAAAAGGGGACAGCAAGGGAGAGAAGAGAAGAAGGGCCTCTTAGAGATGAGTTTCAGTCCATGGTACCCCAGCAGCTCAGCCACCAAGGGCACAAGAGAAAAAAGTTTTCAACAAAGCAATGACACTGAGACCAGGATCTGCACTTTAAATACGACTCAAATAGAGCTGAGCATTCATTGCCATGGATTTCACGCTGTCTTTCAACAGGCAGCCAGTACAAAATGAAGCCCCTGTGCTCTGTAAAAGCAACGCCAGACACAAATCACTGTTTTCATGTAAAATCCTGGTGGCTTGTGCCAATATAAGCCAAGCGGTAGCCACAGATGTTAGTTAAGGACATCTTAGTGTTGTGTTCACTGTGCATTCTGCAGCCTAATTACACTGCCGTCATTATTAATAACGTACAAACTGAGCAGTGATAGATTAAGACAGTTTTCATTATTTTACTGTAGGTCTTTTACAATGTAAGTCAAAAGCAAGAGGATAAAAAGAAAAATAAAAATCCTGAGATAAGTAGAGATTGTTGCGAAACCAAAAATGAGAGAGAAAATATTTCTGAAAAACAGATATTCCTCTCACTACCATTATGTCAAAAATAATGGAGACTGACATCATTTGGAAGGGAAAGGGAAACAATCGGGGAATATTAATTGGGGCACACATCATGCAGTGATTTTGAATTCCTCTATGCAGAAAAAGAGAGGAAAAAGTTGCTGTATTCTCACAGCCTCTGGCTGTCTGTGGGCAGAAAGGGAAGGTCGTGCTTGAAAGAGGAGTCAGAGCTCCCCCGGAGTCAGCTGGAGCCCATGTTCAAAGGGGGCAGCACTCCAGCTTTTGGGGTATGAGCTATGCATTTGTAGTTTTGTCTTTCTTTTTTTTTTTTTAAGCTGAAAAATGAAGATCTCTTGACTTCCCCCAGGCTACCTAACCCGGCTTCACAGCTCACCCCCTTTACGAAAGTACTGGTTCTACCTGTTAACCTGGCTGCTAGAGTATTATAAAACATATCAGAGTCCTAGAGTAAATGTCTTTTTAAACCATTGCAGAAAAAAAATAAATATTGGAAAGGTAATTCAAAAAGACAATCTTACTTTTTTGGCTTTCACACAGTACAGATACTCTCCCTATAGTCATTTCTATGGAGATTTCTCATGCATAAATAAGCATTAACCACAAATTCGCAGTGTGAAAAGTATTATTCTAAGAAGAAACAAGGAAGATGGCCAGTGGGCCTGAGTAAATCACAGGCTACTTGTATGAGCTTATCCTTATTTTTTGGATATTAGGAAATAGCAGCAAGAAATCCTGCTAAGTGCTCCCCACGCCAGCCAGACTCCCTCGCCCCCTCCAAACCATGCCTTCCCAAACCCAGCTTGCCAGGCAGGAGGGCAAGAGCTGCAGTGGTGCTAAAACAAGGGACTGCGTCACTTCTTATTTTATCTTCCTTGATCACTTCATGGTCTTGCTTATAAAAGCACCTTTGGCAACTGGAAGATGCTGGATGCACCCTAAAGCTAAGCGGGATCATTTTTCAGGTGGTTTGCATGGATCCCTTTTATAGAGGATATTTATATACTTATCATATGGGGGAGAAACTGAAAGGAATTAGGCTCATAAACCCCTCAGGCTGCTCTTCCCTGGGAAGTCGTTGTGCTGGAGTGGAGCGAACCAGCTCTTCTTCAACATCTCCCCCATGTGGCACCAGCAACGTTCACAGCACAAAATTCACTTCCAGCCAGGAGGAAGAGGCTGCTCCTAAGTGGGAAGCACTTTGCTGCAAATCCACACCTTACTGGCCACCAGCTTTCACAGTGTCGATTCACGTGGTCCTTTGTCCTGGCTCCATCCCACGCGTCATTCCAAGGTTCGGTGCTTTCCCCTTCCGTAGAAATAATGTTGATATCTTTGAGTGATCAGGCAATTTCTTTATGTGAGCTCTTTACCTGGGATGCGTATTCAGAGCCTCTCCGTTTAGAAAGGTGAGGGCCGTGTGCTTGAAATCTAATAAAAGTATAAGTTGGGTGACCGAGCAGCAAATTATTGGATTTTCCATAAAAGCCAGTCTCCACATGCTGAAGTGGAGGTTAAGTACAGAGAGCAGGTCAAAAACTATCAACAAAATAGTTAATTAAATTTATTTATCAAAAGAAAACTATCGTGGTTTCCTTGTAATGAGAATTTTCCTTTAACATTTAACTCACAGAAAGGGTGGCTAATTCCATTTATGTTAATATTAAACCAGCATACTTTTGCTTTTAGCTTAATCACTAAGCAACCAAGTTACCAGAAGAATGCAGGTTATCCAGCAATTATCCCACAAACACGTCTGGGGCTGAATTCTGACATTGCACCATAAAATCCATGGAGATTTTCCCGAGAGTCCCATGACAGGAATGTTAAGGATATAAAAACTGACATATGATTATGTGTTAATTGGTCCCAATCCCATTCGTGGTTCCAGTCCCATTCAAAGCCTTTTAATTCATGGAAGAGTTGGGCAGGAATGATAGCACTGATTATTGCTAAGAGGTACCAAGGTGCATTACTTGATATTTATTATTAACGGCATCTTTTAAAGCAATTTTCATCCTAAGGATCTCAAAGCTTTTACACATTCATGAATGAAAAGCCTCACACGATCACTGTGAAGTAGGCAAATATTATTCCCAACACACAGATAAATGAGGAGGATGGGAATTAAATTACATCCCTAAATTTGTGCAATGGATAAAAGACACCTTTTCCCTGAAGGAAGAGCAGATCTGAAGTGGTGACAGGGTCTTGCAACCAGTGAATCCATCTCCTTGCTGGGAAAAATTTGAGTCCAAAGAAAATCTGCAGTTTGCCAAAGCTCTGTGCAAAAGAAGTCAAGGAATGTATTTACCATGGATGCTTTCCTAGGAAAGAGCTAAGCCTACAGCCTAGAAGGAGTTGAAGTATAAAGGATTACCACATCTGGACAAGATCTGTTGCCAGGGTTAACTCACAAGGCTGTTTGGAATATTTTTGCAGGAATAGCAGCCCAGCATTCACTTTCAAAGACCAGCTCTTCCATTTGAATTTGTTTTCCAAAACAAAACAGCTTTTGCTTACAAAATGAGCTCCCTACCCAGCATCCAAGGCAGGAATATGGAGAAACAGCTTCATTTTTATCAAGCAAGTGCTTAAAGCAACTGTTGATATATGAGGAGAGAACACAAATGCTCGCTCTGTCTCGCAGAGCCGTTAAATATTTATTGGTCTTTCTGAGACAAAAATAAAAATGTAAATCTTGGCTGGCTCCCACCTCCTGCTGGGCTCAGCCTGGTGACCCCTGAGCTCACAGGTTGGAGGGGAAGTTTGCAGCTGACCCAGGAGAAGGATTTGCTTGGAGATGGGGAGGTCTTGGGCTTCCCAGTGGCTTGGTCCAGCACCACGGTTCAGCTGCAGCTCACTTCAGGCTGAGATGAGGTGCTTTAGCTCATTTGCTAACTGGAAATGGAGCAGGAGACTCTCTAGGCAGGAGAAAACACATTGAGGGAATAGAACACGTATTCCTGAGTCTTCACATCCTGTGTTCCCCAAGCGCCGAGTGAGGATAACTGGGATTTTCTGTCTCATTTGCTGGCTGCACAATTGGGGTTTTCTTCTGTTATTAACTGAAAAATCTGCATTGCTGATAAACTGCTGCGATAGCAGATACGTTCTGGTCTCCACTAATTGCTTCTTCTACATTTGTGAAGATACTCATCGTTTCTCTCTCATGAACTCCAATTAAATCTTGCAGAGCTCTTACACACCCCTCGCTCATAAATACACATCATGTTTTAAGTGAGACAAAATTGTCACCTCTTCTTCCTTGTTCAACAGGACTCTGCAAATGAAACACTCTGTCCTGGACCACTGGCTCAGAGGTGTGACAGCCTTTTGTGAAGGAATCACAGAAGCTGGAATTTTGGAATTACCTGGATATGAATTCAATTTGCAATATCCAGTATCTGCAGAGATCTTGGCTTCTTTATGCATTTTCTCTTTTAATTAGTCCTGGTTCCCCTCTGAATTGAAGAAAAGCGTCTATCAGGTTTTCTCAGCTGCTATACCCTTGTCTACACACACACACACACACACACACAAACACACATATATACATGTATACCTTTATTTCTCTCTGAGGCACAGTGCTGAGTTGGTGCTATACAACCCCAGGCTGACCTCTCCACTGGCATGGCCATCTTCTCCTGCTAACCTCCACACCATCATAAAAACATAAAAGCCAACGCTGACTTATAAACAACTAAACAAACAACAAACCTGCTGAGAGCCTTGCTTCTGCACCCTTTAAGGTGAGGTTATGCTCTCCTATGTACATGTGATTAATTTTGGGGTTTTTTTTGTCTTCTACTCTTGCAAGGTTGCAAATATTGAAAGCATTTCTGAGCTTTCAATAGCAATATCAAACCTAATTTGGAATAATGAGCCTTTTTTCAGTTCTAAAGGAGAGCAAAATAAAGAATGAGAATGAAATCAGAACCGACCCGATGTCATTGTGCTGAACCCCCCTGTATCCAGTGAATTACCATCAGCACCAGTCTTACAGCAAATGGAATTTTGGGATTCAGCACCATTATTTAGTGATAGAAATACTTCTTTGCAGTGATGGTAGGCAACAGAATCCATCCTTTGCATTTATTCCAGCTCAGGTTTGACCCCCTGAGGGGTGGGAAAAGCACAGATTGCTTCTGAGACAAAAGCTTCATAAATTCGTCCTGCATCTCTCTCAGGAAAAAACGGAGCTGATCTTTCTCCAAGGCTGCAACTCCCCTTTTTACAATAATTTTGTAAACTTCCTTATCCTGAGTCTCGGCTCAGGCAATTAACGGGTTTTCAATCAGGCATGGCCACCAGGAGGGATGGGACCCACCACTTGTGGGTCACTAAGGATGTGCTGGTAGAGAGAGCAGCACATTACAGCTCACCTGAGTTAGGGGTGTCTCTGATCCCTCATTACACAGCACATCAGTCTCCAAATAAATTGAATTAATAGAGGCAGCCCACAAATGAGTTTTCCCTCCCCTCCCAGGCCATGAGAGAGGCAGCAGGTTGTCAGGTACCTGTTTAGGGACAAGCACCATAAGCCAGGCTGTGTAACACATGTTAATGATGTCATTAGACACAATGAGGTCCTTGATGAAGCTTCAGAGGTTCTGCCTTTTATCTTCTCCTCCTTCAACACGTCAGTCTTTTGTGCTCCCTTTTAGACCTAGAGGGATCATTAGAAGGTGTGCTGCTGGCTTGAAGCAGCTAAGATTCCTTCTTATGGAAATGGGATGGGAAGATTAATGTAAAAAAAATACAGCATACAGAGCAGCAAGTTTGTTTTTTGGGCTTTCCTCTAGATACACCTTGACTTGAACTGAAGCTGTTTTCCAAACCAAACCAGCTCATGGAATGTGCAGGCTGAGATAAATGAACACCAAGATATGTGAACACCAATTTACAGCTGCATTTTGATAATATTCCATAACAGAATTTGCATCATATCCATTTCTGCAGCCTTCGAAACACATCAGTGTAGTGAAAATGCTTTCAGAACTCCAATAATTTCAGTTTATTGAAACACAGAGCAAATCCTCCTTCCCCTGTTCTTCCTGTTGATACTGATAGGACCCACTCGTGTGAAAATAAAGGTTGTGGGGCGTTGCTCCTGAAGCTCTGCTATAAGTCTGAAGAACAGATGGTAAGAAGTGTTTAAGTAACAAACAAAGTATTGCAACAACATGGTTCGTTTTATACAACAGACCTCTGTAGAAAATAAGAACCATTTTTAAAGGTCAGCTGGGGAAATAGCACTGCTCTGCTACCAGTTCTGCAGCAATTACCGCGGCCGTCTCTGTAACAGCCTGCTCGGGAAGGCAACAGGGACCACTGGAGAAAAGATTATAAAGTAAAAGGGCTCGAGAAATTATTATTTTGTCTGGTTAGAAATGGAGGGTAATACAAAAAGCCAAAGCCCAACAGCTGGTGGGATGTTGAATGGCTAAATATAAGTCATGCCAAGTAGGTTTTCCTTTTTTCCATAAACTGAAGGTCTCTCACCTTAAATGATTTATTTACAGGGTATCAGTGTCAGGCTTAAAAGGCTTAAGGTGGTGACAACTCAAATACTCAGGTATTTTCCAGCGAAAAACAAGGCAATATCCTCTGTCCAAACTGGTATTAACTTCATCTGCAGACCTGCCCTGGCAGACACCTGCTAAAGGTTTGTCCCACGAGTCAGTGAGGGCTGGAGCCGTTTGATTCAGAGTAAAGGAAAAAAAAAAGTGAACAAATGAAAAAAACCACACACAAAAACGCTACAACACCAGACTTTAAAGAAAATGTAAATGAAATGTAAATGTAAATGTAAGTAAAAGTATTCTTTCCTCTGTGATTTTTGGGCAATGAGAACACAATTTTGTTAACAACTTAGGTTAGAAGTACCACCGGGTTGTTTTTCTGTCCTTATCTAAGAAATAAACTCCCCAGCAGAGAAGCAGTTGAATATCTCAATGCCCTCACACTCTCATGCCTAGACAGCAACTGCAACCCAAGTAAATCTAAGCCAGATGCCCCACAAACCTGATCTTGCTTTTAATTCATCATTTGTGCTATGATCTCATTCAAAAAGTCCAATGCAAACCCAAAGATGGTTTTGATGTCTTTTCATTCCCTCCAGAGCAACACCTGATGATAAACACAACACTGCTGGGACAGGCACTGAAGAGATGGTATTTCTCCCAAAGAACTTCAAATCCACTTGAGGTCAATTAAACACTTCATGGAAGGAACTAAATGGACGGAACTTCCTGAAAGCTTGGCTTTTGAGGGCAGGCATCCAGCAAAATTTCATGTGTTCCTTCATATGAGAGAGAATATTACCCTACATGTAGGGCTGGTGCTGGTGCCTGGGTGCACCTTTTCTGTTCATTACACAAATTCCTTTGGAAACAGCTGGATTAGAGCTGATGCACATGGCTCAGCCTTTGGATGTTGTGTACCTTCTGCTCCATGCCAGTCCAGTCTCTCACAATTGCAATTAGAAACAGAAACTCAAGTAAAACAAATCAAAAAGTAATTTAGGCAAAGCTGGGGGGTGATTTAAAGTTTGAAGCTATAATGGATTCGTGTCACGTGTGTCTCAGAAGCAATAAATCCTGCTTAGGGAAATGTCTGAGGAAAAAACACTGCTAGGCTATAAAATTTCACCTCTGAGGGTTATAAAACAACAGGCATAGCGCAAACATCCTTTCTGAGCATAATAGGACTGTCAGAAATGATTGACAGCAGTGACAGTCTATCACAGGCTGCCATGTCTCTGCAACAGCGCCGTGCATGAGGCTGTCTGGCAGCAGTGGAATTGTTTATTCACTCCAACACCAGGCGGAGGATGGGACATGTCACGAGGAATAAATGCACCTTTCCTCTCTGCCTGATTTTGTGCACCCGCATTATCTCGGCACGCCTTTTAGCTCAGACAGCACAATTCCCGTTCCCCGCCGGAGCCCTCCCCCCGGCCAGGTAGGCTATGGACTCATGAAGGGAAGGTGCTGCCTGAAGTCAGGACCGTGCTGCAATCCTGCGATGAACACCAGGAATGAGCGATCTGGGCGCAAAGCCCCAGCCCTCCCTCACCCGCAGGGAGGGCCCTGCTCCTTTCCCAGAGGAAAGGAGCAGCCCAGCAGCCATCACACAAACCCTGTGGCCAGGGGTTTTCGTGAGGAGAAAATCCTATCAAGGGCGTGGAATGGATGGAGAGCACCGGGGTCAAGAGATCCTGCAGATTGTAATGAGTTTCATTAGATCACTGTCTTCCCCGGGCTGAATTCGAGCTGACAGCCTATTGCTGAGAGACTCCACACAGCTTATTACCTCTCCCTGTGTGCAGTTTAACACTGCTGACAGGGCTGATGGATCATCAGCCCCTCAGCCAGCCCACACCACAGCCCCCAGCACCATTCTCCCACAAGTGCCACCTTGTCTGCCACCAATGCCATTTCTCTGGTCTGGAGTGCAAAATATGCCCCATTCTCCATGGAGAAAACCCAGTTGCATATTGGAGATGAGAAGAATTTTTCCCCCACTCAACAGCTGTTTCTCCATGCTGTGTTTACCAACAAGTGACCTCTAATTTCCCCTATAAAGCCACAGTCACTACTGTCACAGTTGTTTGTACACCACTACCACAAAACTGAGGCATTAAAATCAGTGAAAAGTAGAGTAAATTGACAAAACAGATGGGCAAAAGAGGCTCTTCCAAGCAGCCAAGGGAGAGATAAATACGGACTAATATATGAAGGGACTGGGCTGATGCTCAGGGGCACAGAGTCCACATTCTAACTAGTAGAAAATCCAGTTGTGAAACCCCAGGCAGGCTCCCTGGTGCCTCTGTGCTGTGGCTCCTCTTCTCCACTCTGATGAGCACCCTTGTCCTTTGTGCTCCCAGTGACACCTCATTGAGAGAGCAGGGACCTGCCCCTTCACAGGCAGATGCACATGATCCCCAGCACAGCCTCCTCTAAAAGCCCTTACAGCATTTTCCAAAGTGGAAAGCTCTGTGTGTTGGTTCAGTGATTCCTCTTAAGCCAAAAAAATGACTCAAGATCAAAGTTAGATCTATGGCGAACCCGAAACCTTTGTTTCAGCAACATCTCCTGGTGTGTGTCCAAGCAGAGTTCTGAAAATGTGTCCAATTTCTCTCCATGCCAGAAGGGCAGCAGGCATGAGGCATCATGCCCACATCATCCCTGCCTTTTCAAAGCAGATTAATACTGGCAGAGAAGTGAGAAATGCCCATTAACTGTCCCCTCTGACCAGTCACTCCTGCTGGGTTAGCAGTCCAGCTGATTTCTACCCAAAATTTCAAGTTGGATGTTCTCTCCTCAAATTATCTACCAGTCAAAATCAGGTCCATGGCAAGAGAGGGGAATCAAAGTCCCAAGTACTGGATTTCAGCTTATCTTTGTATAGAGCCTCACACAATCAATACTGTTTAGAGCTGCAGGGCTCCATCTTCCCATAAAGCCTCTAACTGGGAAGCAAAGAGAGCAGGGAAGGGAAGGGAAATAATTGCATTGGTGATATTTCTTCCTCCTGTGTGACTAGAGCCATAGGGCACTCTGCAGTCAGGGTTAGCACGTATTTATATTCACACACTGGTGGGGATATTCCTGTTGATATTCCTGCCAGCCTCATGTTTCTTTCGTCCCTCAGAGGATTTATTTTATTGCTTTTTTTTTAAACTGGATGTTATCACCTGTTTACCTCCATCCTTCTACTCGCCACTACCACTTCCCACCTTGTCATTCTTCCAACTTGAAAATCCCAGGCAAGAAAACATCCTGTCCTTTCTGGGAAGGGATCCAGGCGCATCCCGAGGATACAGGAGCACTTGACATTTCCCCATTGTTCTTAGCATTTCCTAATCAGTGTCTCTATCATAGGCACAAATTAATATGCATTCAGGACAGCTGATAAGTAGGAAAGCAATTCTTAGGTGCTAAAAATAGTATTCCTGCACAAGGGGATTATCAATAGGTACCTTTTTGCCCCATATTTATTTTAATCTGCCACATGCGGATTCCTGTAAGCATCTGCCTGCTCTCATGCCTGACTCCCCAGAGGTATTCCAAATCCCTGGAAGTGTCCAAGGCCACTTGGATGGGGTTGGATGGGGCTTGGAGCAACCTGGTCTAGTGGAAAGTGTCCCTGCCCAGGGTAGGGAGTGAAATGGGATGAGCTTTAAGGTCCCTTCCAACCCAAATTTTCTGCCCAAAATTTCAAGCTGGATATTCTCTCCTCAAATTACCCACCAGTCAAAATCAGGTCCGTGCCAGTGAAGGGGAATAAAAGGGCCAAGCACTGGATTTCAGCTTATCTCTCTACAGAGCCTCTCACTGGGAGGATTCCATGGATTTCCATGGATTCTATGACTTTATTCCCACCTGCAGGGGAATCTATAGAATCTATTCCCACTGCGGAAGCAGATTCAAAAGCACAGTTTAACCCCTTGTGTTCTCCATGACTCTTCAACAGCATTAACTCAGGTGGTTTGGGGGAAAAGGAGGTAACTTGGCTAAAGATGTTCCAAAGTGAGATCAGCACCATCCTCACAGAAACAAAATTCTGAGCACAGCAGGAAGGGTTTGCTCCCTGTGCACTCCACAGCCTCCAAAGCCTGGACTGACTCCCCGTGCAAACAGACAATATTAAAATACATGTGCCACTCACAGCAGAGATCCCCAGCCACTCCCCACATGAAACAAGATCCCTGCCAGCCAAAGTCATTAAGACCAAAGGTTTTGAAAGTGAGAGGAGCAGATATGGTAAGATAACCACTAGACTCCACGTGGGAGAACACGGAAGTGAAAGAGACTATCTCCAGTCCTGGAGAGCTCAGATCATCTCAGGACAGCCTCAGGCCTCCTCTGCCTGATTTTAGGGCTTGCCAGAGGAGAAGGGAGAGGAGACCACCCTGTTTCAAAAGAGCCCTCTGAAAAATGCTGTCCTTTTCCATCCAGGTTTTGCAAATAAAGACCAAAAGGGAATATAAAAAGATAAATGCAATTAATATTCCAAAAGGTGGTTTTTGTAGGCTGAAGGAAACACTGCAATACAGCAAAGCTACAGAGAAAGAGATGTTTTGTTGAAGCAGCAAAGGCACAAAGAAACATCTGCACATCGTTTCATGACTTTTAACTGGCATTTTAGAGCTTGGCTAAACCAACAGCTCAGTTGTCTGGTGCTTCTAAAACTGGCATTCAGCACAGATGCTTAGTGGAAAGATGATTTTCTTTTGGTAGTGCTGACGCTGGATTCCCATCAATGGGGTTATTGCTGTGTTCCCATCAATGGGTACATTGCTGTATTTTCTCCTGAAATTAAGAGCCATTTTCAAGCCTGAATCTGAGGCTCAGCCCCAGCACAAGCTGCACACTCTGTGGACTGAGATGTCCTTCCCACAGCTGCAGATTTCAGAAGACAAAATCAGTTTTAAAGAAGAGTCAGCAATTACTGTTCTCCACTGCTAAAACTGCACATAAAAATTACATATTCCTCCATATCCATGGAATGTGCCTTCCTCACATCCTAACATACGTGTGTGTATTGATTCCCTACCTGTGCATCCATCAGGAGGTGCCTCATCAGCATCATGGCACTTTTCAGGGATTCCTTCTCACTGGGCAAAAAGGCATCTTCATCCTCATCCAGGGTTTTTGACTTGTTGACGATAAAATGGGAGATCTGGTCATTCAAGGAATGCAGTGATTCAACAGCTGTGGAGACAGAGAGGGAAAGCAAACAACAGGAATGAAACCATGCTGGAGGAAGCCAACACAATTTTTTCAGTTTGAGATGAGTGCCATTTGCTCTGGAAAAGTGTAGCTGGAAATAATTGGTCCCCATTACCTCCCTTGGATTCTCCTGAGAGGACCAGCAAAGGCATCATACAGACAGGGGCATGAGGCCCTGAGCAACCTGGTCCAGTGGAAAGTGTCCCTGCTTATGGCAGGGTGGGTGGGAATGAGGCGGTATTTAAGGCCGCTTCCAACCCAAATCATTCCAGGATTCTATGATTATGTTTCCAATCTCAAGCAACAGGTCATGGCTGAAGTAAAAATAAGAAAAAAAAATTAAGTCAGTCTCTTGACTCCCAGCCCAGAGACCTGCCCCTCTGATGTGCAGGGACCCAAAACTTCAGACAACATGAAGGATAGAACTTGAGAAAATTGGCTTTTTATTAGCTAGAGTAGGAGTGAGTCAGACCAACAACTAAAATATTGCTAATTTTCTTTCTTCACAATTATCAGTACTTGAATCACAGTTAATCTTTTAAATTCTCCTTCATGGGTTCAAACCCCAGGTATTATATGTGAGATTCTGCTTCCAGTCATGCACATCAGAAATCACCACCTCCATGGCTCACAGAAATCCCCAGCAATTTCACACACTTTATGAAGCGGCAATTTATATATGAACCAATGGTCACATTTATTTCCACCCAATGAAAAGCTCTGGACTTCCACAGATTTGAAAAATCTGCGCTGCGATTTGCTTTTCAATCATCGCTGAGTTTGGAGGTTTCATTTTTACTGCCGGCTCATTAAAGAAATGAGGCCCAAATAATTCTTCAGTGTATTTTCTTTGTGCTGGTGGCTCAGGCAGTGGAGCCCTTTGATAAGCTCCGAGTAACACATCACTGTCACACCCGGAATGTGCTGCAAATCCTGCCTTGCTCAGGCTGTTTATGAAAAAAGCAATGTGTTATTTAGGACTCTCTGACAAACTGATCTTAAGAACATGAGGCGATTAAAATATACTCGACCTAGTTCTGTCTAAAGAAGATCTTACCACAAAATTTGAAGTAGTAAAGATTAGCCAGAAACCACTCATTGAGGAGCAAATCTTCCCCAGACAAAAGGGCCGTAACAAATCACAGTTACGTCTCCAAAATGTAGGAGGGAAAGAGCAGAATCCTCCTTACTGAGAGGGTTTATTTTTCATTAAAATAATAAAATAAAATCTGTGCTTGGCAATGCCTTGGTGAGGGGATCAGGAGGATTCCCAGTGCTTAGGGTATTCATGCACCTCCTGCTAATAGAAAAGGGGTTTGAGGCTCACTATGATGGAGGGTCCATTTTAAACCACAGCATAAATCACAGAATCATACTATGAATGATGGAATGGTTTGGATTGGAAGGGATCTTAAACATCATCCAGTCCCACCCCATGCCATGGGCAGGAAAACTATCCCAGGTTGCTCCCAGCCCCATCCAACCTGGCCTTGAACATTTCCAAGGATGGGGCAGCCACAGCTTCTCTGGGCACCCTGTGACTGTATAACAACTGTACTGCTGGGTGGGACTCATGTGCATCCCACAGTCCTGCTTGTCACAAGCCAGCCCAGCCTCATCTGTGTGACCCAAACACCTCCCGCTCGTGGGTCCCGGCCCGTGGAGCTGGAGGTTCCCAGAGCAATGCTCTGGGGAGGACACGGGGCCTGAGGGAGCAGCGTGGCACAAAGCGGTGGTAGAAACCACGTGTAGCTAAACTTCTCCAAGTCACCATTAACAAATCATTTTGTAATCATATGTCCTCACACCAACCAACAGTTATGAGCCCAGGGAGCTGCAGGTTTTCCATCTAGGAGAGCAGCAGGCACACGGCTGGTCACAGGCAGCAGCAGCTTGATTTTCTTATCACTTCTAGACTGAACTAGCATCTCTATCAGACACATCAGGCCTGAAAGCCATCTCCCCAGCACTAATGCACCAGTATTGATTCATCCCATCCTTTCTGACCGATGAGGAATTGAGGACAGACCATTTTTTTCCTACTCTGAAATTTTGGCTGGAGCCCTAAGCCCACATCTGCTTTCAGTAATACAAATGCACACCAGAGTTCTCCTCGAGCTGATGGCTCCCTTCCAGATTTACATAGACTGTGACCAGAAACTGGTACATGGAGAACTTCTCCCAGGCTTTCTGATTTTAAAGTAATTCAAAATAAACTAAATTATATTATTCCAAATTATTCCAACCTCCTTAGCTGAAGCTAGAGCTCTACATTCTTCGATATTTCTTCTCTTTCTCTTTGGGAAGTTTAGAGCTGTTGGAGCAGTATGTGGCACATGAAGCTCAGGGGGACAAATGCTTCTCTCATTTGTAATTCTTTAGGTTTAGAGAGATGCCAGAGAAATTAGAAAAAAAAATTTCCAGTAAGAATGTGGGAAAAGCAGATCAGTATTGACTTGAACCAATTTTTAGAGGGATCTGCCACAGTGCTGTGTTTATACTCTGCTTAGCAAAACAAATCTTTTCCCATGAACACAATGGAAACTGTATTGGAAAATAAAATCCTCTGAGTCTTCCTCATGAAAGTATAAGAGGCATTTCCAAACCTCCAGCCTACACACACAGTGAAAACAAATCTGAAAAGACCAAACCATTCCTGGTACTATTTTTCTGGAAGACTTGTGTCAGTCTGCAACATAGCTTCCAAAGCGCTCCTCTTACAAGCAGAAGAAATTTGATATTTCTCATTTAAATCAAGAGAAACTTCCTGCCTTTTGTGCACTAAATTTCTAAAGGAGAAGGATAATGAGGCAAACCCTTCACCTCTCACGTTATAGCTCAGACATTTCTGTTGAGTAACACTTCCACTAACCCAGACAGTTCTTCGTGAAAACATAAAATTCTTTTTAAAGGAAAAAAAATATGGACCTCAGATATAAACACAGGTATGTTCAGTGGAGATTAAAAGATACTTCTTGGTGCCCTAAAATTAAAAAAAAAAAGAAAAAATGAAGACAACACCTTTCCCTTGCTGTGTCATTCCCCTTGGCTCGAGGTTGATAACACATCAGTAACACTGCAAGCGAGACAACCAGGTAAATAAAAGTTACAGCTGTCAAAGTCCTGTCAGCATCCCAGCTTTTCCCATTCCACTTTCATCATTTCCTCACTGCGAGAGTCAATTTCAAAAGGTGAAGGAACCATAACAATCCTCTCTTAGTGCTTTGACATTGCCCCAAAAAGAGATCAATAATCCCTTAGGAGGGTGGGGATTCTGCCTGCTGCTGTCAGAGATGATATGCTCTGCTGGGGTGCTCAGGTGAGGACCATTTGCCACCCCTAGAAGCAAGAATGGGTTGACAAAGTTGGTTTTCTTCAGGGCAGAATCACCAGAGCCTGAAGGACATGCAGGGGAAAAGGAAATTGCTTTCTGTCGGAGACGAGGGAAAAATTATACTTGCTCCAAAAACTCATTCAAGGAAGAGGCTGAAGCAATAAAGTTGTTCCAGGAGACCCCATTTTATACACTCCAGCTACTGCCCAGATGAGCACAAAATAAAATAAAGCATAGATAATATATCCTGAGATCTACTGACAAAAGCCAGCAGAGTCTAAAATTAATTCTCGGCAGCAGGAGTGAGTAAATGAAAGAGGATGGACATGATCATAATTTTATCAAGGGAGGCTGCATAAGGATTCCTGGGCTCCTCAGCCAACTCTGCTACACGGAAATAGAGAAGACATTTAAGTCTGACTTCTGTGTGAGCAGTCAGCTCTCGCCACTGGGGATCTGCTCCTATGGAGAGAAAAGTCAGAAAGCTGCACTGTGTGGATGGATCCTTTGAAAACCCATCCCAACGGAGCAGCGTTCAGAGCTCCGGGCTGCCAGGGAAACCTCCCCGGCTAACGAGGCCCTCGGAGCGTCAGCACAGACAAGGATGTGTGTGGGCAAATTGTGCAATTCATTAGCATTTAATGTTACCAAAGAGCTTCTCGAGTAACAGCCACAGGGGTTGTTTTGCAGTGAGGAAAAAGAAAATGCTCAAAGCACTTCAGGCCTTCCCTGCCCGAGCTCTCCCCATGTTTTCTGCAGGGCCACTCCAGAGCCAGACCCAGGGCTCAGTAATATGAGGAGCCCCGAGTGTCCAAATGCCTTCCAGCATCTCCCACATCATGGAATCATGGAATGGTTTGGGCTAGAAGAGATATTACAGATCATCCCATTCTACCCCTCCTGCCATGGGCAGGGACACCTTCCACAGGTTGCTCCAAGCCCTGTCCAACCTGACCTTGGACACTTTCAGGGATCGGGCAGCCAGAGCTGGGCCTCCCTACCCTCACAGGGAAGAATTCCTTCCCAATATCCCATCTAACCCTGTCCTCTGGCAGTGGCAAGCCATTTCCACTTGTCCTGTCACTCCATCCCTTGTCCAAAGTCCCTCTCCAGTTCTCTTGGAGCCCCTTCAGGCACTAGAAGGGGCTCTAAGGTCTCCCCAGAGCCTTCTATTCTCCAGGTTGGACAAACCCAATGGAATTGTTGGATTTATAAGTCACAGTTGAGACCTCTTTTTGAAGAATAGGTAAAACTGATTTGCTCAGGTGATTCACTCAATTTCTTTAACTCTTTTTTTATAATCAAATTATAACCTTCTGCGTGATTTCAGTCCCACGAATAATGATGGATGCTCTCATTCCCTCGAAGGAGGTGAGAAGGGAAACTTCCCCTCCTGCTGCCTGGGCAACCCACAGGTTTGGGGCATTGAAAGCATGGAGAGACTGACTGCACATGGATCAGCAGCACGTTCTGCTTTCACTAAATCACAGCCGGTTCTCAAATACTCCCTCATCCCCGCCTGCAAAATCTCCTATCTGCACAGGTTTTGGGAGAAATTAAGGATGTTCTTGTGAAAGCTCCAAATCCTGCCTTTGGAACCAATAAACAGCCAGCCCTGCAGCCTTGGAAATTCAAGGCAGTCTGGGTTATGGCATGTAGATACTACAATGTGTAAAAATAAGATATTTATAAGACTAAATTATAAATAAAACCTGGTGTTATTTATAATCTTGAGGTTGGCTGATGTGGTTTTTCTCGGTCTAGAAAAAAGAAGGCACGCAAGACATGCAACAGTTCATTTTTGCCAGATTAATGATTCTGATTAGGAAGCCTTTCCTGCTGTAGCATTTGCTAATTGCATTTGGACACATCAATTAATTTATTCACTTAGCAGTAGAAGAAAACTCCTTTTGTAAAAGCCAAGCTCATGGAATCACAGAGTCATAGAATCATGGAATCGTTAAGGTTGGATAAGGCCCCCAAGATCATCAAGCCCGACCTTCAACCAAATACTCCTATGTCCATTAACCCGCACCACAAAGTGCCATCTCTGCTCAATTTTTAAACATTTTTATAGATGGTGACTCCACCACTTGCCTGGGGAGCCTGTTCCAAGGCTTTCCATGCCTACAGTGAAGAATTTTTCGTAATATCCAACCTGTTCCCCTCTCTTGAGCCAGTGTCGCACTGGTTAACACCTCTCACTTCCACCCAGATGAGAAGCTGGTCTGTGAAGCTGGAACACCCACGGGCATCAGGATCACAAGGCAGAAACTCTGAGCACATGGAGCCCATTTTCCTCTAGCCAGGTTGTTCTGCATCTTTGCAGCTGGAAAATCTACCCTGAGCCATCTGCCCCATCCATGTGCTTGTGCCAGACACTGTTGACAGACATAGCCTTACAGAAAACACTGGGAAGATCTCAATCTGAACCACTCCATGAATATTTTCTCCTGTTATTGCTAAGAAGAGACCTACAGCTTTTTCCTTCCTTTGTGGCCTTTAACTTGTTTCAAAGGAGGCATTCAATGAGCCCCCTCGCAGGAATAATTTACCACACCATTAAGTGAAGAAAAAAATAGCTGGTGTCTGCATTAGGGGCTCAATCACCTTTCAAGAAACACTGCAAAGAACCCATTACAGTAATTACTGATGAGCTAGTCTCTCTGGGTTGTGAATGGTTTGTGTGTAACTGGCAAAGAGCTGCATTCAGAGCTTCCCAGATGCAAAAGAAAGCCATCAGAGCAATAAATGGCACTAGAGTTCCAGAGGAAAACATGCTCAGCAATAAAGCTGGTCATTTTTTCAGCTTATTAGTTTCTCTTTAGAAACCTGACCTTTTTGGAAATGAAAATAACATCAAGAAGTGGAGCTCTGCAGGGTAGGAGCAGCTTTTTAATAATCGAAGTTTGTCATTGACATCTCCTTTATGGTGCAGAAGTTTCTTTCAAAGTTGGACTTTGAACCACTTCAATTAAAATGTCAATTTTGCATTGTTTTGATATGTTTTGAATCCAGCAACACAGAAATAAATTTTGTAATTTCTCTTTACACTCCCTCTCCATTTAAAAGCTCACATTTGAGCAGAAAAAGGATGTGAGTTCCAGACCTGTCTGCAAGGACAGATATTCATATTCTCCTTGGAGAAACCACCTGTTGCTAAAAAAATTCCTGTAATGTATCCAAGACATATCTGAAGTGAGTAGGGAAAGAAGAGCTGTTGTATTTTGCTGTGTCTGGGGTTTTGTTAATCATCCCTTTGGAAAGGACTTTTCTTCTTTGCCTCAGTTTCTTCAGCTTTAAATCACAGCTAATGATAGTAGTAAATGAAGTTCATTAGAATTTGGCCAAAATTTTAAAAATGAAAAGGCTCAGTGTTTCCCCTCACTAAAACACTGCCAGGGTCATTTAGAAAACAAACAATACTTTCCTCTTTGGGTAAAATCTCACTAGAGCTATGAGAACATCATCTAGATGAAGTGATCCCATTCCTAAAAACTTGCTTATTCACTCCAGCTGTATTAGTTAAACTAATAAACATTATAAAAAAAAAAATACCACTCACCCTAGAAGAAAAAAAAATCAAATTAATATAAATTCCCCTGGTATGTTTATGATTATAATGGGAAAATTGAGTTGGAGCAGAGGCTGAAGCAGCTGGGACAGGATCCTGCTGCTTTGGGCAGTGCCTTGAGCTGAAAGAGCCCACGGCTCCGTCAGCAAACCAGACTCCAAACCTTATGGCTGGGCTGTTGTTGTTTGCAGAAATATTTGAGATGCTGAATTCCCCAGAGAGCTGCAAACTGCCAGGCCAGGAACAATGTCAAACTTTGAGAAATGCGGCAGGCACAGTGCCAAACCAGCAAATCCAACTCCTGCAAGAGAAGCGTCATTCAAACTTGCCAAGAACCAAAACAGCCTTTCCAAAGGCGGACGTGGCACGGTGACACCCTGCCCTACAGCTGCTGCTTGCTCCTTTCTGTTGGGCAATCATTCATTTGTCGCCTCCATGGCTGATTGTGCAACTGTTATATCCCAGAAACAATAGCTGCTTTATTTAGATAAGAAGGAAGAAAACAACAGAAGTTCCAGGTGCCAACACCATGATCAGACATCCAGCTGCTGTGAGCTGGCTCTGGAGGAGCGATGCCCATCTTGTGCTCACATAAAAGGTCTTGGGTGGGGTTCCCACTTCACCCAAAATGAGCTCCAGGATCTCGGATGGGTCACCTAAACCCTCAACACTTCA
Organism: Eulacestoma nigropectus; assembly: GCA_013397775.1. Lineage (NCBI taxonomy): Eukaryota > Metazoa > Chordata > Aves > Passeriformes > Eulacestoma > Eulacestoma nigropectus. The sequence continues at coordinate 177,923 of VZTE01006182.1, forward strand.
TTCCCATCTGTTACACACATTCTGCAGCCTGTGGAAATGTCACACACCACAAAGGGGAGATGCCACCACCAGTAAGGGATTTGTTTGGCTTTTCCCTGATATTCAGGTACAAGCTGGGAGTTGTTCTGCTTTAACAAGGAGCTCCTGGTGCAAACAGGATGCTCCATCTCCTTGGTATCAAAGGTGAAAGAAAACCTTTCCTGAAGGGAATTTAACAAATCACAGGCTTTTCTGGGGTTTGAATGAAATGAAAATATTAGAAGACAACTGAGCTTTGTTTGTTCCCCACCAAATATATGGAAGAGACTGGAGTTTTATGTGTTGTTGTGAATGTTAAGAGACCAGTTAACGTTGTCTTGCTAATCTGCTCAGGTTGCAATAATGAGAGAGGGTCGCCAGAAATCCTGAAAGGGGCTTAAAAAACAAGATGTAAAAATCAAACAAACTGGGTTTGTTCACATCAGCTCCTGGAGATCTTTATTCCGCCCTTAGGATGGCACTTCTTTTAACCAGAAATGTTAGAAACAAAAGAAAAACCAAACTAAAACAAAGCACCAGATTTGTCACATCAGAAAAATGTCAACGATTCTGAGACTTCAATAAAGTCATGAGAACTGGCAACCTGAAAATCCCTCCCTGCATGTGTCTGTATTTGTTCATAGATAAAAGAAGAGATGGAGAATACTGTTAAAGCAAGTATTTAAATTTCCTTGGGAGCTGCCTTCTCAAGCAGCTCTGCTGCTTAAAACCTTAGATGTGACACTGACAAAACGCTGGGCTTAGCAATTCTATCTTAGAAAAAAAACGTTTATTGGCAGAGCATTAGAAAAAGCTGAAATTCAAACAGTGGAAACACAGGTTGATAAACCTCGTCTGAGTACAGCGGATCAGAGGGTCAAGTTTTATCAAGCACTCGCACAAACCCAGCTGTCTCAGGGAGCCTGGGAGGGGGATTTAGTTCCTGCTGCAGATAAAGGTGATGCTGAGGACCACACCAGATGCTCCATCTGCACCAGCCCTGCCGGCAGAGCCCCTGCGCAGCTCCTGACTGACAATTGTTTTATTCCCACATTTCCTTCTCATCCATTCCCATTCATCCACAGAAACAGCATCAATTCCTTTTGAAGACTAAGAAATCCACACCTTTTTTTATTCATCAAAACCATTCGACTCACAGGATAATGTCACCTATGGATGTACAATACACTACATGGATATTTTAGATTAGCTGCAATTTGTGCAATTTTGTGGTTCCTGTGTCCGTTACTGCCTGGTTTTGACTTGTATCATTGCAGCCAATGTCCTCAATGCTATTGAGATGGAACAAAAAAAACTAACTAGAAAATAAAGATAAAATGAGACTATATTCAGCATTTAATAATCCTGACATGATTATATCTTTGGAGCAAAATCTTCACATTCAAGACACTTCTTCAGTGTGTCATTTATTTTTATGAGCACAGGACTGAATAATCTCCTCCTAAAATAAAGCAGCTTTTTTCAGAGCAGTGTTTAAACTTGTTATTTCTGTAAACTACATCTATAAAATGCAGCAAAAGAGTATTTTTTTCCTGAAGAATATTATCCTGTGATCAGTTTTGTCTGTATCCACAGCTTCAGACTTAATATTCCCTATAAGTAAGAACAAGTCATGCAAGCAGCAGGTTTCAAAGTTGTGCCAGCAAATAATAGGAAAAATTTCTTCACATAAAGGGTGGTCAGGCACCGAAACAGGCTGTCCAGGAAAGCGGTGGAATCATCATCCCTGGAAATATTCGAAGTGGATGTGGCACTTGGGGAGCTGTCCACACAGGAAATGTATCAAACTCTTCTGGGTTGGTTTTTTCACTGAAAAACCCACAAGTTTTTAAGGGCATGTCAATGGGAAGGTTTCATTTAGAAAACATGCAAGTCCTGATGATGTTTAAGCGCATCCTCCTCCAGTGCTTGGGATGGCATTTTAACAGAACTTCGTGGGCACTTCCCATTTCTTTTCAGTCATGTTGTTTTCATTCTACCTGAGCATGATCATTCATCAAAATTATGATATTTTCGACAAAAAAACAAGTAGGGCATTCAGTAGTAATTGCAGAGTATTCAAATGTTTGTCTCAGTTGGAATAATTATTTTTTATCTATCAGGTTTTCTAGATGCTCCTATGAAGGGGCTTTTAGCTCTGTTGTATCCAATGGGATGTGCAGTGGGGAGGCAGCACCTCCTCACTTTTTTCATGTAGTAAAGCCTCATGTGACACTAAGTGGATTTTTCTTCCTGACGACCAGGGGGGAAATAATTTGTTTCTAAATTTCCCTACCTGCGGAAAACAATATCTTCTTTGTTTTGGGTTCCCTGGGTTTTGTGATTTAGCTTTGAACCTTGACTTCATGGCCAAGCGATTTTATATCTAAATTACTCACTCTGCATTTGTAAACTTTGCTTGTGGCATTTATTTCAGCAATTTGAAGGCAGTGAAAATCCCAAATATCCCTGTAGACAGGGATAAAACATATTGCATTAACCTCCTTTCCTCACTTTCATCTGTAGACTTTGCAGCAGGATTGTTTGGCAAAGCAATGAAATTAAACTTTAATAAAGGACAAGAGGAGTGACTGTCACCAGTATGGGACTGGGGAAGCAGCATTTTGCAGGCAGCACTTGGAAGGGCTGGGATTTTCCAGCAGTCATGTCCCTGTGCCAAGTCCAAATGAGGAGCTGGGGCTGCAGCCAGGCACAGGGAGAGATGAGATCACTGCAGTGCCCCGGCAGGAGCAAAGCAGGTGGAACCACAACAGCAGCAGAGCAGGAGATATTTAAAAGCCTCCCTCTTCTCTGTGACATGGAGAATTAGGTAAATAGAAAAGGTTTTGATTAAAACATTCAAAACTCCCTGAAGCGACTCAGAGACTCATTTTGTTTTCAAACTTGCCCTCAGTTCTTGGGCTCCCGATGTAACTGAGGCATTTCAGTGTCTAACTTGCTTTTCAGGATGGGGCTTAAATACTCCTGAAAGGGCAGGTCAAGGCAGGCATCCAACTCTGGGGGTCCAGCTCTTGATGGGTGGGACATGCCCCAAAATGAGTCACGTGGAATCACACTGACCTGTTGCCACCCTCACCCTGCCCCCACAGCCTGACAAATCCCTGGGGCTGAGCGACACATCCTCCAGCCTCACTGCTCGGTCCTGAGCAGCTCCAACTGCTTTCCCTTGGTGGCAGCGAGAATGACACAGTTTCTGAGAGACTTTCATCTTCCTGAGGCTCCTGAACCTGTGTAAACACCAACATTAACATTTAAAGTTAATTCTCCTGTTAATAACCCAGCCCATCGCTCTGCTCCCCAGCAGCTGCCCAAGGGAACAACCATTCTCTTTGGCACAGAATTTTGAAGGATGAAGGGAAAGCATTTAATTTTGACACCTGATTGACAGAAAGTGTCCTTGCTAATGATAGCCAAAAGGCAGAAGAGAGGAAAGTGATAATACAGCTCCATCAACTAATTTTGGTGTCATATTGAGTGTGACCACAGACCACACAGTGCAAGAGACTTATTTACTCTATTTCTTATGAAGTCAGGGTGAGATCAGCACCAAGTCTGCTCAATTTCAATATCAATGTAAAATATTGTGTTGTGTAAAGAAGAAGCAACCCTCTCAACAGCTCCAGCTGCGTAGAGGCCACCTCTGCTCTCTCCAGTGGAGCTTCAAGGTCTTTGGCAGACTTCATCCTTATCAGTGCCAACACATCAGAATGACGTGTCTTTCCTCTGAATTGCTTTTTCTCAATGTCTCACAATGATTTCAGAAGGCCAACCTGACGTGGGCTGCATCAGCAACATGTGGGTGAAATGCTGGGCTCCAGATACCTGAGGGACTGCTCTGCCAGCTTGGGGAAAGGAAAAGCCCTGGGAAACCCGAGCATAAGGAGGATCCCTGGTGTTTAGATACCCCGTGTTCATCTCCAGCTTCCAGCATTTTCCTTCCACCCACACATCAGAAATAAGGAAGAGGAACTACATTGCTTGCCTGGTGTCAAACCCAGAGCAGGCATTGGGACAAACACCATCTCTGCAAACCAAGTCTTATTAAGCCCATAAGGACTCAGTGCAGAGCTCCGTGGCTCTCCCATACAAATGTCAGACCAAGAGAGGGTGGTGGCTGAAGCAAACTCCCACACCAGAGGCGTTTGGTTTCATCCCTACGGATTTCTGTGCCCCATTAAAAAGAAAACGACCCCAGACCTGTTTCCTGCCTCCCTGCTGAGGCAGAGTTCCCTCACCTGAACATCGCTCTCTGCTCTTCTTTCCAGGTTTGCCATGGCAACAACAAAGCTGCGTATTACCAGTGTAAAACAGATGGGTTATGCTTTTAAATTGTCTCTGTGTCTCTAGCCAGGTGATGATATCTCCTGGATACGAGACATTTAGGACCAGGAATACGCTGCAGCACGGCCAGTCCCAGACAGCAAATGCGTAATAGACTGCAGGTACCTGCCAAGGGCAGGAGGAGGTTCATGACTTCAGAAAGTGAGGGCTAAAGTGGGTAGAAAACAGGGGAAATTGGATTCCCACTGCATTTTGCCATGGGCTGAGCCAGGCAAGCTGAGAGCAGAGCACACCCTGCTCTGGACAAGCCAAGAGGCTGAAACATGAGCGTTTCCATCAGGGAGGAACTCGCCAAACTGCAAAAGGACATTACGGAGCCAAGCCAGGGTTCCTTAGCAACAGCATCACATACAGGGCCATTAACTCCGAATTCCTCCCCGGTAAATCCCGAGCTAGGAAAACCTTCAGATGCTTATTGATAGCTGGAGTTAAAACGTGTTTCGTTCAGTCTGATAAAAGGGGAAATCAAAGGGAGCCAGTGGAAAGCAAAGACTATAAATGACTGCATTTTGTGGAGGTTTCTCTGGACATCCCAGAGGTGCTGGACCTGCAGCTGGCTCGTAATTAGGCTATGGAGAGCTCGTGGCAGGTCTCTACAACTGCGTCAGCTGGAGCAGGTCTTGCAGTTCTGCTGGAGGATTGGTTTGGCCAAGAAGGTAACTAAAAAGCAGCTCATAGACAGAGAAAAAACAACACAGAGAGAGACTCAGAGGGCAAGCAGTGATTCACCTATTACAGCAGTTTGATTTTCGCCGGCAAAGTGCTTCATATTTGTGGGGCTTCCTTGACTCATTTCTTTGCCATTACTCCTGATTTAGTGTTGGCACAGCAGCTCAAACAACAGCAAGAGCAGAGCAGGTGACCAGGAGGCTCCTCCTGTTCCCTTTTAAACACCATTTGCAATATTTCTATTCTGATTGTAGCAGAAAGCAACCGGTGACTTTATTTCACCCCTAAGTAGCTCTTTATTTTCTCATAGCCCAACAGCCTGAACAGCTCTGATTCAGTTTTGGAAAGCTGCAGTTTAAATGCATCTGAGCTCAGACTGAAAACACCGTCGTGAGAATCAAAGTGTGTATTTTTACCACATTTCAAAGACAATTTTAAGACACTTCTCAGGGAGGTGGAAGACAGATTCTGTTTGAACCATCCCAGAGCTGGAATGTGTGGAGCTGGTGACACTGTGCTCACACAGAAAGCACAAACACACCCAGGGTATCTCTCTGTAGTATTTTAAACATCACATTTTCGCAGTCTACTCAGACTACACGTATTCTTCATGTTTCTCATTAAAAGGGCCCTTTTGCTGCTGATCACTGAGTTATCATCAGAGGTTATGAAGTCAGCGTGAGAAAAAGGCAAGATAAGTACATTTTAGGGTCTCTCAATGCACTGAAAGCTCCCTCCCTTTAAAAGGTCAGCTCATTTTGGAATTGTCTGTTTGCACCAATTTTTAACACTCAGTTCTTGCCCTTCCTTCGAGACAAATGGGAAGCCTGTCCCACATGCAGTTCTCAGCCTAAGTGACATACAGATGTTACTTTTATTTGGAGACAAAGATGCCTTATAAAATTTTGCTGTGATTTTGATTCATTTCTCTGTATTAATACCTTCAGAAATAAGCAGCTTAAAATTACACTTCAAAATACTCCCACTGGTACTTTGACAAGAATAAAGGCTAGATTTAAATCTACAAAATAACACATGGCAGAGAAGTAGCCATGGTCAAGAAGTAATTTGCTGGCACAATCTACAGCACCATCTGCCTAAAGCATATTTAGGCGCCAATTAGGGTGCTCAGGTCCACTGTATCCACCGGGTACATTCCTCAGCTGCAGAGCAAATCCTTCCAATCCCTTTATAATTTGCATGAGAAGTCAGAATGATAAACTCCTTAATAATGCCAGCAGATAGCACGCACGGAACTAGAGGAGATACAGGTTTCTTTAATGAAAAGAACATGAGGTTTATCATGTTTTTGCTATTAAACTCTGACGAGATTAGGCTAATGAAAAGCAAAAACAGCCTCCCTCCCCCAGGATTGCTCCTCAGCCTCAGAAACGTTTGCAGTGAGAATATCAGACATCTTCTCATGGGTTTTCCTCCTTGTGTGACAAGAATGGCGCTGCCACCACCACCACCACAAATTAACATTTAGGTGTAAGACTTCAATCTTTTGGCTTCTTTCACAGCCTCCTCTTGCTACTCTTTGTAATGACTTTTATTTATATGTTAAAAATAAATAATTATAATTTAAATATAAATAAGCATAAAGGAGAACTGCACACATAAGGCTTTTTTTTGGCCACATCTTAAACCCCTCAATAGTTCCCATCCTGGGGAGAGCTTTCATTAGTGCATATTTCCATACCAAGATGAAAGAAGTGTGTGAGGTTAAAGTTTTCCCTGGAAAAGAAGATGATCTCCAGCTGTTAATGCCATTATGTTCCTATTCATTAGCATCTCTGGAAGCTGACAAATATGTTTTTAATGACATTTTTTCCCCCTTAATGCTTTTTAAAGTATTTTTCCCTCACTGCAGTGCTAATAAGGTGTAAAAGTCCTGTCCTGAAGCCATTCACAGTACCACAGCTCACGCTCTGCTACAGTTTTAATGGGAAAATTTTCTAACAAATGCAAATTAAACGAACTATTTAATGGTACTCAGAGTCAACATGTTCACACATTAAAACTTTCCCCAGCCTGTTTAGTCAAGATTTAACTTTCAATGTAGTTTAAATAAAAACGTAGAAGAGAGTTTCAGTTTACTTGGATCCAGGTAGTTTTCACTGTCACAACTCAGCTGGTAAAGGTTATATATATATATTTATATATATGTGAGTGTGTGTATTTATATATATATATGAACAAAACCGACTGTACTGGCTGCAGAACTATTAGCCATTTGGAGCAGCATTCAGATTGAAGCAACTCTATTTAATATTTCTTCTGCATTTGGTTGCAAAAGAATCAATTACATGAATATGCTTCGAAGGTATCCACCAAATACCGTGGTTTCCTCTGTTCTTGTCTAGCAAATCAGTGATCTCGGAATTGAAATAAATCTTTTTGTACATTTTGGACAGTTTTATAATTTAGAGGCAGATTCCAGCAGGAAAGCTTTGCATCAACGCAGCTGTTTGGGGAAGATGGATGTTAGCACAATGTCAAATCTAATCAGGAATGACATGCTGCTGTTATTTGATTCGACTTATCAAAATTATTTATCTCCAATTGTTACTTTTTGCAAAATGCTGTAAGGTGGAACATTTGCCAGTACTGTCAGTGAGGGAGAAGCGTGATTACACACAATTTCTCCACCTCCAGACCATTCAAGCAAGTGCTTATTTTAATTCTTTGTAAGTACAGCATTTGAAAGCACATTTAAGTGTTTTGCTGAAGTGGGTTCTGGATAGCGATAAATGAATCATTACGAGGACAAATTACCGAAACTGGGTCATAATCGACCACACTATGCAAACTCCAGAAGTGGAGTGGGGAAGCGGTGAGTGACTCACCCAGCGATAACAGGGAAGAGACTGATTAGTGCAAATGAATACAAAGGGCAAATGTGAAGCTATTCAGAATATAATTCGAAGAGTTCACAGCTCTCACTGACCTCGAATGGATCTTAAAATGGTTGGAGGAAATCTAGGAAAAACAAAGATTAGTGATCCCCATTTTGCAAAGTCTGTGTGCTTAGCATGAAACGAGCAGTGCAATTGGGGCACAGCAGCCTGGCTGGGGAATGTCCCAGGAACCACCACGCAGGTCTTTATCTTTGGGAGAAAGCTGCAGGCAGGTGGGAACAGGGGCGTTTGTAACAATAGTAATGATTACAATAAAAACACTCTTTGCTTAGCACATGAACTCCAGGGGAGGATTCCCTGTCCTGTGCATCTTTAAGGTCCCCAGCACTGAGAAACAAAAGGTAAGAACACAAAACAGCAGTGCAGATGCTCCTTATTCCAGTTATTCCCATAGGCTAAATTATCTTAAGAAAAAGAGGAGGCCATTCGAATGAGGCTTTACATGAAAAAATTATTCACCTTCTATACAGCCCACAGGATAGACCACACTGCAGCTCCCCTTACTGCCCGTGGGTTTGGCCATCCATGGATCTGCGATACCAAACAGGACAACTCTCTGCTCCGCTCCTGCACTGAAATCTCCCTTACTCTTGGCAAACTTTCATTTTGGCTGTTTTACAGCAAGGGAAAACTACAAGAGCATCCACTCCTTCCCTGCTCAGATCCCAGGCCAGGGTAATCCTGCTCCGCTTGGAAGGGGAAACCAAGAGGAAAAGCACCATCTCGTCTGCACATCTTTGGGTTTGACATCTGCCTGATGGGTGAGGGCCTTTTTTGGCTTCACACAAAGCACAGGTGTGCCAACCCCCACGTCTGACTCCCACTGATGGACAGCAAGGTTTGGAAGAGCTTTGCACAGCCCCTAGTGTAGGCTGGAGGAGAATGTTGTCACAATAACCTCGAGAAATAAAACAGCAGCAGCTCCAGAGACAAAGCCTTTCATCCCAGCCCTTCCCTAATCACACGTAGAGATGACACAAAGTTTCAGACAGAGGAATTAATTACTCTGTTATCCAGCTCCATTTAATGTGGCTGTTGCTTTCTGTTGATAAGGAGCAAACAATAAGATTTTGCCTTTCTTGAGGAAGCCTCCAGCCTGTTTTCGTTTGGTTCCTCCTACACGTTGCTTTTACTCTAACAGAAGTATCTGATGTTTTTTTATTTGATGGGGTAAAATAATAAACATGAGATGAAAAAGGAGAAGGGCACCCTTTTGGCTGGAAATCTGAGAATGTGGCTTCATTGTTCTTCCAACTTTATCTTCTGAAGCTGCCTCAAATGAAAAAAAGAAAGGCAGGAGGAGTTATGAATTCATAAAAAGCACTACAATGGGCTTAATCCAAATTCGGGTTCCTTTTATACTGAGTATCAGCGATTTCTGGTATTTTCCCTAAGTTGCTTACATAAATTCTCATGCGGCTTAATTAATTATGGGACTTCCATGTGGTATGGAAATGGGAAAACAAAATAAGTGAAATATTCTCCTCTGGTTAAACTGGTGCAAACCCAGAGATTATTTCTCAATGGGTGGGTTATGATTTTCTAGGATACAAAGCAGGGTGCAAGGTGTGGGATATTATATTATAATTTCAGGCAATACAACCCATACTAACTCCTACACCTTTCAAGGTCAAACAAGCTCAAGTAGCCTAAATTGCCTTATCATTAGTGCATTTTTGTGCATAAGAAATTAAAGAGAATTGGAGGTATTTTTATTTTAAACAAAGGGCTGCCAACCTGGAAGGGAAACAAAAAAAGAAATTCAGCTCTGAATTAACATTTGCGTAGGCCAAGGACTGACCTCTTCATCTGCCAAGGCTGCTGTGTGTAACAATGAGTGAGGAATAGGCACACAGGAATTATTCATAAAAACATCTTTAAGTAGGGAGAGGTACTTTCTTATAACTTCATGCTTTGATCATTAAATTTCGACAAAAACTAATAAATAAGCACAGATGGAGCTGAACATCACTTCTGGGGGGGAAGCTGGAAGGCAGGACATAATTTTGCACCTGGAAAGAAGTGGAGAGGACCCATTCAGACTGGAGATCACCAAAGCTTCAGCAGTAGCAGGGCAGACTCTGCTGCTGTTTTCCAAACACAAGGGCAAGGTTCTTCCTGGAAATTCAGCTGGGGAGAGGTTTATTGGACTGGCTCCAGCCAAATTTGGGACTCAGGACAGCACAGGTGTTGAGATCAGCCTACAAACCTGACTCATTATGAAGTGTTTCACCCTGTGTGTAACATTCGGAGGTCAGTGATATATCCAGAGGGAATATTAAATTGGTGCGCGCACACTGCCCACACCGCTGCTCTCCTGATCCACAAACCCAACCATTGGTGCCTGGGGATCTGTTCCCTAATCTTCACCACCACTCTGGAGTCGATAGGACTAAATCATCCCACGTTTAACTACATCAGCTGTCCCCAGCATAAAGGAGAGGAGCTCAAAAGTATGTGTTTCTCCTTTAAATTATTTGAGCAGCACTCGGTGCCTGCGGAGATATTTATGGCTGAGCCTGTGGTGGATTGAAGCCGCTCCGGAGGTCAGAGCCTGCCAGGCCCGCTCCCTGCAGAGGATGCGCTGCCCTTTGGAGTGATAGATCAGGAACAGTCTCCTCCGTCTCCCTGCCACTCCCAAAGAATTCATTTACTGCAGGGAAAGCAGTGCTGGCACTTGCAGCAATGTCACTTTCTTTCTGCATTGTTGGGCTCTGGGCGTCGGGTGAGGTTCCCCCCCCCACACACACACACCCCCGTCTCTTCGATTTCTCGCCTTGTAAGCACTTGACCCTCCGAATTAAAAGAAACAAAGCCGCCACATCCTGGAGGATACTTCAGGCACAGAGACATCGCCGGATCTCAGAGGGAATGGGGAAGAGCAGGAATTGACAGAGATGAGCATCTTCTCAAAGAAAGAACCAGCTTCATAGAAGTTTGGGGATGCAGGGCAGCTCCTCTGCACCAGAATTGCCCGGCAGCTCCTGTGGGGAGGATCCCCCCCATTCAGAATAGGTTTAGCTGGGGATCACTCCCAAACGAGGAGCAGTGACATTCCTCTGTGAATCACCTCAAAATTCAGAGGAATCGGCGTGGACTGCTCCAGACAGCCCCTTCCCCTGTATTCTGATCTCATGGTGGGGTAGGCAGCTTACAGTAAAAAACAAAGTAAAGGGGAATAAAATAAAGTTTAAGGAAATTTTGTGCTGCTACTCTGCACGTTCTTGTGTTATTTTTGTGAAAATTGTAGATCTGGCTCTATGTGTATCTCTAACACCCAATTCCACTCAGAAGGGTGTTTTTCTTGACCTTGTTTCTTGACTGTTGGGATTTTTTAGTGCCCAAGCGCATTGTTTAGCGGATGTGTTCCTTGCCAAATTTAGTGAGTTTGCTCTGAGCTTCACCCCTTCAAGTCATGCTTTCTGTTAATTTTTCTCAAAATCTTTTCTGCTAACAGCATTCTTCAGTCTCCTAATAAATCACGTTTATTAAATAGCAGTAAGAAAGGAACCCACTTTAGGTTCCCAAACACCTCCTCTAACAGTGAGAGCAAGCAGACGCCCAGAATCTCGTTTCTTTTACTTTTACAAACAACATACCAAAAGCCTGACACCTTTTTATAGCATCAGTGTGACCTCCCTCACTTCCCTCAAGGAGTGACTTCATCCCTAAGCAATGCTGGGGGCTGTGGATACATCGAGCACGAGGCTTTGGCAGTGCATTAAAATGTAATATTCCACGGGCTCTGATTTATGGGCCGTCACTTAGGGCAAGGCATCGTGCATCTTAATTGGCTGCTCCTTTCCAGCTACTTGGTTTGTTTGGGAGATGAGAAATTTTGCACCCACCATAAATTTTCATGGAAAGACGGGTCTTTGAAAGGCAAAGGAGTTCAAAATGTAAAAATAAAGCAGCCAGAGCTGCATCTATAAGAGTCTCTCTGTGAAACTCATGAGAATGTATCATAGGAAATAATTATGCATTTTTCTTTGCCTGATTTACAAGTCCCAGGGATTTCCCTGATGGAATCAGCTCTATGAGTCCATGGAAAAATCAAACTCCCACCTTTGCAGCAGTCCAGTGTCAGCAGAAGATCTCCAAAACCTTCATGGTCACAGAGATTATTGGCTCATTACAAAAATCCATGACAGATCCACTCACAAATTTTAAAAAGGCTTCGACTTTTGATTTGCCTTATGTCTGGCAGGGAACATGTCACCTTCAGGGTATAAGGTCCTCAAAAGTCTTAAATCAGACAGAAATACTGTATGTGCTGGCAGTGTCCTCCTTGAGGAGACTTTAATCTTCTTCAGCCACATGGATTTTCAGTTAAAAACTATAGATCTGAAATTACGAACTCCATCTAGATCAAAGGAATGCTTGTTCAACATGAGCAGAAAGGAGTTAATTGTACAGATGATGGGCCCAGGAGTCAATTATAGGGCTGTTAATTACAGATTTGTACTCAAAACCCATTTCCAACCCATCCTGTGGATAAATTACGTAGGTTGTGTTTTCCATGACCTTTCAACCCTCCTCCTTTTCAAAACACTTCAGAATTTTTCTGTATCTACACAATTACAACCATCACTCACCCCGTGTGGAACCAGTCTCACACCACCGAGCCACGCTTGGCTGAGACAGTCAGTTCCTGGGGTAAAACACCAGGAAACAGGGGTTTGCTGTGGTGGGTTGGACAATCACCCCATCCCCAACACTGATCTCACCACCACAGAGCTCCCATTTGTTTTTTCAAGCCTTGCAGCAGCTGGCTGAGTTGGAGAAGGTGTTTCTGACTGACTGTCCTTTGGCACATCTATTTCTCCACAGCTTTATCCCTCTGCCTTGTCCAATGACTCCACGCAACCCAAACATTTCTTTTGTATTGATTTAGTCTCTCTGTTGGACTATTTGATTTTTTGTTTGGTTGTTTAATCTTTACAATATTGATATTTTTCAGGCTGGCGGCCAAATAAAACCTTTGGAGACACATGAAGTACATATTAAGAGTCTCATGGCCCAATAAATTAAAGGTACAAATTATACAACCAAATCTGATGAGCATGTCGTTACAGATGACACATTTTGGCACCATGGTGCTTTACAAAAGAGACTTATTTCCATTTAATCTTCTGTGGAATTTAAAATTCCAATCAGCAGAACCACAGAGGGGGATTATGTTACCTTGGACTTGAATTCAATTGTATTTTTAATTCTATTAAAACTCCAAGCTTGCACAATAAAATAATTGTGTGTATTTGATTAGGATCTTAATGATATGTTTGCCTATTACTACAGCTGTTTAAAAACTCAAACAAGTTTTCTATCCCTTGGAAAATTCTGGGAAACAAGATGGTATTTCGAGTATTGAGCAGAAGTTTAAATACACAAGATACTAAAAGGAATGGAACAATCCTGACACAAAGACATGATTTTCTCAGCATTTTGTCAGAGTCCCACTGAAAAATCAGAAATAAACAGATACAAACCAAAACTCCCCTTGACCTCTGAGACTTGTGGTGGTCAGTTTAATTAGTCCATTAAAAATTAAATATTAATACCAGTTTGAGCAAGCTCACACTTCGCTGTGTCTGGAAACAGTTTGGAGAGGCAGCAGATCTGAAAGCACCCTGCAATGCCACACTTTCTGACAATAAATAGCTTTTGACCTGGCAGGCTGATCCCAAAGTAGTCTGTAAGACTGCTCTTATTTAGAGGTTATTATTAGCCTCAGAGGGTGTCTTGGGGCTACTTAACTGGAGTCGTTGACCCAGAAGAGTTCTGCTCTTCAGCACGGAGTGATGCCAGTGCACATGGCTGCTTCCTATGCAAAATTCATTGGAAACAAGGGAGAAATTAACTCTTTTCTTTCATTACTTTGTATCTACTTGAATGCTGCAAAAGTGCAAAATAAAAAAGTTGTGTGTGTGTTTGGAGGCCTGTATGTGTGAAACTGCATCTTGAGATATCAGGGAGGAAGTAACAAATATTAAAATATATTAATTATTCATTAAAATAGTATTAAAGTACTGCTTCAAGTCCTGGGATGCTGCAAACCTGGCACATGGCATCCCAGATAAAGTCAGTTTTTATACTGGCTCAAGACTAAAATATGTGGCTGTAGAGGGTCTATTCTCTCTTCTGTCTTTGAAATCAGAAGCCCTGGGAAAATTTGGAAGTTTACAAAAGCTGAGGAAGCAAGTCCAGCACTATTTAAAGACTCGTCTCCCCCAGGCTCTCAGCATTGGAAAAGCCAGCCTTGATGCAGGTAAAGCACAGCGCAGTAACGCTGTGCCTTGGGTACCCAAAGGATGTCCTACAGCTACAGTTCATATTCAGAGAGTATTTAGTGTACACATCATCAATTTAAGATGAAATATTGAGTAGTGATTGCCAAAACTCAAGGTGTGGAGTGGTCAGATAAATATCCAAGACAAGGGCAGATGAATGTACGAAGCCCAGTTGCTAATTGCAGCAGATTTCAAGAAAATGTAGCCTAAAGGTTAAGTCTTACTTGTAGAAATGTTATGCTCACAACAACTCTATCACCTCTGAGGGCTCCTGCTCTTCTCTGAACTTCTCAGGTGAGCCCTCAATTCCTTTCCTCCATTGTAGTTTTAGAGACAGAGAAAGAAAATCTAAATAAATGAACTTTTTTTCAAAGCTTAGCAAAGGTTCAGGGTCACTCCTTGGTCTGTGTAGATACATCAGTCATCGAAGTTTAATAACTCAGATGCTGTGGTAGACAGTATTTAAAGTCAGAGAAACCCAACAGACATAAATCCTCATCAAGTCAAACTGTCCTATTTTCTTTCTACCACACGGAGTTTTGCTCAAAGCGTCGAAGGTTTTGTTCACAACACAGCCTTAGCGAAAAAAATCGCTTCCTCCGTCCCACTGTCTCTGCCATATCTCCAGACTCGTAATTTTTAATTATCCCTTCTAGCAAACAAATCATCAGAAATGTAAGGAAAGATTTTCAAGAGCAGGTAATTCACAGAGCAAAGTCTTCAGTACCACAACTCAAAAATGAGTTTAAAACCAGCAAACCCCAACCAAAGTCAGTTCACAACCAACACAACAGTGATTCAGAATAATGCAGTAAATAAACCGCCCCAAAACCGGTCACCCATCTTCCCCACCCACAGAACAGCAAAGGAAGACCCAAGGACAAACAGGGCTTGAACAGCAAAACAATCTGGAGCGCTCATACCAGTTTTAAGGGGATTAAGTAAAGCTCTCTCCTCAAGAGACTTCAACAGAAAATTCTCCAGGTTGGAGGGATACAGTACAAAAAGCAATTTAATTTCTTCCTTGGCATTTATAAGTAATAAAAGCAGCACCAGGCAGTTTCTAGAAACAACTGTAAGGTTTTGCAAGGATATTTCTGGGATATATGACTGGCACCCTCCTTTATCGTTTATTTCTGAGCAGGGCTCTGCTCCTTTAGCTCCCAGCCTGCAAAAACAACTGCAACAGGTATTTTAAAGTATTATGGCAAAAAGGTCCATTGCAAGGCCAGGTAGGATTGGGGCTTGGTGCACCTGGTCTGGTGGAAGGTGTTCCTGCCCACGGCAGGGGCTGGGACAAGATGGAATTTATGTTCCCTTCCGACCCAAACCATTCTATGATTCTGAAACTTTTAATTCATGTCCGTATAGGACTCCTCACACAGAGCACAACCAGAAACTATTCCCTCCACCTGAACTAACAGCAGTAGATTAATCCCTAATATCTTAATGAGTTTTTTTCCAGTGTGTTTTTAATGCAGCCATCACTGCAAATCTGGTCACCACGATTACTGAAAATACACTCCCATGATGTTCTGTTAGTCCTCAAACTCTCACAGAGGTAATGAAAGCAGCAGGATGGACCTAATCTCTCACCACCCAGATGTCTGATGGCTTTAACTGGCTTTAATTACAGTTTAATTACAGTTACAGTGAGCAATAGTTGAGATGCTCTATAGCTAGCAGATGTATTTATTCAGCTATTAACTATTAGAATTTAAATCTGTTCCATTTCACAGATTGCTGTGATGTTAGGAAGAATTAAGCATCCCATTAATAGCACCCAATAGTAAGTGGATAACAAGGATGGCTACGCTTGCCACTACAACACCAGGAGTCCAGGATAAAGAAAATGGAAAACTTCCTACCGATGACCAAGGTGAAACTCTGCCATTTGTTTTCCTGGTTCTTGACTGTACTTTTGTAGTTGTTTTTGAGAACACAGCCCCATTTTCCTAAAATAGAGATGTTTCCACTTTCAGAGTATTTCTATATTAAGGAAGCAAAAGCCAAGGATTCAGGAATGGAGCTGCAAACTGGAATTTGGATGTGTGAGAGAAGCAGCAATTTGCTCACCAGCACACAGAGGGTTCCGAGTGATGTAAAGTCAGCAAGAGGAAAACATCTGCCTCTGGATCGGGTGGGAGCCTGTCCCTGCAGGCAGCTCTCCCGTGTCTTAGCCCAGGTCCGTGCCCGTGGGACAATTTCTCTTTTTCCTGTGTTCAGACAGAAATCCGACCATGCTGCTTATTTAACTTCAAATGTGCTTATTCCAGCCTTGCTTCTGGGGCAGATTTTCCGAGGCACTGCAAATCTGCTTAGCTCTGCTCCTGCAGACGAGCTCAGCCAGCACGGCCACCTCCGAAATCCCACCCGGGGCAAGGGATCCAACCAAGGACTGTCATTCATTGAGTTCCTCTGGCCCGGCGCCATCACCCAGGGGCTCATCCAGCCCCTCTCTGGGAGCCAAGTGCCATTTGAAAAATTGCTGTGCTGTCCTTTTGAAATTAACATTCCTTCCTGAGTTTTCTGTAACAAATAGCAGAGGGGATTGCCATGGCATTGGTGAGTACAGCCAGTTCCTGAAGAACATCTGAGGGCTGAACGATAACATCCTGCAGGAAGGGTTACCTTCTCACACCTTGGACAGCTTGGGGCTGGTTCTCTCAACTCCTCTATTCTTGGTAACAAACAACAGAGTCATCCAGAGAGAATCTGGAGCAGAAATGTGATTTAGCCCAAGTGCCCTGTGTTCAGGAGGAGCCTGGGAAGATGAGTTTTGCCAGAGCAGCCACCTCTGGTTAACATTCAGCTCTGACCACATGCCTTCTACAGGGCTCATGAGGAACATGCAAGACACTGAATCCATTTTTCCCCCCTCTTTCAGATTTTGAACTGGTGGTGCCCTGGGCCTGAGAGCACACGTGCATCCCACCCAGCACAGTGCAGCTCTGGACCACCCACACTGTGACTGCCACAGAGCACATGAAAAAATGGTATCTGGGATGTAAGAGACAGGTACCCTCATCTGTAATTATTACATGCCAACAAACGCCTGTTGTTGGGGAAAAAAACATTTGCAAGCATCTGGATGCTTAAACAAGCACCAGAGAAAGTTCATTAATATAGAAATTGAAGTTAATTAACTAACTGATGGTCTCCTCTTTTCCATTCACTTTAAAGGAATTCGCATCCTTCCCTTGGTCTACTGACTGGCTTTATTCAGCTCCAGTTACTATATCAAAGTGATATATTCTGCTTACAAATTCAAGGCAAAGCCCATTTATCTATTACAGAAAGAGAATGGATTTACATTTAAATGGCTGTTCTTCATGTATCTAATAACTCAGTTGAGTAATCAAAGAAGTACAATCTAAGCAGGAGCCTCTCTGTGTTTCACATTAATAAAGCCTCTAAGATACCTCCACATATTCCTCTCAATTTATTTATTTCAACAAAATGGGAAAGCTGTCATTCCCCAGCTGCAATCAGCCAGTGAGAAGGTTAGTTGGGAATTAACAGGCTGCTTGCTTAGGCTTACGTTTCAGTTAAAAATTCAGGCTCAACAGGAGAGCAAGGAATTACCATGGTGCAGGGACTTTCATTTCTTTAAAAAAGTAAATAAATAATGCTTCAAAGGTGTAAAAAGAACTTTGACAAGAAAACTCTGGCCACTGAGAGCAGCAGGTATAGGGGGTTCACTGTATTCAGTGAGAAATTGCAAGGATTGAGCTGGCCTGATCCCAGCAAAACGATTTGCAAAGTGAAACACACATGGAACAGGAAAAGGCCGACAGGAAATAAAATTCAAAATTATGGTAATCAACTTTGTAATTCCTTTTCCTTGGGCTACACTCAAATTATCTAAACATGTGCAGAAAAATCTGTTTATGCATTAAAAAGCAAGTAACTATAGTTGATCCAAAATCATCTTCCCAATGAACGGCTTGCAAAGCACAGAATTTGCTATCAAATTTTGGGTTATAGTGATTTCAATGGCAATTTGACCCCAAAAACCAATCAAAATCCAAGTCGAAGATAAGCAACAAGAAAGAAAATGCATCTGAATGGAGACACAGACAATCCACCTCCCTGCCTCGTTGATGATCAGCTGACTTTTCACTGCAGCAAAAAGTTCCGAGAGCTGAAGAGGTCTAAGGAAGCATTTAAATGAGAAGAGTTTGGAACTCAGCACATCCCTGCTGCTGTTTGACTGCGGGGACTGTGCAGCTCCCACCATGCACACAGCAGATGGCCTAAATAAGGCTAATAAAGATACATTAATGTTTCTGTTGCCTTCCTTGTAAATAAGATTTCCCTGTGGGCTACTAATTTATTAGCCAGTTTCTCTACAGCTTCTGACCACAGATCACAGAGCTGTGTAGGAAATGTTGAAGTCTGCTACACACATTCACCATCTTGTCCTTTCCCACAGCAAGGATCCTGCTCCAAGAATTCTGAATTCTAGGAGAAAGTCTGCTGCTGTGTGCTGCAAACCTAAGCAATGGTTTTGTTTGCTGCTGAGCTCCCAGGAAGTTTAGATTTAGAAACAACTCTTGGATAATTTATTTATAGATTTTTAGGTAACCAACTCGAATTTAAGTATTTTCCCAAAGCCCCACTGCTGGCTGAATGCACAAGCAAAGCACAGAGCAATCAGATTAATCCTGTATCACTTGTCTGCCTCAGAGCCAAGGATGCCCTTCCTGCCCCCTGCATCACACGGGAGTTCTCCTGCACCTTCCACTGCCTACATGCAAAGCAGAGATCCTGGGAGGATCCCAACCCTCCTCCTCCCTCAGCAGGAATGAGGAGAGCAGAGCACTGCTGGAGGAAATGCCTCCAACAAATGCAAACACGACGTGCTAAATAAAACTGGCTCCATTATCGGCTCTGCTTTCCACCTGCAATTACAGTACATTTCAGCTGAATATTTTTTCCTGGCAACCGAAACAGTTTCATTACAGCTTAAATATGTGACAAGGAAGCTGACTGCAGACTTGTGAAAAGCAATTATTTTGGACACTGATTACTTCCCATGCAGGCAGTGAGTGCTGTAGCTGCAGAGAGCTGGGGAAGACCACAGCGATGGGTGAGGGACTGCAGGGTCTGGAGCAGTTAATTAGTGTTGGGGGGTGAGCAGAGAGAGGGAAACTGCAAACACCTAGCTTAACATTCAAATTAATTAACATGAAATAACTTAATATGTTTAGTTTAAATGCAATTAATTTACAGAAAAAAAGCCAGCCTAGAGACAGATAGCTGGTGCAACAACCAGAGCAACATCAAGTTCCCATAGCAACATATTTGTTAGAAACAAGACAAACATACTTAGGCTGTGTGGTTTTGGTTTTAATCCATCTGAGTGACGAGGACTGCACCAACAGGACTCAAAATGCTGAGATAAAAACTTAAGAACAGCTATGAAGACTCTTTTTCTTTCTCTGAGCAGAGAGGCCAATGCAGTGAGATCTGAGCTAAACCTGGGAATGCCAGTGCTGATGTGGGGAATTGCGAAAACAACTCAGCACTGCATTGCGTCAGCACTGGGACCAGTATCACAGCCCTTGTGTGGGCTCTGCACGACTCAGCCACAGCAGATCCTGGCATCCCACCCCTGCAGACAGAGGAAACTATGTTTATGGCTGCTCCAAGGCAGCTCTGATGTTGTGTGTTGAGGTTTGAAGGTCCTTAAAATGACTTCATTAATGAGAAAGAGCCAAAAAGGCACCCCAAACCTGTCAGTCAGTGCTGTAATTTATTTTTTTTTAATCAGTGAGTCATACCTAATGATGTTTCAAAAAGATGGAGGAATCCTGGCACACCTGAGCTCAAGTATGATGATTATTATTATTATTTTCCAAAGAAGGCTGCCTGTAGATGTTGTAAAGCCCATTGCAGATGCTGTGTTCTCCATGTGTCACAGTTTAGGCTGGGCATGGAGACCCACAAGGCTTGAACAGTTCGCCCAATTTGAGCAGGAGGTGAAAGACCAAGGGGAGATGCTCACAGACATCCAGGAGGTCCATGGCTATCTGAGCCACTGCCACCCATGGCAGCTTGTTCATCTTCCTGACAAGAGCTTTAAAACCAGTTCAACTCAGAGCTGGAACAAAGAAAATCCTTAAGTGGCAAACTTATATTGTACTTACACTGTGGTTTCAGACAAACAGAGATAAATTGATGCTCTGACCTTTCTCAGGGGTGTGAAACCATGATTTCCTTCCCCTTTAAGCACCATTAAGTGGATGTGACATTCAGTCAAGATCTTATTGACAAGTGAATATTCCCCACACAATCACCAATCCCGGCCGCTCAGCTGCCGCGCCTGGATCAGGGTAATGACAAACGGCACGCTGAAACACTCCACATGCATTTAACTCCTGAGTAAAACCACTGTTTCAGCTTTTACATTCCAGCTGTATCATAAATCTGCTCCTTTCCTCCCCCTCCTTTAAAAAGCACCAATACTTGCTTAAAATCAGGTTTTAGAGGAAATTTCCATCCTTGTGCTGTACTCACTCATTAATTATTTACCAACACCTTCAAAACACAGCAGCATTGATTGCAAATTTGTAATTAAGGCTGACTTGTATTTTTCACTTAGAGTAGATATTCATATCCTTTGTGTCCCCCATCTCATAACACCAATCCTCTGAATATTTTAAGATTTTACTAGAATATTCAACAATTAGTTCAATGCGTGGGTGCTGCCAGGAGCGTGGCTGTTTCTTGGCTGACTGATTTCAGGAATGGATCAACACAGACTCCGATATCAATGTTTTACTGAGCAAAAAACACAGTTGATTTCAAGTTGGCATTGTTTCCTCTAATGGCTGTGATTATCTGCTGTGCAGAGGCTTCTCTACCCCATCGTTGGTTCTCTAGAGATGATACCACAGAAATATAAAAGGCCAGAGGGTAATTATACAGCTTTTCATTTCCACTGATCTCAAAGCATCAAGTAAAACACAAAAATACCTCCTACATACACCAGTCAGCTTCAGCTCTAAAGATTTACCTGGCAAATAGAGAAAGGATGGAGGTTTTAGAAATAAATATACCTGGTAAATAGAGAAAACATTGAGGTTTTTTTTCAAAGATTAAAATTAGAAAACATCTTTTTATCGTCTGAAATATTTTGCTTTTTGCAGCCAGCTTGTTAACTTGGCTGTAGAGGGACCTGATAAGTGATAGAAGTCCCTCCAGGAGTGCAGATACTTGTGCTGGAGCAGCAGGAGTACAGATAAACCTGGAAATAAAACCAGCATTGTCCTGGCCATGTTTGTACATAGAATCATTTAGGCTGGAAAAGACCTCGAAGATCATCCAGTCCAACCACCAACCCAGCACTGCCCGGTCCACCCCTAAGCCCTGTCTGCTCCAGCCCCTCCACCACTTCCCTGGGCAGCCTCTTCCAAGGCCTGGCCACCCTCTCAGTGAAGAAATTTTCCCCAGTATCCAACTTGAACCTCCCCTGGCACAACCTGAGGCTTTCCTGTTTCCTGGGAGAAGAGCCTGAATCCCACCTGGCTCCACCCCCTGTCAGGGACTTGAAGAGAGTGAGAAGATTGCCCGAGTCTCCTTTTCTCCAGACGTATTTCCCCAGCCTGCAGATAAAACTTAAGTCTCCAAGCTAAAAATCTTTATTTCTGACTTTATTCTGACTTTCAAATCAGAAAGAAAGGCCCAAACACTCAAAGCTCCTCAGACAAGGATGATGTTTGGGTTTTTTCCCTGTTTTATCCATCACTCTGGTTACATAGAGTCCAAACTTGCTGCTCCACAGCTGCACAGCCAGTGTTGTGCCAACAGGGAAAAAAGCAGCTTCTGTTGGCAAACCCAGCAGATCAGAGCTGGGTCAAAGCTGACTCTGGATTAAGGAGGGGCCTTTTTCCCAGGTTGGTTTGTGATTTACACTCCCCTTAAGAAGGCAACACAACACTGCAATTCCCAGGCCAGCTGTCAGAGGGAGAAAGGGGATGTGAGCCCAGCACACACGGGGACATCCATGCCCACCCTTTTAGCACATCCACCCAACACTTCACTATTACCCCATAATGGCCAGAACCTTTTCTGCCTCAGTCAAGCAGATGTTACTCCGACTTTACACACCTGCTCCTCTGCAATTCACAGTGACTAAATAGCCCCTAAAATGAAGTGCTATTAGAGAAGGGAAGAAAAAAACCCAAAGAGAATACTGTATCTTCACAAAGAAACAAAACTCAATCAGATTTGCAACAAGGAATTATAAGACTAACTTTTTAATATAATGGTTCTATTACTGGGATACCTGCAGGGGATAATCAATAGAAGACCGTTGCTCTTTTGTGATGACATTACCATATGGAGAAATTTTTCCTAGGTATAAAGAGGATTTCTTCTGATGAACTTTCGAGCAGAGCATCTGTAGGCATCTGTGTCTTTGACAAGAAAAAGCACAAACCGAGTTATCTAAAATACTACATGGCTGATTTTCATTACCTGGTGTCTCATTTGTTCCCTTCTAAATCCAAGGCAGGAGCACATTTGTAAAGTCTCTCCAGGGGGCCCAGAAGCTGGGACCGAAGAGCACTTGTCTTTGATTGGAAAATAAAGCACAGACTTATTCCAGATCGTTCTCACTCCCTTCAAAAACAATGTCTGTTACAAGGCTATGACTTTCATCAAAGCCAATATGTTTGTATTAGTGATACACAGAACTAGGAAAAAAACTAAATTAGAAGTCAACATTTGGGTCAGACAAAAAAAATGTTTAAATTCCAAACCAGCAAAATTCCAGTTCATCAGATGGAAAAATACACATTTGCATTTCTTGCTTGCCCGCAAAATTTCCGTTTCTTTTTTCCTTGTGGAACATCTAGAAATACTGAAAATGTTGGGTTGGATTTTCTCTTTCATTTGTAGGTCTCTCTCAGACTTGATCAAGAAATTTAAATTTGATATTAACAAGCATCAGCTTCTTCCTTGCTTAGGCAACAACAGGGAAGAGGAGAATGAAAAAATAATTAATAGCAACCATGAAATATTGATATTTTAAAAAAAAAAAAGAGACGTCCAGTTGTTTATTGATTTTTCCTGTAGTTATATGAAATAATCAAGTGGATTAATCTCCCAAAGAATCTGGAAGGCAAAATGTGTGTCTGGGGGGAAGGGACACAACAGCATAAACCCCCTTGTTCAGCATCACCTCTCCCTGACCTGGGGAGATCCAGGTGTTACAACTAAAGCAAGAAATTTCCAGAAGCATTAGACTTAAAAATTCTCAGCACCTGTGAACATAACACACAGGAAATAGATACAACTCACTGTCTTCAGAAAAGAAAATTATCATCTCCAATTTTCCCCAGCTCTATTCTTTAAAACATAAGATTTAGCAGCGTTTAGAACCCTCCGTGCTGCAAATCATGTGCGAGATGATCACACAAATGCTGACTCCATCACCACGTGCCACGCACTGACAGACGGATTTAGATCCCCACCAGCAAACCCCATTTGAATTTCCAATCAGATGCAGTGCCAAGGTTCCTGCAGTTTTACTGGGGAGCATTCAAGCAGCTCTAATGTTATGTGTGCTTTAGACATTTTTAGGGAGAAAGGTGGAGTGAAAATAATGAAATTAAGTATTTTGTTGCAGCTCTGAGCTGGATGCTTGAACAAGCTCCAAAATGTCAAAGGCTCTGTCTTGTCTGAAAGTAGGAAAAAGTCTTTTAAATAAACTCTTGAACTACCCAGCTCACACGTCCTTCACCCAAAACAGAGGAAAATGAGTTTGTACTGAAATAATCTCCAAAAGTTACAAGGCTCAGAGCTGTCTGGTCAGAAAGTTTTACAACCACATATCCGAGTGCCAGCCTTGGATGGGAGGCACGACCATGGCAAAGGATGAGCAGCATCTGCTGGGCTGAAAGAGTTGTGTAAAGCAGGATGTGCTGTGCTTGGAGTGTCTCTCCACCCACGGGTGAGTTTTACCCCCAGCCTCTAAATATTTATGACTCAAAGTGCAGCTGCGCTGGAGACACCTTGTCTGTAAAACCCCTCAGGATTTCACTCCATGGGTTTTATTCATGCTTCAAAGAGGAGATGCTACTCAAAATGCAAGTTGGTTTGTATTAAACACCTGAGCAGTGGGAAACAGGTGCGGTGGAGCACTGCTGACCCTGCATTGAACCTCAGGATCTGAAGACCCCAATAATTCAATGAACTGCAGGAGGTTTGTGGCAGCTGTGAACGTGGATTTCTCACATCTTGAGCAGCTCTGAGTGAATTATTGCAACAGTACGGCAAAGGATGGAGATGCACATCCCAAATAACAGCACCCAGATGGCAATACCACATGGAAATAAAGTGTATTTGTTCCCAGTACAGGTTACATCTCCAAACATCCTGTATTCAGAGCGTTGCTGCAAAAGCAAGAGTGAAAATCTCTCTGAGGAGAATAGCAAAACCTGATTTTACATGTCATTCAACAAATACCATCTCTGCTGCCTTCCTTGGCACCCCACTGCTGGTGTTCCCATAACAACAGAGGAGATGCTCCACCGACCCGCTGCTCACGGACAGCCCAAGCTGCAAAGGGGATCCAGAGCTGCTAAAACACTTCCAGAACGTTCAAGGACCAGATTCTTACCCAAAAACTCAGTCTCAGTCTTGAAATACACCTGCAATAACACTCCTCTTCGTCCAATATCCATTGAAGGGGTTTTTGCGTAAACAAAAACAAAAGGTGATAAAAGAATAACAAAAAATTTAGGTCCAAAGCTGAAAAATTAAAAAATCCAGGCTGAAATATATCCAAACCTAAAAACATATCTCTTTTTTTAGCCCTTAATTTCCCCTGAATCATGGTGTGTTTTACATATGGAATTCAATCAAGAATTTTTGCAGGTCTCTACACAATTTTCTATATGGAATAACACAGTAACCCAGTGAAGCTTCAAGCATTGGACAGAGAAACATAAATCATGCCATACAGGATGAGCTGTAGCAGTGAGACATCAGTGGTAAAACAATACAGGATATTTGGAAAATAAATACAAATAAAAGAAAATCTATTTAGTAAGTTAATTGGAAATTCAGCAAGGAATTTGCTCGGAGAAACTTGTTCTTCCATAAAGAATTGAGATTTCTTCCAAAGGCTAATATATATGCCTCAACAAAGGTCTGTCCAAATTGGTCATATGCCCACAGGCTGTGGAGTTAATTATGGATAAGTTTACTTAATTATTCATCCATTTATTAACCATGACAGCCCCAGAAAACAAGACAAATGCCCTTCTTCAGACACGTTACTCTCTACCATAATACAACAGCCCTGGCAGCTCTTTCCTCATCACAGACCCATTTCTGCTTATTAAAGGAAATTATGGCACCACAGGTGATACTTGAAAAGCATTTCACAGCACACACAGAAACAGACCCTGAGGGCAGCATCTTACAGAAGAACCCCTCTTTCCATGTAGGAAAACAAGTGGAAGGAGACATTCATCAGCCTAACAACCCCCTCCAGCACTCAGCAGCTCCAGGGACTGGGGTTGTAACAAGAGGGATTTCCAGTAAATGCCAATCCTTCCGCATTTTCGCTGCAGTCTGTCACCAGGGCAGGTTCACACCGTGTTGCGGTCCCTCCCCACGGGAATGTGGCACCTTATCACAGTGACCTTTCAGCTTCCTGCACCCTGATTAGCTGTTCTTGGCACAGGAGCCAGGGTAGGGCTGTCACATCTCGGGGACAGGACTGGACAGGTCTGAGTAAACCATTAAGCCACAAAAAAATCATCATTGAGATGATGCCTTGGACTACTGAAGGTTTAGAATTGTAAAGGGGGAAAAAATGGTGACATACACAGAAAATGGCACATGGAGCTTATTTCCTAATAAAAAATGTCATAACTCATTCTCAGGCTGTTTGTGGAGAGAGGTGAGCCTGGAGGGGGGTGCTTGTGCTGGCAACAAAAAACCCAGGAGGTCAGAGAAGCACCAACTGATCCCAGCTCTGCTCTCAGGCTGATCCCAGCTGATCCCATTGACAGCTGGAGAGGGATGTTTTACAAGGGCCTGGAGGGACAGGACAAAGAGGAATGACTTCAAACTGCCAGAGGGCAGGGTTAGATGGGATATTGGGAAGGAATCCTTCCCTCTGAGGGGGAGGAGGCCCTGGCTCAGGTTGCCCAGAGAAGCTGGGGCTGCCCCATCCCTGGAAGTGTCCAAGGCCAGGTTGGACAGGGCTTGGAGCAACCTGGAATAGTGGAAGGTGTCCCTGCCATGGCAGGGGGTGAAACAAGATGGGCTTCAGGGTCCCTTCCAACACAAGCCAGTCTGTGAATTAAAGGAATACAGCTCTTGGAAGAGTCCTGTCTTTGGAGCTGTTCAAAGCAGCTCTTCACTGGCCCAGACCCAGCAGACACCAAAGGCTCCTCACACACACGAGTCACATTTTCCCTGTGTCTGGAAACTGAAAGTGTCTCTATACCTACCAAAAATGAGGAAAAACCTTAATTCCTCAGGTATACCATGTGCAAAATGGGAGTAAAAAACTAGCTCTTCACCAAGAGCATTGCAATATTTAATAATGCCTCATGGTAGTTGAGCTAATTAATAACATAAGAGTTACCAAGAGCAATTCCCCGACAGGATTTACCACCGAATTATGAAAGTAATTGCTCACCAGAACTTTATTTAGCTAAAACCTCTCCTCTGGCAAGAACTTCCATGTACAGCTTGGCCAAAGCTTCATTCACAGAATTATTTTTGGGCAAATTGTTTCTGTCCTGGGTAGCTTCATGTTCCCTTGGGGTGCTGCCAGTAACACCGAGCAGGAATTTCATCTTCGTTGCACTTACCCACGGCACAAAGACTTTTGTCATTGCCTTGGTCACACCGTCCTGGCATCAATCCTAAACATGCACCAGCCAAACTCCTGCAGTAAGCACAGTGTGGGTGCTCCAGGCTGATTTGAGATCATCTACTCTAACATGAAGCTGAATTAAATCAAATTGATGCAGCCCAGAAGAATTTTTAAGGTTGTCTGGGACATCGAATAAAACTTTTACACAGGGCACAGCTATACAGGAACTGACTGATGAATTTGGACTGATCCCCAGAAGCACGAAAGGCCCTTGATGTGATTCTTGTGAGAGCTAGTTTCCCAAAATACTTTTTATTTCTTTAAAATGCCTTTTTTTTTTTTTTTTTAACAGGAAAATGGCAGATTGCAGAGCTATTGCTGAGAGAAGAATCATTTTTCTCTTTGGATTTCACTATTCACTTTGGGAGGCATCAACTTATAAAACTAAGAAAATTCTCACAACAGAAAACCCCATAAAGACAAAATCTCTGATTTTCAAGTTTTTATTTCCATTTTTTCCCCCCTGCAGTTGAGATCACCAGTACATCACCTTACAGCTGAACATTTCTTGGGCTCAAATTTCCAGGACAAATTTGATTTACACCTAATCTGGCCTATTTGATAAACCAAATGCTGCTGCTTGTAATCATCAAATCACATTAAATCAGCCCAATTGCCCTGAAATCAACCTGAATCTGTGCAGATTAGCTAACTTGAACCAGCTATCATCTCATGGAATTTGATTGCAGCCCAGGATCTGCCATCCAGCTTTGGGATGTCGGGAGCTACCAGGGAAGAACTGGCTGAGAGCTGCACGGTTGGGATGGAGGGAGGGGGGGAGCGGTGCAGGGGTGGAGGGATGGAGGGGTAACCTGAGCCCAGAACAGCCTCACTTGATAACACAAGTGAGGGAGACCCACCAGCATCTCCTACTGGGAGCGCGTTGCCACCAGTAAGAGCCCAGCACTGGCTGGGGACACGGGAACGGAGGGAGCCCCGCGCTGTTCCTGCCCTCGGCTGCAGTTTGGTGCATCACGGACACTTTAACACCATAAACTCAGGCAAATTTGAGTCGGGCTGGGAGGGAGCTCAGCTTTGCAGCGTACTCTGCCTCCCTCTCCTGGCCTATTCCCAGGGATTCCATAAATCAACCACTTCTGGTGCATACGAGAGCAGCAGAGCCGCATTGGGATATTTGTGCATTTAAGGTGCCCAAATCCTGTAGATGAAGAGTGGAGCCCTGGAAACCCTCCCCAGCTCCAGACCCTGTGCTGAGGCTGCCAAATCCACACTTGCCATGGCCCAACGAAAGGAAAGAGAAAGAGTCCGGCCAAAACACCCCTAATCCCCCTTCAGATCACAGGGTATCAAAGCCCAACAATTTCTACCCAGCCTTTCTTAAAAGAAACGATCACAGTCCCACTCTCTCATTAATCATTTTAGATTTATTACAAAATGCCCTCCCCAAGGGAAAGAGGGAAGGCATCTAAGCCATGGTTCCCTAATTCAATCAACTTGAATGAAAGCAGCAAACCTCAAGTGGAACATTACCCAGCTCAGTGAGAGTTAAGCATAACAAAATCCCTCTCTCCTCAGGGAAAATGCAACTTTCCTGGAGTGCAGGCAAACAGCACTGGGCATTCCCAGGCAACTGGGGCCAGCTGGGATAGAAAAGCTGAAAGGGAAGGGAGGAAAAAGTTAAAAAACAACTAAACCCCTGTTCTACTCCCAAGGCAAAGCAGCAGCTCCAGCTTGCTTTCAGGTTTTATGTAGATAAGCCTAAATGTGTGATTAATGCTTGGCAATAGATGTAGCTGGAATACAGTAAAATGCTAAGATCAATAGGATAATTAGCATTAGATGTAATTAGATCCCCACAGTTGGATTCTGGAGAAGCTAATTTGTATTTTAAACTTTCTTGTGTGCCTTTTGCCATCAAAGCTGGAGATTATGTTGACTTTATTTTTTCCCCCACATGGTGAACATTAAAATATTAAATGGTAGACAGACCCTCACAAAACACTGGCACTAATTTCACCCATCTCTGATTCTCAGGAATATCAAATTTTAACTAAAATGCAGAAGTTCATGGGAAAAAAAAATCTCACTTCTGAAATGCCTTCTCTGGGGTCCCTACATGTGCATAATAAGTCTTTACAGGAGTTAATCCCATTTAAACAACTGTGAATGTTAAATTACCCTTCTAGTTCATTTACAGTTTGCCTTGAAGATAAAAGCTTTGTTTTTATCTGAAAAAGCAGCATTTTGCTGTCTACAGGAAACAAATCTCACCTTATCAATTTGCGTAGCTGGCATTTATCATTTGATGTGTTTGCTGCACTTAACACATTATTTACTAAAACCCTGAATTCTGTGAAGGGGAAAACAAGAAAATCTCAGCTTTCAAATAAGAAATGGAATTAAGAAAGAGAGGACATTCAGAGCCACAAATCCTAGCACAATAAATCTTTCCTACTTTTTCTTTTTTTAAAGCAACCAATTCATCTGGGGCTGCTCATCCCAGTAGCCTGAAAAATCCATAGGAACTTGTGATGATGGATCATTACTTTTCAAGTCAGTGCGTTATTGGCATCTTAAGCACACAGCAAACTGATAGATAAGCTGGTGGAAAACAAATTGCTCTCAGGTCTGCAATAGGCCACTGGAAACCTGCTCCCCAAGATGAAGAAAAAAAAATTTTAAAAAGGATAGAAAAATGAAAAAAAATGGGGGTGAGGGGGAAGGGAGTGGAAAGGAAAAAAAAGTTTTCTATTTCTTGAAGAATATTGGTGCTCTCTCTCAGAATACAATGCGAGAAACAATTTTTTTCATTGCCCAAAACTTTTTACTTAAAACCCAGCTTGATGGGAAGTCAGGATCCAGGCAGGCGCAGTTTTCCCGCAGCACAGCAAGAGACACCAGGCAGCAGCCACCGGGGGTCAGCACCACAGCATAAAGGATTTATGTTACGAACGCCAGCTTTTCTAGAAAACCACAAGCATTCAGTCTGTGAGCATTGGTCACAGCCATGTACAGCCTGATGCAGAGCTGTCCAAGAGAGGGGCTGGATTATTTAGTGACGATTTTGGCAGTCATGGATAGAGCTGGTTTTTGAGATTCCTTTGCCATCATTATCTGCCCATGGGCAAAAAACAGAGGAAGAAGCTCCAACCCTTCACAATCATAAAAATGACATCTTGATTTCACCTGTTTGACTCATAACTGGAGTCTTCCCAGACTTCTCAGAAGCTGGGAAACATGGATTAATAGAGTGAATTTATGTACTCAGAGATGTGTGGTGCCATGGCCAGGTCACTCTTAATATTTCCAATACATTTAAGGGAACTGAGGTACCTTTGCACCACCCTGCCCCTGACCCACCAGGCTCCCAGTCCAGTCAGGAAAAATCAAACCCTTATTTAAAGCCCGCAAAAATTACTGCACTCCCCAGCTGAGCACACAGTGCTGTTGATTATGGAATCATAGAATCCCAGAATGGTTTGTGTCAAAAGGGACCTTAAAGCCCATCCCATTCTACCCCTCCATGGGCAGGGACACCTTCCACTGTCCCGGGTTGCTCCAAGCCCTGTCCAGCCTGGCCTTGGACTGCTCCAGGCGTGGGGTACCCACAGCATCTGGGCCTCAGCACCTCCACAGGGAAGAATTTCTTCAGCTTATCCATTCCAACCCTTCCCCTGGCAGTTTGAAGCCATTCTCCCTTGTCCTGACACTCCATGTCCTGGCAAAAAGCCCCTCTCCAGCCTTCTCATGGGAGTCCTGGCACCACCACTCAGCAAATCCTCCGGGCTGTCGGTGGCAAATCTGAGGATGAGCTGTTGAGTGCTGCAGCCCCTGGCAGCAGTTTTTATCCTTCTTTTGGTACCTGCAAACCTGAGCTCATTGCAAGAACCTCTGTAAGAGAACCTGAGCAGCTCAAATGAGGGACAGGGACTATTTTTATCCAGGCTGAGAGATGCTGCAGGGAGAATGAACCTTCATTTTGCTCTAACTCACAGCATCGGATGCCTTTTGTTTTGCCCAACCTTAACAGACACACTCTGAATTCCCTGGAATTTACCCTATTTTCTTTTTTAATCCTTTAGTGAGGGCAGCACTTGCAGCCCCTTCATGAGTGCCAGCGGGTACCAAGGACACAGACTATAACAAACCATAATTGCATTGCTCAAGTGATTGGGCGAGCAGGAACAAAAGGAATAGTGGAAATAGAAATAAATTTAATTCCCTGGAACTTGCTCTCCCTACATGAGGCAGCACAGCCCAGCTGGCAGAGCAGGGACCAGGTGGGTGACTCGTATCATTAACCCAGCTGGGCTCCAAGGCCACCAGCTCTGGCTGCTGTGCTGGGAGCCCTTACAAAGGTGCTCCTTGGATCAAGCTTTACACGATAATATTGAAAAATTAAATACTCCTAATCTGCAACCCATCTGCCACAACCCTCGGGACACTGCAGGGTCCTTCTCTTCTGCAGAATAAAACCCATCCATTTTTCTCTCCCAGCCTGTTTTCTCTTTACCAGAGCTTTGATGACATCACACTTCCATTTCAAAACTAATGGAATCGAACATATTTCCTTTTCAAGCATAGTTTTCCCGTGTTTAAATTTCATATATGGTATTTCATTCCAAGCCAAGATAACATATGGATATTTTGAGAGTATGGTATGTCAGCTCTTTAGGAATGTTTAATTTTGGAAGGGCTCGTGGTTTTTATTCCATCATTACAGCCATTGCATTAGCCAGGATAAAGCACGAAGGCAGGAGCCTCAACCTTGTTCAGCTGATTTACCAATTAAACTCATGGTGGCCTCGATGTGTTCTAGTAAAATACTTTCATTATTTCATATCAGAATTTAGGAAAAATATCCATTTACACGATTCTCAAAAATCCCCACCTACCATAAAATAGGATAAAGCCAGAGCAAAGACAAATACTTTGCTTCATGTCTTTCATCCCCTTTTCCTTTCTATTAATGCACGGACATTAAAATTGCCTCCAAGACCTCCAAAGAAAGAATAATAACTAATTCCTGTTTGTAGCTGCAAGTCTAATCATACACATGTTTTCAGTTCATTATTTTGGTGCCATAAAAACACGAGGGTTGCAATTGAAAGGAATTATTATATCCATATACATTGCTATGAGCATTAACTGACAAAACCAAATTAGTCCATCAGGAGGGCAGATGAACACTGCCCATAATTGAATCAAGAGTACATCAGCTCACAAGTGCTTTGTATACATATGCTGTAATAACGGAGTTTGACTGTTGAGACGACAGGGAACAATTTATATTTAATTTAGGCAAAAAATTTTGTTCAATATTTTCTCTGTTTTCTGTTGTTGGCTTGAGGGGTTTTTTTTGTCAGATACTTGGAGGCACACAGCAGTCATAACATTTGGGAAAAGCTTTTCCTTGCTGTTTTAAGAATAGCCCCCTCCTGCTGTGCGTTGCATAAAGAGATGTAGGTACATATACATAATTTCACACTTAATAGTACATCCATGGTCCCCCTCAGTGGTTGGTCTGTGCTGGGCTGGTTTTAAACACATTAATCACACCTACGTGGGAGAAGGGACTCTCCCAGGGTGAAGTGACAGAGGAGCTGCCTGGCCACGGAGAGGATGGGATGCCGATCCACAGCACGGGGCACCTCAGCTCCCAAATGCTGCTGCAGCTTTAATCAGACCCCACAAGTCCAGGGTACCACTCTGGGGAACAAAGCACCTCATTCATCAAGGGAATGGGGATTCAGCTCCAGTCAAAGGCCGGCTCTTACCATCTCTTTAATACCCACATTCCTCACATCCTCATTTTTAGAAAATACTGGTTTTCTCTGCCCTCTTCCAAGCAGGTACAGTCCATCACCCTCAGGACACCAGCTACTGTTTGGCCATCAGAAACACCCAAGCTCTGCTGGAACAGATCCCTGCCCCATGTTCTCAGCCAGGCACTGCAATTCCCAGGAGCTTTTCCAGCCTGAAATAAACCAAAGCAGGAAATCCTCTCAGAGATAACAAAACTTCCAACCTGTAACACCCCACTTTGCTCACTGAAATGTGGCGTCCATGGTTCTCTCAAGCACTTCATATTAATATTTAGAGTATTAGCAAGTCCTTGTCTGTGGTGCCTCTGTCCTTCAGGGCCCAGTGAAGCTCCCAGGTCAGCTGAGGCTCCCCAGGCAAACAACAACAGCACAATGTTTGTGTGATTAAAAGGAGAACATTGTAGAGCAGTAAAAGCTATAGACAGCAAGTGGACTTCATCCTTTGTTTTCCTCCTGGGAGCACAGTCCTACCTAATGAAGTGAAAAGAGGGAGATAAATGTCACTTCTTTTTATCCCTAGTAACAGCTCATTCCACTGGGTGGAAAAGAAAAATATTAGTGATCTTCCCATTTCATTTCTGTGGCCCCTGAATCTATTCAGCCCAGGCAGGAGCACATCACCTGTCAAGGAGGATTTTTACTCTCTGCTTTTCTGGGAAGAGGTGAATGATGTTTCTTCCTAGTGCTGGAGCTGGCCCTGGAGAGGATCAGATTATCCTGTTCTCCTCCAAAACACAAAACTCCAGGGGCTTCTGAAGCAGTTTGTTTCTGATACACTCCCTGTCATCTCAGACAAATGGGTTTGGTTTTGACAGAAACGACACCTCTTTCTACACCAACACACACAAGGTGATTCAGCCTGGCAGTATCGTGCACAGAAAGTTGGCAGGATTTTTTCTACACATTCTCAGGCACCACAGTGGTGGGCACAGATTTATGTGGTTGCTTTTGAACTGCTGAAGTCTCACAACACCAGCACACGAACCCGGACCACAGCTCCAGGCAGGGAACAGAAACCTTCAAGAGCAGCCAGACTTAGTAAAAGGAAAAACCCCAACATTTCTACCCCTGACACAAAATCTGACAAAACAAAATAACTGCCAAATTTGTCAAGCTGCAGTAATTTTCTCTTCCAGGTGTCTGCAGAGCTGGCCAGCAGCACACCAGCCTTGGGTGCCTGCACTGTAGTGACAGGACAAGGAGGATTGGGTTCAAACTGAAAAGGGAAAATTTAGGTTAAATATATGGAGGAAATTCTTTCCTCTAAAGGGAGGTGAGGCCCTGGCACAGGGGGCCCAGAGAAGCTGTGGCTGTCCCATCCCTGGAAGTGCCCAAGGCCAGGTTGGATGGGGCTTGGAGCCACCTGGGATAGTGGCAGGTGTCACTGCCCATGGCACAGG
Organism: Eulacestoma nigropectus; assembly: GCA_013397775.1. Classification (NCBI taxonomy): domain Eukaryota; kingdom Metazoa; phylum Chordata; class Aves; order Passeriformes; genus Eulacestoma; species Eulacestoma nigropectus. The sequence goes on from VZTE01006182.1 coordinate 212,276, forward strand.
GTAGAATGAGATGGGCTTCAGGGTCCCTCCCAACCCAAACCATTTTGGGATTCTATGACAGATCATCATGAGTCAGTGATGCCTCAACTCAGCAGGTCAGTGGTTCCCCACCCAGGAGGGCCAGACTCCTGGGGAATCACTAAATTCCTCTCACTTCACCCACCTGATACCTGCTCCAGTTTCTTATTTTCCCAAAACTAGTTAATCTAACCTGAGGCACAGTAATTAAGCCAGAATGCAGCAACCATGTTTGAAAACATATTCAGCATCCACACACCCCCTCTTCTCCTGGGAGAGCAAATGAAACAGCTTGTTACCATGAAAGATTTATTACTGACTAATGCACGTAGGAAACCTGATGCGCCGAGTGCCAGGGAACACATTCCCAGCCCTGATTCTGTGTGGCCTCAAACCAACCCATCCAAGCAAGTTTTATGCTGACTCTTTTCTGTTGTTGTCCACGGGAGGCAAGAAGAGCTGTCACTAAAGGTTTGCTCAGATGCTCTGGGGGCTGGAGCCTGAGCTCACAAAGCGTTGTAATTCAGGAAATCCAACAGCAGAAATTACCACAGTTTTGAGATGAATCCATTCCTGGAAGTGCTCAAGGCCAGGCTGGACAGGACTCGGAGCAACCTGGGATAGAGGAAGGTGTCCCTGCCCATGGCAGGGGGTGGAGAACAAGATGGGTTTTAAGGTCTCTTCCAGCCCAAATCAGTCTGGGATTCTGTGCCACCTCCCTCAGTGCCTGACAGGCACTGCTAAACTCAGCTTTTGGGAAGAAGGTGAAACTGCATCACCTCTGCTCTGTCTCAGCTCCAGGTACATGGTTTGAAACCTGATGCTGTTTGGTTGCTGTTTAATTAAATCATGGAAAAATGCACAAGGGACTAAAGGGCACAAAATACGAGTGCACAGATGGTAAATGTTCATCTCAGCCTCAGTTTGGAAGGTCAGAGATTTCCTTCTACGTTTTATCAGGGGCTGAAATTTTCCCATAAATCACTTTTTTCAGATCTAACACCTATCAGATTTGAACTCTGCTTGAAGGAGCCCAGCTCCTGAGCAAACCTTCACACGAGTCATGGAGCAGATCTTTTTAAAATACTATTTTATTTGTTAAAAATCATATTCAAGCACCAGATGAAAGAATTCTATGTTTCATATCCCATGCTTTGTTGGCAAAACAAAATCTTTGCAGAAGATGCCAGACCAGATGAGATTCCAGGGATTTCATGCTGCATGACAAATATTTTGCTTAGGTAATGCCACATCAATCTCACTTCACATTGCCCTTGAGAGAAACTGGATCAAGAGCTAAACCACAGTTCTAGGGGGGAAAGGCAAAAGCTTTGAGACACATAACAATTATTTCCGTAGAAGAACTCCTAAGAATTTTGTAACACGTCCTTCATTTTCCACTAGGTAGCCAAACCAAACTCACATCCATTTGGGGAGCAGCCACTAGAGTGGAATACAGAATTCATGTAATGGATAATACATATGTAATGGAAAGATAATATGGAAGAGATTCACTGCAAAATCCTAAGGTCTGGATGATTTTCAAATTACTTTCTTGTTCATTCTGGTCACATCTTGAATCAAGTTCCTTATTTCATAACCAATGGAAAATTAACTGGCAAGATACAAAGAAAAAATACTGGGAACCAAACAAATCAGCATCATCTGAGAGCCAAGGAATGGACGGAAAATGAAAATCAATCTAATGGAGCAGTGAGTCAGAGAATAATGCATGGCAGTAAGTCCAGAAAACTGCATTATGCCAAACAAATTGCTTGGAATTTGCCCATGTATAAAATAAATGGTTTCTCTACTAAGCCTAATTCTTCCAGAGAATGCTCAGCTCTCCTGGAGATCAGGTATCACTCCATATATTCAATATTTCATGGGAGATCAGATGGGAAATACCCTTCAAATTCTTAGTAACCCTTATTTTTAAGTTTGGTAGTGACAATCATAAATCCTTCAGACTCCTTTTTGTTGTTGTTTTCTTTTTCTTTCTAAAATGAACAACTAGAGTCTTTTATTTGGGTATTAGCAAAATTTATAGTGCGAACCTGTGCCAGATCCAAATTTGTGCTTCAAGCAAGAAAGATCCTCCAGCACTGCCTGACAGGCAGGAATTTCTTCTGGGATCAGAAGATTTAGGATGGGGCTGTGAAGCCAGACTCTTTCCCAATTACTCCTTTTGGAAATCACCAGCCTTGTAGTTAGGCTGGAAAAGGCAAAAAATCACCCACCCTACATGGCTTGCCAAGGAAACAGAAATCTTGTTCCCTGAGTGATCCCAGGCAGGAATTACAGCCCCTCTTTGGGAATTACACTCCCTCTAAAGGTGACACTGACAGATCTTTCAGGCATCAGCCAAATTTAATGACTGCAACAGCAAGGATTTGCTGCCTTGGGAAACTGGAATTTTGGGAAACTCTCAAAGCAGGGAGCTCAGCCAGCTGCAGCCTCCGCATCCCCACTGTTCCCTGCGCTCAGGGCAAATAAACACCCAGGTGATCACCAGGAACACATCCCAGCAAACAAAGTTGTGGAGATGTAGTAAATTGGTGAGGTAAGGGGCAACAGAATAAAATGGGAAGGTAGAAAAATAACTTTCCAAAGAGCGTCCCACGTGCTGTACCAGCAAATGCTGCTGCAGAGGCTAAATACGGAGCAAGGATTTGTGCAAAGGGCAAACTAGCTCTGGAGCAGGGCTCCCCTGTGCCAACACACTCACAGGCTGATACTGCGATTACTGAAATCTCCATAAGCTATGCATGAATAATCAGCCAGTTGTGCAGAATCAGCTGCACAAAATCCCCAACTTTTCAGGTCTTACATCAATGGGGATGAGGTGCAGCTGGCAAGGGGGAAGTTGACTTCCAAATATTCAGTATTTGGTTTTCAGAACAAGTTACAGAAGAGCAGCACTGGGAGAAGGGGACACGTTTGCAGGGGAGCATCAGACACCCTCTGGTTTCTCCATCAAGAGCAGATAATACCGCACACAACCTAAAGCACATTTTGCAAGCAGAGCCCAGCTCTTCTCACAGGTGCTTTGGAGGAGAAGTGTCCTTACAGCACAGGCAGGAGCTATAAAAACCACGAGATTGTTGCAGGTGGTACATCAAAGTGTGCCGTCAAGTCTGTGATCCATCTCAAGCTTGGCAATTCTCCAGGCACAAATCTGACATTTAATTAAGGCCAGCACCTTTATCATTCAAGCACATCCCAGTGTCATTGAGGAGCCCAAATGTCACCAATGACACTGATGTGGTACTGGGTGTCTACAAATCTTTCTTGTGAGATTTGGACTGTTTAGGTCAGAACTCAGCTCCTCAGAGATTTTTGTTGAGGGGAATCACAGGAGCAAGATCAGGTTTTATGGTTTGTAAAGTCATTTGCACAGCCCTACTCAACATTGAGACCTTTTGTGGCTCTCTCCCAAACGTCAGTTCAGTGACACAGGACACAAGGAAGGAACCGGAGCTTGGCATCCCAAACCTGTATCCACTCCCACTCCTTTAGGGCATCCTTCCTGCCCACACTGCAAGGCCTATGGACACAGACACTTCAGCTGAAGTTCTGCTTTCAGTAGTGCTGAGTGTGCACTGTCATTGCCGTAAGGATAGAAAGCTCGTAGAAACACATGTGATCTACTGAAATCCCTTTGGATGTCACTGACATCCATGGCAACCATTCTTATGTTGCATCTCACTTTGTACTTGAGAAAACATCTAGAAAATCCTACCAAGATGATCCACCAGAGAGAAGAAAATCTTCTGGTTGACCTACTAAGGTGGGATTTGAAAACCCAGAAGTCCCAGGTTTCCTCTGGGGCATTTCCCTCTAAGAAAAGCAAAGGAAAAGAAACCAAATTAAAACTACCCACCTGTGTTTTCCTTCCTCGTTGGTCTTGCTAATTTGGGAAACAAACCGCTCACCCAGGACCAGGGCTTTCACCTACATCTCTTCTGTGGGTAAGACTTGACACAATGGATCCACAGCCTTTGGACTGATCCCAGGACACGTAATAGGAAAGTTTAATACCAAACCCTCTTGAAGATCTGCCTGATATTTTCATGGAGGGAGCAGCATGATCTCAGACTCAATTAACTGAGTAGCAGTCAGCTAATTACTCACCTAGTGAGTCATCCTCCCAGCTCTACCTGTGAAAGTACAAGAGGCACAGCAGAAGTCTCACAGAGATCTGCAGGAAACTCTAATACATAATATTTTTAATGCCACCGCATAAGTAGTAACATACAATCCAAACATCATTAGTTACAGAACTGGCTAACAGAAGAGAGAGAAAAGAGAAGGAAAAAGAATGGGACACTTTGCAGGACAAATTTGCCAAGATATCTCCACCAGCACAAGCAGTAATAAGAAAGTACCAGTAAATGTGAATAAAACAAGCCCTAAAAATTCAGAGCAAGTGTTGTTCTGGCATCACTGCAGAAACCCAGGTTTCTCCACGGCTTTGAGTAAACAAATACATCCTTCCTCAGAGCTATCTGTCATCAGGGATAGGGAAAGAGGAGTAAATCTGGTAAAACCCCTTATCCAATCTCTTAAACTTGGGGAACCAGGCATGAAGGAGGATGTGAGTGCACAGCAATGGGGCACTTCATCGACTGGTGCTTCAGAGCATCTGTGAGGAGCAAGAGGCAAATATGGAAAATTTGGGAGTAGTCGTGTTACACACCACCCACTTAACAGCCAAAAGGCACAGATAAGAAATAACCAGGCCCATCTGTAGAGAGTTAGAAATGTATGGGAACACTGGGGAAAAGGAACAGAGCTTCCAGGTGCTACAGTAATGCAAAAAGCCGGGGAAAGCCAAGGAAAAAAAACCACTTTGTCCTTCACAGACCTGAATACCAAAGCAGAGATCCACATGCTGCAGCCATCACCCTCCAAAGCAGCAAATCAACCTCCACTTTAAATGCCATTGTTTTGAAATGCAAAAATCACCGCACATGTTCTGTTCGAACCCAAACAGTAACTTCCACCATCAGGGACAGAGCAGCTTGTTCCAGTCTATGTTAACCCAAACCCACAGAGTCATCCCAACCTTTGCTCCTGTTTTTAAATAATTGGGCACAAAGCTTTCGAGTGGTTTCAGGGGTAGTCGAGGTAGGTGTGTAAATGCAAAAGGAGTCAGCCCAATTTTACCTTTGGAAAACACCAGATTTTGAGGAACAACTTGGGAAACAGGAAAGGGACAGCAAGGACATTGCAAACCAGGAGGCGGGGTGTAGGATGACAAGGCAGTGCCTGTGCACGTTCCTCTCTTACCTGCTTCCATCAGCTGGCACTGCTGCCCAAAAACTTGGGAGAAGGTAACGGGCCCTGAAGCAGGGCTGGAGGTCACCGGAGTGGAATCCATGGCTTCCCTGCAGTCCTGAGTGTTTGTCATGGAGCAGAGCCCAGAGCTCCGAGGCCACCTGTCCCCCACAGATCCTCAGCGGGCAGGAGGAGACACCCAGGGAGGAATGGTGATGCCTCTTCCCCAGATCTCAGGGTGCTCCTTTCCCTCTTTTCAAGGCAGAGGATCAGCATACATGCTTTCAGTGGAGTGTCATCAGTATTTTCGTTGAGAAAACCAAATGTCTGCGCCTCTCCCAGCTTCTCTTGTGTCCTGAGCAGGTCTGGTGGCTTCAGGCACAAATTAGCACCAGGCACTGAGGATTGGCCCCTTCTGGGGTATCTGCCATGGTCAGAGCAAAGTCATGAGGCTCTTTTCTTCTCCCGAGATGTCCAAACCCAGCGGCTACCTTGTCCGTAAGCTCGGACACATCTCTTCCGGGAACACGGGAGTTTTCCCGCGCCGGAATGCGGAGCCTCCGTCCTTCCAGCCCACCCGCTGCGAGGGCACCGGGGATGCCGGAGCACCGGAAAGATCCTTCTCCGCCTCTTTCCAGGGCTTGGAGCCCGAGCTGCACCTCAGGAGGTCAGAGGAGGCTTCCAGCAGATGCAGCCGCGGGTGGGACCGGCCGCGCCGGGGCTGCGGCGGGCGGGCTGGGCTCCGGCATCACTCCCCGCCGCTTGTCCCTTCCCTACAGCCCGCTCCCCCCTTCCTCCAGCCACACCGGCGAGGGGGAGGAGACTGGAGCCACGTTAAGTAACATCCTCTGCCCTGCTGCAGTGGCTGCCCGGCCCTCCTCCCTCTGCCCGGATGCAGCGGCTGCTCCCGGAGCGCTTCTGGAGGCACTCGGCGGTGCTAACTCAGGCAGGGAGCAGCGAACCGCCTGCCTTAACCCCCTCCCGCCCGCCTGCCCGCCGGGATGCTCCAGGGAAAGGGAGAAAGACGCGAGCACTGGCTCCCAAACCTGCCCGCGGTGCCCATGGCTCCGCATCCCGCAGGGATGCCTGCCTGGAATTCCTTCAGTGTAAGCACGAGCCAGGGCTGTTTCCAGGGAAAAAGGGCCAAGAGCTAACTCCCAGCAAAGTCTCACAGCGCTGATTCATCTTTATTTTAAAAACTCCCTCTGCCAATGCAAAGGATGCTGACTACAGGAGCTCTGCATAAATTTGTCCTCTATGAGTCATCAGAGCTTTTTTTGGGAAGTCTGCTGGGAAGAAACGTTACCGCATGGCTGGGAAAACACACCGTGACCCAGGTGGAAATTAGAAACTGTCAGATTACAGCAGCAGAAAGCCCAGGGCAGAGAATGAGAGGTACCTGCAGATACAACCAAACCCGGGGGAGAGAGGACGATGATCTCAGCCCCTTCCTGCAGCCAAAGGAGGCAGAGAGAGGCCGAGGAACATCTGGAAAAGTCCAAGCAGTGGGAGTTGAAGTCACGTCTCGTGGTCTGTGCTGCAGTAGCCCAGCTCCTGGGGCAGCATCACTGCACAGGGTGAGCACCGAGCTGGGAGCTGTCCACGAAATCCCAGCTGGGTTGGTTTATCGTATCTACTCCCTCAGATATCACATTAACTTAAGGAAGAGATATTTTACACTGAGAGTGGTGAGGCCCTGGCACAGGTTGCCCAGAGAAGCTGTGGCTGCCCCATCCCTGCAAATGTTCAAGGTCAGGCTGGATGGGGCTCTGAGCATTCCAATGAAGTTGGAGGTGTTCCTGCTCATGGCAGGAGGTCATAGTAGATGTCATTTAAATCATCCTTTAACTGGTCTAGGATTCTATGACTTACATGATTTTAGGCTCAGATTATCTATGGCAGTGTCCAAACAAACAAACCAGAGACTACTTTGCATGTTTATTTCACTAAAGACACATGAAAAATTTCTGTCCTCACACGAATAAGAGATTCAACTTGACCTTCTTGTCTATCACATGGAGGAAAGCAAAAATTGGGCCATTTGGTCCATATGTCTTCAACATTCAGGTATTTATTCCTGTGTCTGTTTTCTTTCTCCCTAATGGTGCCTGTTGCTCTCTCTGACCACATTCCAGGAAATCCTCCCAGAGCTGTTTGGTAACTTGTCTGCAGAATCCACTGCAGAGCTGCATCCAGCTATGAAATATTAAAGCATAATTTAGGAAAAAAAAAAAAAAGAAAATTATGCAAGAGGCTACCTGCAAATCCTTTTTCTCTACTTCCTTAGCAAAACTTTTCCAACTTCAAGACATCAGGAGTTTCAGTGTTGCAGATGAACTCACAGATGTATTTTTCCTTCTCCTCAATTCCATTGTGCATTAGGAGACTGCATTGGAGGTTTTTAACCAGCAAAACAACCCAATAATCTTATAAAACCTATCCTCTGCAGGTGCTAGGACTTTGTCACTGGAGGGAGGGGCACTCCGGGGATGAGAAAGCTTCCCAGAGAGGGAATGAACTGGAGAACTGTTAAAGACTGTTTGCTGTTCGATCTGCAGAGGGTTTTCTGGAGGAGCTCCTGTGGGGTCCAAGCTCCCTGTGGGGCTCCGTGTCCAGCCCAGCACAGAGGTTACACAACACAAGAGGCCACACTCCATTTCACACCACTGCTCACAGCTTCCTGCCATTGGATCCAGCCAGTCCACATCCCTAAAAACCAGAAAGCAAGAAAACAAACCCTCTTGTTTGGTCTGGTCTGGGAGTCGTGTCAGCATCCACCACCTTCTCTCCCAGTGACACTGGGAGCAGATCCAGAGCACAGGAGCTCAGCAGTGCTTTCCCTTCATTCTGGACACACTCCAAGGGATGCTCAGTTTAGCTCAGTACATTTTGCTCCTAAGAAAGGACCCTCTCTGAGATACAGAAGTGACATTTTCCACCTCACTGCAGCTCACCTGGATTTTCTTCACAGCTGACACCTATGTAGCTGTGCCCAGTCGCACATGTAATCCAATGCCAGATTTCCTCCTCTGGGCTTCTGTGCTTTCCACAACACCCTGAGGTCTGTTTAGCACGTACAAGATTCCTTAAGGTCCCTCCAGTTCTGCTGGTGCATTGTGAACTCCATCAGCTGCAGCAACTGACCCTGCACAGAATATAAGTGCTAACAGAACACATAACCTTCTCTTTCTAGGTGCAAAGGAAATATATGAGTGTTAGAAATAATGTGCCCCTTGTTAAGGTGCTGAAGCTCAATTTAGAGGAGCTGTGTTTGCACACAGTGAATGAAATCTATGCATTCACTGCCCTGGAAGTGCAGGAGGAAGGTGAAAGGAGAAGGAAGTCAACCCCTACCCCTCACTGAGTGGGAGCTTTGTCTGCTGCACATGAGTCCACTGCTAGAGCCAGACTTGCTCATGAGAAGATTTACCCAGATGCAGCAACACAAGCAGCTTAAAAACACCACAGCTGAGTTACCATCAAACCACCAAGTGACAGGAAAAGTCCATCTAATGCACCTTTATTGGCCATTGGCCTGGAATGACTGCTGAGGGAACTCCCCAGGTCATTTCATGAGGCTGTAGCAGCTCATTTCCTCCCCACCGATGATCAGAGGCCCCAAAATGCAAAGGGAGAGGCTCTGAGCACCTTCCGCCCCCAGCCCATGCTGGCAGCAGCACAGAACAGTTCACATCGGGACAGAAGAGCCTTGGAAAACGCAGCTCAATGGAGATCTGCTTCTCTTCCGTATCCAATTATCCCACTGAACAAACAATGTGGCACAGGAAAATGCATGAAAGGGAGAGAAGCAACTTGGTTGAGCTCATTATATCATGAGAACAGATGTTTCATTACTGTGGTACTTCACAGCTCTAGAAATACCCTGCGCAAGAAATGGGGTTATTCACAACAATGTTCTTTGCAGCAAAGGATTTGGGAATGGAGGAGGGCTCAGGAAAGAACATTCAGAAATTATCCTTAATGAGATGTCATCAGCTATGAATGGTAGCAAGTGAGAACTCATTTCTTGTGTCAGAAATCAGCATTTCACTGGTGCAAGACAGAGACTCTGGGAGGAAAAATAGCAGGTAAGGATTTTTGCCTTTTTTTCCAGCACAGCACTGTCACAAGGAAGGCTGGTGGAATCACTGGCTGGATGCATGGGGATGTATGGATGAGATTATTCCTCCTTAGACCACACCACTGACATCAGCTCTGGAAGGTTTCTGCAATTCTGATGCCTGTGTCATGCAAGGCAAATGGAGTTTTGTAGAACTCACTTTGAAGAAAAGCACTTAAGGTTTGGCATCAGAGCCAGCAATTAAACATGTTTCTGCCTTCCTTCAGATTACATCTTCAGCAGCTCTTGGCTGAAAGAGAATTTTGCTTGGTTGAGTTTTATTCTTTCAAAAAAAACCAAAAAAAAGTTTGAAAGGCACAAAAAAAATATTGTAAGTGGTGAAGAAAGAGACTATTTTGGGTAGTTTATAAAACGTAAGGCTTTAGTATGGCTTAATTAATATATAAATATCCTTCTAGAAAAGAAATACCAACTCTGAAAGGACTCTAACCAGCTGGTGCTGGGCACAAAGAGAAGCTGAACTCAGATACAGAATCTACTAAGACAGAGTACTACAGGAAATAGTTTGGATATTTTACTTCTGAAGGTCAAATTAAGAAGCATTCCTGAATCAATCCACCCCAGGTAAGCCTGAATCACTGCACATGATAGAGGAACCCCAGAAAGAAGTTCAGGGAGTCTGTCAGTTCTGTCAGTTTCACACTCCAGCTGTAGGAAAATTCAATATATAAGAGAGTAAATACATTGTGCAGATGGCAAGATGTGAGTTCAGTCATGGGCAATAGGTTTTATAGTATAGATTTTCTGAAGCATTGCCCGTCCCCACACAATCTATTCCCCAGAGCTTCAGCTGGAGGTGTGTAGAGGCCCAGAGAAGCTGACTTTGGGCAAGGAGATGAGCTTGGAGTTGATACCCCCTCACCCAGCTCTTCACACAGCCACTGACACTGGCACACAAGGACAACAAAATTAACAGGAAACCAACCTTGCAAAGTGCTGCTGAAGTCAGGGTGACCCAAAACTTAGCAGAGCAGTACAAAAAGGAGGGGTGGCCCTATTTGCATCAGCATCTCATATCTAAGATAATATGCCCAGAACTGGTCTTTAACAACTGCCCCTTCTTCTTCCAAGGCAGCTGCAAAGCCGGATACGAACCAAATGCAGCACAGCCTGAAATTGTCCCCTACCCCCAGCACCTGTCAGTGCCCCTCCTCTTCCTCACTGGGGAATAACTGATGATTGCCCATGACCAGCAGGTCAGAATGTGCTCCGCTGTCACTTCTAGGTGAGCTCATCCCTGCACCACGGGAAATATCCCTCATACCAGGGGGCTCAGCACTATTTCTGTCAGTGCCCGTGGGGCAAGAGCATCCCTGGTGTGTCACAGCACTGCAGCAGCTTCTGAGCAGTGACCTTGGCTGGGTGTGAGCCCAGGAAAAGGCTCAAAGGCTCCACTGCTCACAGCCCAGGAAAATGTTACTCAGCAGGGCTGGATATGGAGCTCTATTTCTGCCGCTCTCCCACGGCGTCTCAGATGAGCTTAGGCAGGATGGACTCATGTCCTCTGTGTCCACTCTTAAGCACACACAGTTCTCTATGTGCCACAGCCTTGGAAGAGTATTTACAGTCAGCACAGGCACCAAAGACTGAAACAGCCCCCTGGCTTTGCTAACTGGGACTTTGGGAGGGGACCCAGCCACAGGCAGTGTTGTGTTGTCTGCATCCTTCTGCCAGCAGCGCGACTCACAAAGCTGAACAGCCTCCAGGCAGCAGCTTCATGATGAGAAAGTGATCCTCCTAATCTGTTTTTGGATGTTTTTTCTCCCCAAAAAGCCATAGCTCTCATAAAAAGGAGTAATTAGTGCTGCTTCATGTGACAGCACAGACAGAAGAACAGAGGCATGTAGCTATTTAAGGAATATTTCTCAAGGTTCTCATGCAGGGACAGAATGACAGTTCAGCACAATCTGATCCCTTCAAACTTACCTGAAACTGGGTGGCATTTACTGAAAGCCAAACAGGCTGTGACACTACCGGAGGAGTCTGGCTGCCTGTTATGCTGCTGCAGGCACTGACGGGCGACAGTGACAACAGTGGCTTTTCTCTAACAGATCAGATTTATAATGCATAAGGAACCTTCAGATTTTCTGGGGTGAAAGAGCCATTTTTGGCCTATGAGAAATTAATATTAATATATATAATTCAGCTGTTTCCAAACCTATTTATTGTATCTGCTGTTGTTTTTAAGGAATGTGGCTGGATTAATGTAGCCGTGACAATGGCTGCCCATCACCCTCAGTGATTTCCTTACAGGGCTTTAAACTGGAGAAGGGTCCATTTAGAGTAAATTTAAAGAAGGTTTTTACAATGAGGGTGGTGAGGCCCTGGCACAGGGTCCCCAGAGAAGCTGCAGCTGCCCCATCCCTGGAAGTGTCCAAGGCCAGATTGGACGGGGCTTGGAGCAACATCGGCTAGTGGAAGGTGTCTCTGCCCATGGCGGGGAGGGAATGGGATGAGCTTTAAAGTCCCTCCAGCCCAAACCATTTTGGGATTCTATGGAAAAGAGCCAAGTCCCATGGCCCTGAAGAAAGTATAAAATGCCTCAATGTGCTGTGATGGCACACGATGTATGAAACAGGGACCACCTAGGAAGGAAAACAACCAACGCTCCCACTGCATGCCCTGCCCAAGCACCTCCCTCCCGACTGAGGACAGCAGCCTTGAAGTTTCACGATGCTGACACACCTCAGCAGGAGGTTTGGATTTGAACAGAGAGGCCGCACTGCAAAGGGGTCATGTGCTGCTTCTCCAAGCGTGCAGACCTCAGGTGGAGCTGTCAGGAGAATCCCTGTCTGTGCACAGAACCTGTCAGACCAAGGCAACACTTCCATCGCCTTCCTCCTCTCCTGCCACCCACAAGGAGAACCCCAAACCATTCCATTGTTTCAGAGCTAGAACACACTCAATCTCTATTTTTAAGACCTTCTTGGCCGAAATAACAATAAATATTTCCATAATGCGGTTTTCCACATTAATTTATTGTTGTTCTTTTTCTTTACATGGCAGACAGACAACAGAGCTTTCAGTCTTCCAGAGCAATGCTCAGAACCCAAGCACCAACCAGGTCCCACCACATCTCCACACAGTTTATTTTTAATAAACTTCTCGGTATCAGCATTGCCATGAGAGCACTGCAGAGCTGCCAGTGTCACCCTTGCAAATTCTACATGCAAAACCTGAGCTTTTTCCCCACCCTCTCCTTGAATTTTCACAAGAACTTGTGATATTAGTCAAGGGCAAAATTTCACGTTTCATCAGCAGGCACGGGGGAGGTTAAAAATTTGCTGCAAAACTGAAATTCTGCCTTGGGAAAAAAATGGCATACTTTTCCTGAATTCACTGTGAATGAAATCTCCTCACTGGTCCAGAGAAATGACACCATTTTGAACTGATGCTTTTTTTCTGCAAGAAAAATCACCCCGTCCACACACCCTCCCAGAAAAACTGCATTTTTTATCTGAGGAAAAATGATGAAGTCTGGTACAACCACAGGTTATTTCTTGTTGTTGGTGTGGATATTTTTCTGCTACAGCTTAGACTGTAATGGACCCTTCAAACAGACCAGTACAATATAAAGCTGTGGACTGTGGTCTCTTGGTTGAGTCATACACTATAAAACTTTAAAAACAGAGCATTTATAACCAGGGACATAAAGACGTGCTTTTTAAATTGTAAATACATATTTACAGGCTTGTGTGATAAACCAGAATTTCTCTGGGAAAAATGTTCCTGTATCACAACAATGTACACACTTCTCTCCTTGAGTCTGTCAGTTATTATAGTTGATACCACTTTAAAAAAAGCAGCAAAAATAAATTGCACAGAAGTGACCTCTAGTAACCTCGCTCGAATGCCTTAAAGGCACTAAACTGGGCAGCATCCATGCCAGAACTCTGTACTTAATTTAACTGACTGGAAGTTGAGTGGGTCTGAGGAGAACAGATTGTTTAAAGTAGTATTTGGGCTATATGGCAAGAAAACTTCCTCAGCAACAATCCTCAAGTGACCAGTGATAATTTATACACTAACTGTGATCTTTGACAAGGTGTCCTACGAAACTGCACTGGGAAAATCAATCATAATCAATCAATCACCAATAATACTGGTGCTTTAAGTCAGGGTATATTGGGTTTATAAGCACTGTATACTCATTTTTCAAGTGATCTAGATACTCTCCAGACACACAGGAAGAGCATTCCTGTTTGAAAGAATAGGGTCTACCATACTAATACTACATGATGAGAGGAAGGAGAAAATGTGGAGAGAAAATAAAAAGATAATGTGCAAAACCAAAGTGAGACAAACTGATCAGAGAGCTGTATGTGCACACCAACTGCTTGGACATAGACATAAGGCCAGGAAACTCAATTTTTTGTGCTATTTGACCAAAATTTACCAAGCTGCCTAGCAGATCTGGATACTCACTTCCAACTAGTTTGAATGACTAATGAGAATCTCAGTCTTCCAAGGCTGCTGTGAAAAATTCCAGCCTTCGTTTGCAATTAGTACATCTATTTCAAGAGGAGATTATTGCTAGCAAAAAACTCCAAAGGGAACAAACCCTAGAGACTCTCCACCCCAGGAATGAGACAGAGCAGCCAGCAATGGCACAAGCATCTCGGTGGTCTCACAGTCTTGGACTGGAAGCATCACTTCCAACATGGAAGAGGATGCAGCTTTTTATGGCTCATCCAGTTCTCAGCATCTCAGCCTTCCCCCCAAACCACAACTGCACTTAGAAAGCCTCCAAGAGTGGTTTATCCAAAAAATGTGTAGTGAGATAACACAAGATCCTGAAAACCTTTTCTTTCCAACTCAAACAAAATGCACCTGAAACATTTGTATGGTGAACAATGTTTCTTCTTTAAAGCTTTTGTATTCATTTTGAACAATTTTTCATCAAAACTATACAAAATTAACTGTTTTCAGCAATTCCATACATACATATTTTTATCTGTCATATATATATATCTATATACGAAGACATATAGATACATATATAATTGACCCTTTTTTTGACCTTTTCAGGGTGCTGGGAAGGAGTATCAACTGGGCACTTGTTTTTTCTTAACTAACGTCTGCATACACAGATATGTGCTTATCCATGTGGAGTGCAAAGTCAAGGACAGGAATAAATTGACTGAAACAAGAAGGAAATAGGACAATCAACCCCTTTGGCCTCCTTAAAAAATTCCAAACCTGGATGCTACGTTAGCAGGGATTCTGGAAAATCACGTATTGGCAGAAGGAACCCTTCACCTTACAGGTGAACCGGGCAGAAGTTCTGCCCAGAACTGTCAGACAATGCACCTGGTGTGATTGACCCCATTTGGGGGTAGGAAAGAGGTAAGAGACCTTCCTGCCCTGCATTTTACCAGCTGACCCGTGTGTTTCTGGAATTAGCCTTTACTGGCTGTCCTCATGGATGGCTTCTGGACAGGACCTCTGAAACTAAACATGTGTCTAGAGACACAAACATAGGCGCTCTATTTAAGGACAGATGCTGTATTTAAGGACAAGTCTGGCCTGATACTGCACAGCACCACCCATGTTTGATACTGTCCCTAAATAAATAAATCCTGACTCTAAACCATACCACACTGGCAACACAAGTTATGGCAGGTTTTGAGAAATGGATGCTTGTCCCTTCATGGAACTGGGCTATCAGTGCATTTCCCAGAGATCACGTAACAGGTGATCTTCCCAAAAAACACGGCTCCTGATGCACTTCAAAAGCAACAGCATCTGCCCCTTAAAGCTAATGGTACAAAGTCAAGAGATTGGGGTACCCACAGACTTCGCATGTACAAACCTCAGGAAAACCTACCACTCCCTTCAGTGGTTTTTTTTGTGGGATGCCCAGCTCTTTACCCGTTAGGATGTAAAGCAGAAACTAAAAGGATGCAACAGTCTTATCAGAGTTTAATTGCATAGTATGTTAAACCCTCTATGTTCTCCCAGAAAGAGGAGACTCATCCAGACCCATCCACTCTCTGAGTACCGGTAGTTTGCCTGCAGATGCCTGGACACTTCTCCATGCTGTTCTCCTTGCTGGTACGTGGGCTCCACACGCTGGGGGACCCCAAGATCACCCTGTCCCCAGCATCCATAGTTCATCACTCTCTGGAGAAGGCAGGAGCCTGCTCTGTGCTCCCTCCCTTGGAAGGAAGGGTGAGATGACAGAAGCACATCATCACTTCCAGCAGAAGAAACCACTGTCCCTGTTGTCTGCTGAGGAACCCATCTCACCGCATCCAAGCCAAGCAGGAGAGGATAATGCTTGAGGATTACTTCACCTCACCTTTTCCAGTCAGAAGTTTCTGGTACCTGAAAATACACAGAGAGTTGCATTTAATCAGAAACAGTTTAAGGAGTCACAGTTCCATGTTCCATGGAGCCGGAAGCAGGACAAGTCATTCAGTGACCACTGTACAGGGAAGAGACACCCATGATTTAATTTTGCTTGGATTTCCCATAACTAAATGGTCTATGCCACAGCTAGGGTTGTTAACATTTCATTTGCAACCACCCCCATTATTCAGGAGATGGCAAACCTCAGAATTTTACTAACTATTCCCTCAAATGTTGTTTCTTGAATTATTCTAAGAAAGAATAAACTTCAGGCTGCAGTGTCTTGATTTTGCTGGTACTCATTCTCACCTTTAGCTTTATACATTTCAAGTATCATGTTCCTTAGCTGTTACATCAGTATAAAGGAGATTGCAAGTTAATGGTGGGGAAACGAAGGAGCAGGAAAGAGTGTCTTGTTTAAACCAAGAGAAAATCAACTCAGCCCCACCAATACATGGGGCTGGGTCATTAGTTTGCCCAAACCCATAGTGCTTCATTACACAGTTTATCTCACCACAACCTCAACTAAGGTTTTTGCTTGTTATCACAGCAATTTGCATTGTAATGCTGGTCTTTGAGCTTGTGGTGTGCCACCAAAGCAGCCAGCAAAATGCACATTCCCAGCTATATGCTTTTTAGGACAGTTAATATTCGTTCAGTGTTCACTCATTCAGCCTAAAAGATCCCAAAGCACTTGCTCACTATTACAATCAGATACAAACACCACTCCTTCCAAGGCAGAGATAAAACTCATCCTTACAAAAATTACCACCATCTTCAAGGTCCCCAGGATCAGAGGAGCAACACCTCAGGTCTTAAAAGATCATGAACAAAACTCTCCTTAAACCTTCCATGAGGGGTAAAGGGCTGACTACCCTAACATATCCTTTTGATCCACAGGATGTTAAGTACCCATGACTAGAGAAGACCTTATCCCTTTGGAATTAGTACATCACATATTTCAAGAGGAGATTTCTGCTAGCAAAAAGCTCCCACGGGAATAAATCCTAGAGACTCTCCACCCCAGGAATGAGATAGAGCAGCCAGCAACAGCATCCTGGTGGTCTCACAGTCTTGGACTGGAAGCATCACTTCCAACATGGAAGGGGATGCAGCTTTTCTACGGATCATCCAGTTCACAGCATCTCAGCCTTCCCCCAAACCACAACTGCACCAGTTACAACAAGAGCAGTGACACTGTGGGTTTTCTGAGGCTTGGCTCATATCTCCAAAGTGCCTTGCACTCCTTGCCCACATAAACACGGAAGGGTTTGGGAGCACAGGAGAAGGGAGCCCTGCGCATCCTCCCGTGGCTGTGTGGCTGTACCTGGTTTGGTCAGATACGCCCAGTGTCTATTCCTTGGAGAAGTGGGATGTGGTGGAGCTGGATTTCTTGCACTGCCTGGTGCTGGGGTTATGCGAGGAGGAGGAGGGACATCTAGAGGCCATGCGGAGCCTGTAACTGTGCAAAGAGGCAGAAGAGCATCAGGGACCAGGCACAAACAAAACCAGAGACGTGCTTTAGTAAGCTATGAGAAAAGAAAACGACATTCTACCCACACTGCAAGTACCAAGAGCCTCTTCTGAAGGCAAGAGGGTCCTTTTGCCATGTTCTGAACTTACCCTGTGAGTTTATTTAAGCAGGAAATAGATAATATCAACTGGAAGCAGCATCCAGGCTCCCACCCCAGGTCCCAGACTCTCCAACCAGGACAGACAAACCCACAGTTACATCAGAAACTAGAAGAGTCACAGTCTATTCTCTCAGGACAGTCCGTATCAGGTTTTAAAATACATATCTATGGAAAAGGAATTATACTTTACCAGAACATGTACCACATCTGGTCATTTTTCTCCAGGTCAAAGTCAGCAGAACACTCCTGTCACTATTGCACTGACAGACTTACAAGGACACGTACAGGTCACAAAAGTGCTATTACTGCACTTCAAAATTTAAACTAAGAGTTTTTCCCAAAGTGAAAGTGAAAATCAGGATTTTTACTGAAAAATTTTAATTTTATGCCTCAGTTGATTGTGATTTCAAGAAGAAAGCCTGAAAACATGACTTGAAGCAAGGGAAGTCCAACTCCTTCTGCCCTATTCCAGACATACAATCTCAGTTCAAATGTATACCCAAGCTAAACTTCCTTACACTAAAAGATTCCAAAAAATCCCCTGTTTTCAAATTCAGCACCTTTTGCTATCATGCACAAACTTGTCTGCTTTCCCTCACACCTGTGCACCCCCATAGGTAATTACATACCTTCCTTCTCAAGGCAAATTCTTCCAAATTCTGACCAAACCCAACCACTTATGTTCTTCCAAGGGAACATCTTTTGAAATACCATTTTCTTACACAGCAACACGTCTAAAAAAAGTTAAAAGCCAGGTTTCTCTCCAGGTTATTTTCAGAGTTCAATACACACCCTTTAAAGGAGATTTCAGTTTGTCCTTACACACAATGTAACTGCAAGTTAGACATAAAGAAGTGCAAAACTTTCCATTACAACAGAAAACCAAAACCACAGAAATTTTGAAAAGTAAGCAATTCAATTATTTTCAAATTAAAATTGGTGGTTAAAATCGCCTGCCAAAAGTTTTTTTATTGTTCTATGTAAATCATCCACTCCAGCCTTTGTCAATTCAATCCTGAAACCTTCAGCCAATGTGGAAGAACCAGAAAGTGGTAATGGGGAGGTCAACAAAAGCCAGACTTTTGTTGTTCCATATAAGGACTGTTACCAAGGGGAACAGCAGAAGATCCAAAATAAGTTTAGCTTGTTTGGCTTCAGACTTTTACTGTAAGTAGAAGAGGGAAATTTTAGTTTCATTCTGTTTAGAATGTCTCCATGTAAGTAATGCTTTATGTCAAAATACTAACTATGACTTCTTAAAGTTCTTCTGTAAGCAATGACATCTGTGTGCTCTTGCATGCAGTGAGGCAGGGTCTAGATCCTATGGGAAACCTAAAGAAAAAAAATGTTAAAAGGCTCAAATCCAAAGAGACAAATTATCAGGGAAAATCTAACCCAGATTTTCAAATGCATACCCTGATCAGACATTAGGAAGAAATTCTTCCCTGTGAAGGTGGGGAGGCCTTGGCACAGGGTGCCCAGAGAAGCTGAGGCTGCCCCATCCCTGGCAGTGTCGAAGGTCAGGTTGGATGGGGCTTGGAGCAACCTGGGATAGTGGAAGGTGTCCCTGCCCATGGCACGGGGTGGAACAAGATGGGTTTTAAGGTCCCTTCCAACCCAAACTACTCCAGAATTCTACAATCTTTCACCCCTAATTTCCTCAAGTTTTAAAGCTAATAGATCATGGCTTGTTATTTGGAAGCTGAGGATTGGAGGAATGAGATAAAAAAGGATTGTTTTTCTAAATAGAAAGTGAAATTGAGTTCCTTATGGAGTTCTTACTGGTGCCTTTCCATAGTGCTCCCAAGAAACCATGCTTCAGAACTGCAGCCATGTCTGCTCTGCCAAAGCTGTCAGGAAACAGGGCCCTGCTCTGTCCCAACATTAACCTCAAGTGGATGGATAACTCTCATTTAAGAGTCTGTTTAAAGAAGAGCTGGGATGTCGGGATGATTTTGACAAACTCCTGGGTGTGCAAGGGGAGCTGGTCTGCGAGGGGGAGGGGAGCTGCATGAGGAGCAGTGATTGAAATTGCTATTTCTAGCACTGTCACTTTGCACCTGCTTTCACGATCTCAGCGCTGGGTAACTGGAGACAGGCAAAGAAAAGGAATTCTGAGCCACCCTGTGCAATGTTGCCAAGGGATGATTCCTGTGGGAAGGGGCCAGGGTTGTTCCCAGCCCCTCACACCCCTGTGCACAGCCCAGACCAACAGCACAGCCCAGGCTACCCAGGCTACCTCACCTCTGCCAGAACCATTGCTAGGGAACAGTCCTAGCCAGAAAAAAAATTAATTAAAAAAAAAAAGGAATAACATCAGAAAACATACTCTGCTTGAAAGGAAAAAAAGGTCCAGAACCCAAATGTTAGGTAGCAGGAAGGACTTGTCTGCACAAAGTTTTCTCTATCAACTAAGGACTTTTAAACCAAACTAAACAATTTGGTAGATGCACCAGCTATTCCATAAATTAAAGCTAACCCAGAAGTTAAATGAGGCTATGTTTACATGGAGACAGGACCTAAAGCTCTCTCTCACAACTGAGAGCATACCCAAACTAAAAGAGATAAATCACCCAATTTGGTGAGATGTGCTACAATAAAAATACACTAAATCCCAGCTCTTCAAGTTTTCCATCCTCAGATTTGAAAGTGTTTCATAGTGTGAGTCAGTACCATAATCCCAGTTTTTCAGATCCAGAATGGAGTCAGGTGGAAAGTGATTTGCCAAGGTCACCCAGAAAATCTGCAGCCTTAAAGCAGAGGACTAAACAAAGGTAAAGGTTCCCCCACCACCTGCATTACTGTCACAGGTTAAATTGTCTCCTGAATACTTAAGTATTTGTCCAAACCAAGTTCCTACTTCCATACCTTCCCAGGTCCCTGAGCCTTGCCTTGAGCAGCACACATGAACTCAAAGGCCAGGAAAAATGCCAAATCCTGGCACACCCCCTTCCCTCAGACATTCCCAAAATACATTTGGTATTTTTCACTCAAATTAGCTTGTCTTCTACCACACTTGGGCAACTAACATTCTCCTGGGTTGCTAGTTTAATTCTCTAGAAATGTCCCAAGAAAAGAAGCCACAGTATTTGTGGGAATGAAGGCTAGAGTGATCTGAGGTGGCTGCTGATCCCACCAGGGAAATCCAGTGAACAAAGTCATGGCAGTATGTGGCAAAAATTCAGGTGACTTAAGTTCACATTTTTACCTCAATTAAAGAGGTTTTTCTTTCCTGCAAGGATTATAGTTCTACGTTCCTAATCTAAAATACCCCCAAGGATATGCCCCAAAATTTCAGACACACACACACATTCCACATTACGTTTAACAATAAGCATGCTAGGAACATATTCTATTAAGTGTTTCCTACTCTTAAGTAAAAGAATAGCTAAGCTGACACAAATCATTGACTGCCTGGGAAAAAAAAAAATAGAAATGTGGATGTTTAAGCCCAAATTCTTGGTTTTGCAAAATTAGGCTGAGCAATTTCACAGGCCAGAAGGGAAACAGGAAGGGTTCAGGGGGTGGATAAATGCCATTTCTGGGCTTTCTGCTCTCAGTAAGATTAAAATACAGTGCTGCTACCCTGACTGAAATGTACTCTCTGGCAGCAGTATATTGCTTAATGGGAAAGTAAATACACAAACAAGGACTTGGAAAAACATCAAAAACATCAACCACGAAGGAAAATACCTTCATTTGTCTGTTTTAGTGAAACAAAGTATTTATCAAGACAAAAAGGTTTATGGATAGAATTTTGTTGAAAGGGATGTCTCTCTTTTCTATGGAAAAGTCCTGATTCACTGTATAGAAAATGGGGAAGCAGCAGAAAGGGAAAAGGATCTTAATGCGCTGTACTGTGGATATTTAGAGACTTAGGTGTGTTTATTCATGAAAGCAGAGAAAGAGCTGGAGCATGTCAGGATTTTATCTTTCTTTCACATGGCGCTAAAGGCCAGAACATGAGTATTATGGTCAGGCCTTTCATGAATCTAAACTGGAAAAACCTGTTATTGAGATCCTTTGCATTCTCAGCTTCCAAGAAGACACCTAACAGCACTCTCCAGCCACAGTGCTTCAAAGAACTTAATCCTTTAAAGCAGCATTGCTGCCCCACAGTAACTCAAAAATTGCTTTGTTTCACATGTGCTGTATAGTTTAAGTTTCTTCATTGCTGGCTCATTTCCACTCCCAGTGGATCACAAGGAACTCTGGTGATGAAGACCAAACCAACAGCAAGAACTGCTGGAAAAAATCTCACACTATGCCTACAGCTAACCTAGGGGACTCTGAAACTGATGTATCAACAACATTTTACTTAAATAGAACTACATTTTCAAAAGCAACCAGTGACCTGAAGTAGCCACTTGAAAGGAATTCAGCACTGAAATGGCTTCTGAGCTCCTTCAGAAAACCAGTTGCCTTGAAGATACAACAAGTTGAGCTCAGAGATGATTAGTCACTTAAGAAATCTTAGTCTAGACGTATAAATTTAGATGAACAGTATCATGTCAGCAATTTATCTTCCTGTCCTTTTAAAGCAGCAGAGAGTTTTTGGCAAGCCAAAAGGTGAAAAATTTGAATTAAAAATAGCAGTACTCAAACCCATCTTCTATACTGTCAGGTAATGTGATTTGATAAAAAGTTTGTATCTACTGAATCACATTCCCAACAGAATGAGAAAACTTTCATCACACATAGGGAATACTGTAGTTGATTTTATTTAGCTTTATACAGAAATGATGACACCAAAGGAGTTCAAAAGGATTGCTGGAGGGCAGCAGAACAAGGATGAGCCCTCAGTGCTGCACATCTCATTACATAAAAAAGAAACCACAGAACAAAATGTGCTTTTGATTTGAAAAGGTAGATGAGTGACATAATGAATGGAGAATACACTTCAAGTTCCAGTGACAGTGGAGTTTGAGTGTGAAACTTCAGAGCAGCCCAGTGATGTAAGAATTCAGTATTTCTCATCTTCCCACTTCCTTCCACACTGCAATGTTTAGCAGAGATCTCAATACCTAAAGGAAACACTACATAAATTCCCCCATTGAGTCACAGTTGGAACACAGTTGGACTGAGGGCTATGCACATACGGTCTGTACGTGGGAATGAACCTTCAGATGCCCTGAGCAGGAAGCACATCCTCTGCATTCCCAACAAAATCATTTTCCTAAAAAAGTCCTTGCATCTACTTTACCACAGGCATTTAACTTTGCTGAGCAGCGCTGCCTGAACTGCAGAAGGAAACACAGACTCACCGAGGTTGGAAAAGACCCTGAAGGCCATCAAGTCCAACCTGTGACCCATCCCCACCTTGTCACCCAACCCAGAGCACCGAGTGCCACATCCAGGCATTCCCTGGACACCTCCAGGATGAGGACTCCACCACCTCCCTGGGCAGCCTCTGGCACAGTTTGAGGCCACTTCCTCTTGTCCTGTCACTGTTCCCTGGAAGCAGAGCCCACCCCCCACCTGGCTGCACCCTCCTGTCAGGGGGTTGTAGAGTGACACTGTCTCCCCTGAGCTTCCTTTTCTCGAGGCTGAGCCCCACCAGTTCCGTCATCTGGAATCAAGGCAGGCTTTGCTGAAACAGGCCCAGATATGAGATTACTCTTACTTTTTGACTGACACAGGGCATTGAGTGGTGCAAGTCTCAGTTTTGCTGCTCACCTGCTGTTTGCCAGAGTACCTTGAATGACTGAATGCTGAGCCTGTACTTCAGAGAAATGAAACATCACCCGCTGAATAATCAAAGCCGTTTCTCACAACCCTCTGGCAGTTTCTGGGAGTACTGTTACCCAAAACATGACTCAGAGACCCTGTTTGGCTCATGAAACATAAAAGCCTTAAAAAATTAAACAGATATATACACAGAGTGCATGTTGCTGATTATAACATTATGTTTCACTAACCACTCGAGCTTTGAATAAATTAGGAAAATGAAGCAGCTACCTATCTCTTAAGAAAAAGCCTCCCTCCAACTTGATGCCTGCTCAAGGTTCCCTTTGAGTTTCAGTTTTACTGCCTTGTATCTGAAAAAAACAGAAAGCAGTATTTCAGTGCTCTTTTCTCAATGAATGCTCTAAAAGTACAATCTAGCAAAAGCATTTTTAAAGACTTAATAAGTGAAGTAAAGGTGCAGGATCAGCAAAATGAGAATGGAAAGCGATGAAGTATGTGTGGGAAGCAGCACTCAGAGGTGACTCAATGGCTTCCTCTTAACTAAGGAAGAGGGTCAGAAGTAGGTAGTGGCTGGAGACTGGTGCAGAGGCAGCACAGGACTCCTGGTTCTGTGAGTAATCTCATGTTAGACACTGGATGCTTTATACCCACCCCCACTCTAACAATTTATTTGCATTTTAAACATCTGACCCTTGCCCGACTGCAACTGATGGGCACAAGGAGGCACCAACTCCTGCTACAGTCTGTTACCTTACTATTCATTTCATTGAAAAAATACCGTAGGACATTAAAACTAAAAAAAAAAACAACAAAGCTTAAGAAATAACAGCAACTCATTCATACACATGGAAAAAAGATCCCTCTTTAGTAACATTAAATTCCCACTCTCTCATTTGATGTGTACAGTGGACCATTAACTGTACACGTAATATATCATGCCCTCCTTAAGAGTGTTTTATTTGCATCTCGCTCTGAAATACATATATTTTCCTCACACCATCCTGCTCTTGCAAAGTACTGGAAGGTACATCCTCTTTTCCATTAGAAAGCTGCTATTTTTAACAGTTTAATTAAATAAATGTGGAAGTTCACCCCTCTCTCATCATTGACTTACCACAAAAGCTCAGCTCCAAACCAGCATGTATTTGTTCAAAATCTATTGTTTAGTTCCTTTTCATCATGAGCAGAACTACACCATCATGTGACCCACGCAGATCACACTCAGTAAATAAAAGCCAGAATTAGTATGTAAGGTCTTCTAAGTTCTCTTTTTAAGGTCATTCACAAGTTTTTTGTCTGTCTCTAGCAATTCAGCTCCTTGGCTAAACCCAACTCCAGTAAAAACCTGGAGCTGAGCCCATAATTTTGGAAATGAAGTCACAAACCATAGCAAATGAAGCGAGTGCTGTTCCTATTTGCATTTGATGTTGAACATTTAGACATCAAACTCTATGACATCTACCCAGAGAAAATCATCAGGAACTAAACTAGAATTTTAAGTAACAGTCTTGCAATACAAAATGCTGACAATCCCGAGAACCAGAAACACCCCAGCCTTAAACCCCTCAGGCAGCTTCCAGCAGGGCTGAGGAGCTTGCAAAGCAGAAGGGGCCCGGCTGCATCCCCTGGACGGGCTGTAACACCTAGCACTGAACACAGCTCAGACAGTTGCTGCCACAAGCTGGTTCCAATGCCTTCCAGCAAACTGGAAAATGGAAAACAAAAAAAGGTAAACACAACTTGTCAGATCTCCCGTCTCCACAACAACTCCAGCATCGCTGTTTTTATTAAACCGACACTCATTTGATCTTGCCCAGCATGTCACTTGGTCTCTGTAAACAGGACAAGTTTAATTGTTTTCATTGACTGTCTGGATTTCAAGATGTGTCAGCACTTTGTGGGGAACGTTACAGCTTTATTGTTGCTTCAGATCACACAGAGGCAGCTATAAAAGCCAGAGAAATTCAATTATACAGATGAGATGCAATAGCAACTATGAAAGCTGCACATTTCTATTTGTGATGAGTCACCTATTTAGGACTGAAACTCCTTGATGTTCCTCTCTCATTTGGAGCTGAGATCTCCATCACCCAGCACTTCCCTGAACAACTGGTGAACACAGGTGAAAATCTCAGTGTGGCACATCCTTGGGACACAACAGGATTTAACATCACAGCAGAGAAACCACAAATACAATGGCAAGAAGATTTCTGCCACAATATCAGGGAATGAGGCTGGTTTACTCACCATCAGTTCACTGCTAGACATGGCTAATAAATCCTTACAAGGTGACTGAAATACCCAGACCGCAGCAAGAGCAAACACCAACTGGTATTTCATTTGTGAGTAAAAGATGCGAAACAATGATTCAAGTTTATGTTCCATCCTCAGCAATCTCAAAACTATGAGTTTTCACTTTTCTTTCATGTTTCCTTTTTCTTATAAAACATCCAAATACAACACTGGGTATGTAAAACAATGTTTCCCCTTGGGTAAATATAGTAAAACCTAGTCAAGACTGAAAACCTTCACTGTGGCTTCCTCCCACCTCCTCGGTGTAACTGCTGTTGTAAGTAGACTAAGGATTCACCTCTTCCATTGTGGTGCAAATCCCAAACTGCAGTGAGAGCAAAACCACTCCATGAACAATGCTGGAACCTCTGCATCATTCCACCAGATCTTCCCCCATCAGTTAACATTCACAGAAAATGTTGCTATGGAGAGAACACGTTCAAGGAATGACATCCCACATGAAAAAATAAACTGGGATTTCTTACCAAAGAATCTTACTCAGACAGAAGCATTAATTTGAATAGACAACTACATAAAATAGTAACATACTACTGATTATTAGTAGGGAGCATGTGAAGGAACTGCTGTAATGCTGTTTAGCCTTATCAAAGTTACATTATTCCACCCACTGCCACACTAATATGGACGCAGATGCTTCCAGCTTCACTGCAAGAGGCAGAACACACATCTTGGTGGTGGAATATAACATTCCAAAATTCTCAAGAGCCAAAAAAATCTTTGCATGTATTTTTTTTTATTGAACTATTTAACAAGTTTAAAGCATATAAAAATAGAACACTATAATATCAGAAAAACAGAAAACTATAGTAATCAGAAGAAGTTTAAATAGTGTAATTTTCATTTAAATAGTTTAAATTTATTAGCAGTGTCCACAATTAAAACCTAAAATCCTCAAGCTAGGTCAGAAGTGGCCAATTGGTATAAATTCGTGTCACTGAACCAAGGGGACACAACTGAAGGATGCAAGCACACTTAACTCCTCCTAGATGTACATCGTTTCACTTTTCCTGGTACATCTGCTTTGCACACAAAAGGCAAGTTTCTCCCAAGTTTTTAAAAAGTTTACTTTATTGGTTATAGAAAATGTATCATGATCGTTCCATCTAGTTGGTCATTAAGTGCTTGCAACATCATGGACTCATAACTACAACTGGAACTTACAAGACAGGATGGATGGCACATGGAGGAGGAGAATTCCTCTTCAGTTGCTTACCTGCATTTACAGCCCTCCAGCAAGGCTTCAGCATTCAAAAGCAAGGACAACCCCACTTTTATGTCAAATTGCAATTTTTAATGTTTTCATTAGAATAGTCGTTATATAACTCTCCAATAGAAGTAACAATATAACTAACAGCAAACTTTAATACAGAAACATGCTCCAAGATTAACAACCCAAAATGAAAACAAAATGAAATTAATGTAAAATGTAAATCACATATAGTACAATTGAAGTGTCCAAAACAATTTAAATAATTTTAAATATTTTATTTTTTTAAACTTGCTACAAATGTTTTATACAATATTTCAACATAAAGTCCCCATAACAGAAATGTAACAAAATGGGAATGATAGTGAAAGTGAAAGTTAAAGTGGCACAAATTCACCAAACAAGTATTAAACTACAAATTTTAAAGAGGTAGATTACTTTTTTAGAACAAAAAATAAAAGGGGTGTCTGTATAAAGAAACTAGTCACTTTCCATCCACTTTGTCATTAATCTTGAAAGCTCTATGAACACGTGACAAACAGTATTTCCATAAAAAGCTGTTATGAACAATAGACCAATTTGTTGTCTTAAATTAGAGGTGTACAACCTTTTAGAATAATTACATATTTCATTTTCAAAATACACAGCTCTGCAGCCCTGCTCTAGCCTCCTTATCCATAAAAAGATACACTGCATCCATTATATATCTCGTGTTTAGAAATTCATCACTGCTATAGAAAGTTTTATTTGCATGTGTAAATAAGAACTTGGAAAATCCATAAAACATCCAAATCAGGGTTTTTTCCATTGTATACTGGACATCTAAAAGACTCAGAAAGTGAGGAGAAGGTGGGAAGGGAATTCTGCTGTGCTAGGTTGGTCTCTACTGACTAGTTGGTTTGTCTACTACATTTAGACAAAAGGCTTAAGGAGATCTAATACATGACAAAAATACTCAGAGTGCAGCAATTGTTGGCCCTGAATCTACACTGAATTCTGGACAGGCTGAAGGAACCTGCTTTGCCAAGCACAGAAACTGAACTGCCCAACACCATCCATGAAGGTACAGACAAAATCAAGAGCAAAAGGTTTGGTTCAGTTAAACCCACTATATCTTCTGATGATTTCCTGTGGGGTTTCATTTGTTTTTAACAGTACCCTTTGCTTTAATCTGAATCATCCTGCATGTGTCAAATACAAAGTAAGAAAATTTGGGCCTGACACTGAGCATAAGCAAGAAGCCTGCAGGCAATTTTATGGTTGTGACTCAGCTTCTGCGGGTTTTGCAAGCTTGGATTTCACATCCCTTGGCGTAGTGCTTATCCTACGATGAGCATGCAACAGTTCTACCATGGCATTAAGGGATTTTTTTTTGTTTTGTTTTTACAGGAGATTCCTAGAAAATGGAAATTAAAACAAAACAAACAAAAACTGAAGATAAATGACAAAGCAATCTGTGAATGAGTATGTTTACACAGAAAAACTGAAAGGTGAAAAACAAATCGGCAGACAAATATACATAAAGCAAGTCTTGAAAAAATATTAAGATTTCCTGGAAAAAAAATCAAAACCCAACAGTGCCTACATAGAGTAGAATCAAAATTAAACTGTGCTGATATTAGTGTATGAAGGCAAAAAAATTCTTCATACTATATAACTGATATAAAAAGAAGTTGACTAGGCAATCTAGATTTATGAAAGTTACTTCAGAAACAAAAAGAATTTCCTAGTGTAACCATTTGTGAAACTGATAAAGACCCCAAGCAGCCAAAGTAAACCAACGATATTTGAGCCAGCCAAGGAAACCTTACCCCAGGTCAATTGTTATTTCCCCAAATACTACTGAACAATTTCCATATGCATCCATTTCCAAGTACTTGGTTATTTTGCGTAAGGTCAAATGATTCATTTAGATGGAAAGATGTGGTGTTTTGGCTTCTTGTTCTACTGATCTGTTCTGGCACCATATAAATACAGTTTCACACATAACTAAGAGAGCAGCTGATGAGAATTAACATGAAGATGTTTATATCCTAAGGAAACAGGCCTGGTAGACATTTCTTGTTCCCAAAAGGCATTTTTACACCATTAGTCTCCAAATTCCAATAGCATTTTTCTCCTTCAACACATCCTAATTTGGGTATGGACTATTTTAAGTCAAATTCCCCTCCAGCACTTGGGAATAATTGGGCTATATTGAACCTTTACAAAGTATTTAATCACTATTTTCACCTTGGAGATCTTCACTGTAAGACACACAAGCTGTGAACAGTTTGGATTTTGACTTTGAACAGATCCTGCTCTACTTGTTCTGATGGAGGCTGCCAGTTCCTCCCCCTTCTCCTCTAGCAATGACTTCGATTAAAAAAACCTACCCTTGGCCCTAAATCTGGTGTTAATCACAGCCAGGCGCTGCAATTACCAATCCCAAAAGAACTCTTAATTACCAGTGAGCTTTGTGAAAGTTCCTCGGCAAATCAGACACCTGTTTCCAAGAAAAACAGGGCAGGAGCAAGGTAACAGAGGTTATAAACACTGTGCAAAAATAGACTACTGATTGGAGAGACTACATGAAGACGTAAGTCGGGACTCAGGCACGTAGATTAAGATTTTATTTATTTATTTATTGAAGTATTACCCTTTCTTGTGATTAAAATGCTTCTTCTCAAAAAGAAATAGAACTTTAATTATAAAATTTTATAGTGAAACATAAAAGCATGATACTTCTAACAAATTTACATGTTCATGTAACTTTTCTTACATGTCTATTTCCCTTATATTAAGTATTTAATGATCTCAGTCTGTATGCACATACATTTTGAAGTATTTGGTCATGGTTTGTTTCTTTTATATATATATATATATGCAGAGAATGCTTTTTATTACAAACAAAAACAAGTTATTTTAGTGAGTAAAGAATGCAGTCAAGTTTTTTAACTTAAGTGAACCGCCACAAATAAATCTAGAATGATTCTGGGCTACCTTAGATGTCAGATACCAAATACAAGGTCAGTGTCTCCAATATCATTGAGTTTAATGACATTAAGTTTATTTGCACTCAGGCATTGACATTTTTTTTTCCAGAGTTTTCAATTCAGTTTATAATTAAAGACATTCTCTATACAAACCGTGTATTATTTCATGACATGACAAAATGCATCAAGTATGTACATCATACCTCAGCATCAGTGAGCTGCTCAGCCATGTTTTAAGAAATGCAACTTTTTTTTTTATTTAAGCATGAGAAACTCAAAAAAAGAAAAAAAAAAGAAAAAAAAATCAAGAAAATTGGCAAAACAGCAAGCAACGTGTTCCTGGGTTGTTTCAACTTCAAATGAAATGCTTACCTGAAATCTTTTAGTTCTTGCTTTGTACTGCTTTCATCTCTTTTGTTTTCTGCTGCCTCTGCATTTGCTGCCTGCTGCAGGCTCCGTGTGATCGGTCCTCCAACCCTCTCTCTAGATTTTACACTGAACCTGTCTGCCTTTTTCTTACTTGCCACAGCAGATTTACTTGGCAAACCAGCTTTATTATTCCTTTGTATTCTTACGTGCAATTTCCGGGATGCTTTGCTGGAGATTCCAGAGGAATTGTTCTTAGAAACCACCTTAGTTTTTTTCCCATCAACATGGGACATTTTAGACACTCTTACAGGACTAGAGTTCCTCAACGATGAAGATGAATTTGGCTTTTTAGATCGCATGGAAGGTACAAATTTAACGTTTTGTTTGGACTTGAAGGAGGCAGAGGGGAGTTGGAGCTGTGCAGGTCCTGAGGTTCGTGCTCTCGTCTTGCCCAGGTGAGGCTGAGTGCTCTGCATTTTGATTTCTGCATCTGCTGTTCGCCTGCGCTGGTTGCTGCCTTTGTCACTGTTTGCAGGTGAAAAAGTTGCACTCTTTTTGGAAGAATTCTTTTTA
The DNA here is from genome assembly GCA_013397775.1 of Eulacestoma nigropectus. Taxonomy (NCBI): domain Eukaryota; kingdom Metazoa; phylum Chordata; class Aves; order Passeriformes; genus Eulacestoma; species Eulacestoma nigropectus. The sequence goes on from VZTE01006182.1 coordinate 242,825, forward strand.
GAGGAGGGAGAGATGGGTTTTTTGGGGCAGCTGTATGATGCGTGTTTGTTCAAACTCCCAATATAAGTGAACTCCCTGTTACAGTAGGGGCAGATGTGAGAGTCCATCTCAGATGGGTTATTTTTCAGTTCTGCCTTCTGCTGGGCAGATTTCTTTTTTTGCAGGATAGCTTTCTGGACAAGCTGGTTTTTCTTTTTCAATGCACTTATTTTTAGTTTATTGGAGGACATTTTGCTAATCTCAACATTGAAATTGAGTCTTTTAGGCTGACCCATTCGTCTGAAGGCATTCTTCCCAGGCCCAGCGATAACCACCATGCCATTCTTAGGCTGCACCGTCTGTTTGAGGGGTACTGGATTTTTTTTAGGTGTGTATCTCTTTTTATCACTGGCAGATGCACAGGCCAGTATGTGTTTGTGTAACTCAGGCATGTTATCAACACTTTTTCCACATTTTGTGCATCGAATGGCAGTAGTAAAAGTCTGTGGGATATTGTGGGTTGTGAAGTTTGTTGCAGTAACCCCAATACCCATAGGATTACGATGGTGATACTGGAACGGAGGTGGTTTAAAGCTTGGGTAGTGTTGATTGAGGCCCATACGAACATCTGGATCTTTAGATTTCACTCCAGAAGCCATTATTTTTATAGTAGTATAAAGCTCTTCAGAAGAATCATTTAGATCTTCATCTTCCTCCTCTTTCGAAGGTTCCAAGGAATCTTCTGGCAGGCTCTGCATGTGCTCCGCGTTCGCCTTACTGGGGTCAGTAAAATTCTGGGGTCTCAAAGTCCCACTTTCAAACTCATGATGTGTACACTCTTTGTCTGGATGGAGATCGCGCTGATGCTGTTGCAAATTGCACAAAAAAGCAAATTCCTTTTTACACACTGAACAAACAAAGATATTCCCTACTCCATGAAGCAGAAAGCGATGCTCCGACAAGTCTGTTTTATCCCTAAAAAGCTGTACACAGAATTCACATTTGAAGGGCCATTCTTCAGCATGAATGGATAAATGCTTCGTTAGGTCTTTAATGGAAAGAAAAGGTGATTCGCAGACATTGCACACAAAGCTCTTGTTGAATGTTTCCTGCACTACTCCTGATTCACTTGAAGTATGAGGATCTTCTGCTTTCTGCTGCTCGCTTTCAGCTTCTTCCTGTTTTATTATTGGGAGGGAACTTTCAAGGTTATCAGCAGAGGAAACAACAGAAGAAACTACAGAAAGAGGAGGTGGAGATGGAGATGATGAGGAGGAAGCAGATGAGAAAGAGGAGGAAGAGGAGGACGAAGACGAGGAAGATAGTGTGGGGGGGCCAGGTGAAGCAGCAGAAATAAGAGGTTCAACAGAAGGGACAGGGGATGGAGAAGGAGAAACCGTAGGTGAAAGAACTGGTAGTGGGGACTGGGTAGTAGTGTTGGAGAGTGGCGAGGGACAGGAGGAAGCGTTAGTGGCACTGGCAGAGACATCTGGAATCGGTAAGGGCATCGTTGGGAGCAGGGGGGGAGGTGACGTGGCCACTGTTAACACAGGCGGGCAGGGCGGTGGGGAGGGGGGGGTGGTGGGCGTTAACAATGGAGGCAGCNGGGGGGGGGCGCGGGGGCAGCTGTAACGCGGGGGGGGAGGGGGGGGGGGGGGGGGGGGTTGGTGGGCGTTAACAATGGAGGCAGCTGGCACACGGCTGGTCCAGCAGATGCCTGTGGCACAGGGGAAGCGGAGGAGCTGAGGGGCTGAGCATCAGTGGAAGGTGATGCCGAGAGAGCGGGCTCTGCATCGGGCTCTGCCTGAGGCTCCAGGGCTTTGCTGGGGCTCGTGGCGCTGTCCACGCCCAGCGCGCTGTCTGGGGCTGCATCCGTCCCGTTGTACTCGTTCAGCAGAACCTTCTGCAACATGCAAGTGGTGGGTTTCTTCTTTTTAACACCACTACACGTTGGCTGTGTGGAATTTTCTTTGTATTCCCTAATTTCAGCATCACTGCAAGGCTTCTTATGCACACTTAAATCTAAAACAGATTCCCACGGAACCTGAGTCTTGCTTTTGATGTCAGACCTTTGTTTCACACCACTGGATAAATCCAGTGGCTGCTGGTTGCACACATTGCCAAAAGTCGGAGCTGCTGTCCAGTCTTTCGATATTTTATATTCTTCAAAGCAAAGTGGGCTCAAAGTCTCTTTGTCCTCCCTTCCAGTCAAGCTCCAAGCAGGTGAGTTGCTGTGGCTTTCTAACTTTGGCATTTTGCAACTCCGAATATTATCATTCCACACAGTTTTTCCCTCACCTGATTTGACAAAGTCTCGAAGCACTGGACTGTGCTGTGGAGAACTGGGAGGAGAGCTGGTCCTTCTTTTAAATCTACTGGATACTGGAGGCAAAATAGGCGATGTAGTAACAGGTCCTAGTTTAGGGATTTCACTTGATGGAGTTATCTTCTTATTGTCCTGTGTCTGAAGAAGCTGCTTTAATTTTGATGACAAATAAACCCCTTTTTCTTTATGGAAAGGTAAGCTTTCTGTTGAAATGCTAAGAGGAAGAGTTAAAGAACTAGCAGGAGTTATAGGTTCTGGGTCTATTTCAGTTTTTATTTTTGGTACAAGAGGAGGGCTGGCAGTTCTTCTCTTTTTGGATTCACTACTCCCACTGCTAGAGGGTTCCTTAGGAGGTTCATTCACATGTGTTTGTGTAACCTTTAAATTTGAGGAAATTTCCACTGTGACCGGACTGATTATACAATTCAATCCATACAAGTCTGCAGAGTTGGACTCCATCTGAATCACATCACAATTGCTAGTGCTGCTGTTGGACTGAATTTTACCATCAATGTAGTAATTTAAATTCTCAGAGATATTGCTGGAAATATCCATAAGATAGACATCATCTCCTTCACCTTCCTCTTCTATTTCTGTGCTTGCTATGTACACGCTCTGGACTGCTGGGGCTGGCTCTGTCGGGAGCGGTGGCTCTTCGGTAAAGAACCCTTTTCTTCTGACACCTTTGGGAATAAGATGGCGCTCATGAACCCTACGCTGATGCCTCCGCATGTTGGTGTGAGTACCAAAAACCTTCTTGCAGTATTTGCATGGATGCAATTCTTTGGGCTCCTTATTTTCCTCAGCAAATGCAGAGTTTGACATTTCCTGGGAAACCTTCTCAGAATCCAAGACAACAGAGTCTTGCACAAGACTGGAAACGTTCTGGTCATCTTTAAGATCATCATCCACAATCACTTGGTTATCAGCAACATTATCCAAGTGTTGTGACGACGTCAGTGTCAGGAATGGTTTCCTTTTCGGCCCGGCCTCGTGGCGTCGCTCGTGCCTCCGCCTGTTGATTTGAGTGCCAAAGGCTTTCCCGCAGTATCGACACTTGAACGCGTGGCTCAGAGTGGATATATGGATGTGCATGTGGCGCTCAAGTCCTTGCTTTGTTGTAAACTTCCTCTCACAATGCTGACAGGGAAACATATATGTTTCCTGAACATCACCATTGGATTCCCCCTGCGCTTTTGGAATTTTCACCACAAGTTTTTTCTTCGGAGAGCTTTCTGGCGATTCCTCTGACGTACTCTTCTGCTCTTCCATAGAGTCCAACTTTTCTTCACATATCAAAGGCATTTCAGCATTTTCTTTAGGCATATTGGTATCTTCTATCTCCTCTTCATCTTCCTCTTCTTCATCGTCCTCTTCGTCATCATCTAAATCATCTGATGCACAGTTTATTGACTCTCGTTGTTTGTCTTCAGTTACCACTTGAGGTTCATTGGTCTGACTGGGGATCATCAGCTTTGGAAGTACATCTTGATTTACCATTTCCTGAATCACAGCTGTTTGTTCCAGAGACAGCACAGCAGAAACAGAAGGCGTTTCATCTTCCTCTTTATGACCTGAAACACAAGGGTGTAATAAAGAAAAGCATGAGATATTTTTACCAAACACTTCAGGATATGCTACACCTTTCTTCTCCTTTTTCCTCTAGCACAACATATCCAACGTTCCTGACCCAGCACAATACCACCACTTCTCATTTACTGGTGTGGATGGATGTTTTCACCTCTACATGCAAGTCCTACCTATCTGTTGTCGGGTATATCCATTGCTGAAGAAAATAAGTCCAGGTTGGATGGGGCTCTGAGCAACCTTGTCTAGTGAAAGGTGTCCCTGCCCATGGCAGGCGGTTGGAACAACATAAGCTTCAAGGTCCCTTCCAACCCAAAAAGTTCTGTGATTCTGTGATGATTCTAGGAAACACCTCTGCTGCCAATCTCCACAATGTTGCCTAAGTGGGTACGTTATAGAACAAAAAATCCTTCTCCATTCCTTAGCTGGGCCATAAGACACCTGAACAGTGGTACATGTGTTGTGCAAGCAGAAGGGACAACAGAAGGAAGGAAGAGAAGAGTTACAGGTCAAAAGAATTAATATTGTATTTTTTCCCCTTGGTATTGACTTTGTTAATTAGCAATAAATAATGTAACTAAGCTTCAAAGACACTATTTTAGAATAAGGACTTTCCTCTGCTTCTGTTCTAAGGAGCTTGGGTTCACGTCTACATTTTGCAGCACATTAGTTTTTCCTGTGGTCAGAGTTGTACATTTAATGACATGTTCCTAACTAGTAAAACAACTGGGGTAAACAATATAAACATGTTCACTTTGCTACAGTAAGATAACCTGCTAATGCACTAAACATGACAAGCACCCTTTGATTCAAAAAGATAGATAGAAGGAAAAAATAAGACACTTGAGAACTCACCCTCTTTAGAATCCCTCATATCTGCAGAAGTAGAATCCAAATCAGTCTTTTTCTGTTTTGTATCTGCTGCCTTCTTTCCCTTGTTTTTACCTTCCTGAGTCTTTTTCTTTCCTGGGAAGAAAAGAGCACTTTTTATTCCTGCTCAACAATTTTTGTCATATATGAGTGGCAGAATTAAACCCTCTTTGGGTTTGGAGTATAACACACTCCTGTAGAGACCCTGCTTTCCTGAGGAATACAAATGACCGATTAGGAGAATAGACAGCATTCAGGTAAAAAACCTCAGACGCTGAAATATTTTCCTCACTTTCAAAGCAAGAACAAACTACCTGTCCAGGGTTAAGCAGCTCACATCATGCAGTTACCAAATGCCTTAATATAGCCACTAAATTCCTGTATCCCACAGAAGCATATGGAAAACAGTAAATCTCTTAAAATACTATTAATCCTTAATGTTAATTGGAAGGCCTTATGAAGTAGAAACCCTTAAAAGGTTAATTCTAGTTGTATAAACATTCTGAATAATGAGGAGAGTTATGATAAAAGCAATGAAGTAATATAACATCATGGGAAGACTGAAAGTAGCATGCGCTTGACCAACACGGCAAAGGCAGTACAACCAAATGAGATGGAACTGGGTAACAGCAAATGATGAAGGTATTTCAGTGTGTCCTGACACAAACACCACTTTCAAGTTATCACTTTCTGTTAGCAAAATGAAGCAGCATGTATTAGTTGCAGAGGATGATGACCACAAAAGGGCATTATATGTAAAGAGCTGACCAGTACTGCAAGATGTAAACACACTGAAAACTTCATTTTCCATTGCACTACAAAGTACTGCTAATTTTTGCCACTAATCTTACAGATTTAGGCTTATAACATACAGAAATTATGATAAGGGGTGTGTAATAACAAATGAAAGTTCATGGTTTTCTGATTCACTTCAGTGCACACACTGTACTCTCCACACAGAATACAGAAAACACCACTGAAACTCCACAGTTCTACACGCAACTCCTGGGAAGAACTGTCCAGAGGCAGCAATCCAGATTCCTCCTCTGCCCCCTCTAACACACAAAATGCTACTTTGTAAGACACTGCCCCTTCCCTCTGATCAGAAATGTCCATCGCAGCCCTAAATCCATTTCCTAGTTAGAAGCACGTTCTTCCACGTCACAATTCTGTCAACAAATTCCTCCTTTTTACACCTTGAAAATATTTTTCACATCCTGAGCCAAGAAACTGAAATGCCTTTAAAAAAAAAGTTCCTCTGTTCAAACTGAGAAATTCCAAGTACACCCCCACCCCAAGAAAACAGCTCAGACAGCTCAGCTTCAAAAGGAAACACTTGTTTTGATTTGAACATTCTATCTAAATAATTATCTGTATTTCCTCTCAAGGAGCTCAGATTTCATAGGCCATCTCCAAATTCCAATGTGTTTCAGTTTTATGTATGTAATAAACCTTTTTTTAATTTCTTATCCAATTTAACAGATTTTAGTCTTATAACCTGACAATAGTCACTCAGACTGAATTTTTGTCACCTTTGGAAAAGACACACACATCCTTCCCAAAGTGAACTAGCAATTTGCTCTGAATATCCTCAATTATTGTATCGATCCCCATGTCTAACCTGCCATAAAGAACCAATATTGGATTGTTTGAACAACACAATATTCAATTTTGATTTTATACCAAACACCTGCAACTGTCAGAAGATTTACCACATCTTGGGTGTTCACATAGGCATAAGGAAGTTTAAGCACATCTTTCTTTACCTGACAGGCTACTGAATGTCCAGTTTGAACACAATTTTTTTTATTATCAGTACCTCTAATGTTCATAATTACAACCAACACTACCAAGATCTGAGTATGAAGGACATCAAAGAAGTTTCCAGAAGTCTCTCCCAAGTGACTTGAAATCGCTCTGGGAATGTACAGTAACACAATCCAACAGTTCCATTTCTAGGGAAAAGGTGGAAATGGAAGATTTCAACACATTCCCAGGAATCAAACATGCATCACAATACACCTTATGAGTGACATAATAAATGATACCTAATTCCTAGAACCCTAAGAGCTCTCAACCTTTTTGCAGACCACTTATCATCTGAAGACCAGTATCAGTATCTTGACCTAAAACCAACAAAATTCTTGATTCATGTGTCCCTACAGGTGAGACTGGAAACAAGAATGAAAAGGTTGGTGCACAGGCCCCTCTCACCTGCCAAACCTGGCCATGCTCAGAGACACTTTTTCCCCCCACAGTGCAGTGTCTGATGTATTGCAGATGAAGTCATGGGGCAATTCTGCATCTAGTTCTACAGCAGCCCTGAATTTCAGCATAACAACAGGTTACTGTCAAAGTCTTCAAACCAAGACAAATTAATTCCTTTTTCTAACAATATTGGCAATATACTGTGCTCTTTCAAGGGTGATGTAAAGTATGAAGAGGCACCAACACAAACCCCAAGTGCTAAAGGATGCGGAAATGTTTCAAAGTCATCCAGTTAGAGAATATAAAACTTATAGTACCTCAAACCCAATTATAATCTGGGAATCACTACAATAGCAGGATTGTCACACAAAATCGAAGTACTTATGTCACATACCTTATGCTACTGATGGAAAGCAGATCATTTGCAAGTTCTCCTGCCACAGTCCTAAAAAGAGATGCAACTTGCTCATGATGTAACCTGCTCCATGATACAGCTGGAGATGTTTCAAGTTCTTGGCCTTTAAGCATCAATGCATTTGAAGAGAGGATTCACCCAGCACCTGACTTGCCCTTTCTCTGAACAGTGAACAAAACTTCTTGTGCACGGACAGCATTTCAGATATGTCAGATCAATTTCTGACACACATCAATGAGAGACACCAAACCATTGCTGATGTTCTCCTTTACCAGCTTTAGTTTGTTCATTTTCTAGGTGGCAGCTTTCTTTGACAAGGTTCAAAGAATTCACTATACTCAAACATGACAGTGACTGTTCCAAATGCACAGTTTCATGGCCGTGACCGTTCAACAGCACATGCCCAGGAAGAGAATTTAAGAACAGAGTAGTAAGTGACACTTCACTGATATGCTCTCCCAGCTTTCATATATTTGGAGTTCAGGAACTTTTGAAGACATTTAACAGCTGTTGAAAGACTTTCTCCCATGAGTTCTCAAAGTGCTTTTAAAATCCATATAAACCTGAAAGATCTGCATAATTTTCTTCCTGCAGATTTCCAATAAAAACACAACCTACTATTCTGATATAAAGGGTCTCAGTGAGTAGTCCAAGGTCTGTCCCTTAGTCTTCTTACTGTTTCAGAGGTCAGGAAGGAACAGAAGCTTGCAGGAGGGGGGAAATGCCTCTGAACACAGAACCTGGTGGAAGCCTGAGTATAAGTACACACGTGCACTTACCATCAGGTTCCTGAAGGGTCCTACATGGCTGCTACGGCCAGCTGGATCCTCCACTTGGTCTAAACAAGAAAGATACAGGAATGAAACACAGGGAAAGTGAAATGGAAACAATGACAAAAGAATAAATGAAGGGCAGAACGTAATACATGTGTATGTGCTTTAGAAGAATCATAAAAGAAAGATGCAAAGGAAAATGAATGAAATAAACAGATGGAAAGTAGGAACTTGTCTGTAGTGATGAAGATCAAAAGAGGAATTCACCAATTTGCAATTTGTCTTGCAACTTTCAATTGGGTTCCCTTTTCTCTCCTCTCCACTTCTGCTGTAAGACAGCTCTGCCTTCACACCTTCACAATCCCTTTACAACATTTCAACAGGCACAGGAGAGCTCATGCTATTGCCAGCGTCCAGATCATTAGTACTCCCACTAATTTTGGAGGAGTTCAGATGACAACAGAGTAACAGCGTAAGAGAGAAGTAATCTTTATTTGCCCATACTTCATTTTATTGATAAAACCAAGACACGTCTGAAGAACCTACAGTTAGCTGTGCTCAGGCTTCTGTTGTTAACCAAACTACTAATGGGACTACTAAACCACTGAGTTATTTCTGGTGGGATGGGATAAGCATACTCAGAAGCTGGGAGGGAAGATGTTTAACACAGTCTTTCCATACACTTAGAGCTGAACTCTATAATTAAATATTGCTCAATTGTACAAGATGCCATTGTCTTTAATAACCTTTAAATGCAGCACAAAACATGTTCACAGTTAAGATCATAAAATAAGAAGGACACTCACACCTAAGCTCAAACACTGCTTCAATCTTTTACAGAAATACAGAATGTGGACATTTGCCTCCAAAAATCTTGGGTTAATAAGGGAAAAGAATAATCGATATGAGCTGAAATTAGTGTTACTTCTTTGAGATCTGTAGCCAACAACTAACTGCAGCCCAGTAACACATCCAGACCATACCCCATGAGTACTGCTGCTGAAAAGTACCACAGAAATCTGCCCAAATCTCAAGTCTGCTGGAAAACAGTGGAGAAGCTCCCTCAGAGACCCCCTGAAAAGTGTTTTTAGGGCACAGACAAGGGCAGCACCTGGCAAGGCTGTGGCTGAAGGGGAAAGACAAACTGGCACGTTACACTGACAATGCCATGCAGTTTCATCTGTGAATCACAGTGTAATAATATAAACTCACTAGTTAAATCCCTTTGGAACTGGTTCAGAATAAAGTTTGCATCAATCCCATGCAATAGCTGCTACTGTTCTATAAAACAACTTTTAATTATTTTCTCCTATTAAAAAAAAAAAATTGGTACTTTGGCATTAGAAAGAACAAAATAAAGATTAAGTGAATATTCAAGCTAAAACATTCTTTTGGAAAATTCAGCAGAAAACAACTGTACAATCATTTCTACATTCTTTTGATTAATGAGTTCTAACATACTGATACAACCTGAATTTTAATTTCAGAAACAGCTTGCTGTGCACCAGAATTCATCTGTTCCTGTATCCAGAATGCTGGTTGATGTCATGTTTTTCAAAATAAAATCCTTAAGCCTTCAGGCATCAGTAAAAATCTGACTAGTTTTTTGTTCTGCAGACAGGCCAGAACACATGAATGCCTTTTTCACACACAGAATGCTACATCCAAAAGAACAGCATAAATTGCTTCAAAAAATTAAATCCAAGTTGTGTTGGCTGGAGGAGCACGACAAAATGCAGAAACATGTTACAGTGACTTCTTAGAATCTTCTCCAACTGTGAACAGCACAGCACATGGGTGTTAAAGACCTTACATATTTAATAAGTTGAATTGATTAAACAGTAAGGTAACAAGGCACCAAAAAATGCTGTTTAATTCAAAATGCTCATTATTAAGATGTGAATACTAAGGCTGTTCTTTTAATATGTTCCTCTGTTTGCATTTAAGTGTCTTTGTTATGCTTTTTGTTTGGGTTTTTTTTAAGTTGTTCCATTATTTATAAAACCTTTCATTATTCTCTACCAGCACCTGCTCACACAGCAAAGCCAAATCAAAAACCACCTGGCTAAATAAAGGGCAACATAGCTGTGTGTTAAGGGCTGCTCTGAGCCACTGAGACAGCCAAGAACTCCCAGCATTTAGGGAAAGCTGGTAGGCACTACATGCCTGAGATATATAAATATATAAAATAAAAGTATATGAGGATTATTCATATAATCACGAGGATTACAAAAATTTGCCAAAAACAAAGACCTCAAACCCACAAAGTTATACAAAGATTTTGTTCCAATATCTAAGCCAACAGCCACATTTCAGGAGACAGCACAGGGTCGCTGCTGCCCGTCTAGCACCTGGCTCAGTGTCTCACTCACAACATCCACCAGCTCATAGACTGTGCTAATTAAACCTTTTTTAAATTGCTGTCCAAAGTCTTAAGTGATCTAGGATAGCTGGGGTTCAAAATATCACACTGCAAGTTACTGGAGAAAAAGGAAGCAAGAGTAAAAACCCTAGTATTAGGCTAGGAATAAAAAGATTACAACCTTGAAAGAAAAAGCCTCAACAATTCTGCCTTAATTTAAACAAACATTGCTTAAACGTTGTAACATCGACTTCCAATATTTCTTCCACAATATTACTGTTAATACAACAATATATCAAAGTTCCTTTTAAGTACTTGCATTTAAGTACTGCTTTGAAAGGATTCCAGCAGGCTTAGCTGAGGAACTCCAAGTACCTCTGAACAGACACACTCATTACCTGAGGAGGGAATGACTTTGGAACCCTAAAGCTCCCAACTTAAAATGAAACAACACATGAATCTGCTGCCTACCAAGTGCTCTGGAGAACAACAGCCTTGCACTGGCAACAAAACAGGCTACAAAACCCAAACTGAAGCTTCCCAAGAGCCCACGGCTCAGAAATTTCAGTGCTGCCACAGAACACCTTTGGTGATAATTGGGGTTTTTTTCCCCACAAGCCAGAAAAGGTTTGGAATTTTTATTTCTTTGTCAGTGTAAGATAGATAAGCTCTACTAGGAGCATTTCCCACTTTGGCTACAGATCATCCCCAGCACTGGTGGGCACGCACACATGAAAACCTTTCTAACACAAAACTCCTGCCCAGGCAGGAAGGTTTCCATCTTGCTGATTCAAAGGTACAGACTAAGTATGACAACATGAACAGACTTCTCCATTTTCAGTACTGTATCTCTCTAAAACAGAACACTACTTAAAAAAAAAAAAAAAAAAAAAAAGGCAAAGTCAGCACATTTTTAATCATATTCCAACAATTCTAAGAGTGAAATTCAAGCCACAGATCAATTTCTGAAACAAACACCTCATTAAAATGTATGTCAATTACATGTGAATGGCTCCACAGAGTATCATTAAGAGGTCTATTTCAACAATGCTGTCAAGTAGGTATGAAAACCTGCAGAAAAAGGCAAAATGTAAATGCTTTTATGACCCTGTTTTCTTCAATTTGTCATCATTGTAAGTAATTGGTGGAGTATACTTCTTGCAAGACCATTATAAAGTCATCAGATACAACTAGTTTGTGTAGGCATAACTTCAAGTATTGTTAAGCAAATGAAACACTAAAATTAACACGAGCTCTTTCATAGTGTACAAAAACCATCGCAACAGAATTTTAACCTCCAGCTCCTGAGAACCACAAGAATAATTCAGAGCTGCAGAAGATCTGTACCGTCAATCTGCCCAGACCTAATGTATCAAATAATATTAAAGCCGGAGAGGCAGAATACATACAGCTATATAGTATGGACAAAATGGAAAAGTCTTGTGAATTTTCTACAGAATATGGGCAAACGTGGTAAGCAAAGGTTCATCTGTAATTTTTTCCAGCAGAACTTGCATCTCCTCTTCCATAAAAAGACACTTTCAAGCTTACCCAGTAGAAGCAGGAGAAAGAGGAAGCCAAACTTCACAGCAATTCTATTAATACCAAACTGCCTGTTGTATAAGCCTATTGCTACCCATTAACCATCACTACACTCACACAGTGCACATTTCAATCGCTGTATTTTCCAACCACAATATAGAAGGCATGATGAAATCTCGCCTTGGGAAGGTGTTTCAGGACACCTGAAGACAGAGGCACACACAGTTTCATGCATATGCACAGCTTGGTATTTGTACTGAGCACTAAATACACTCTTTGCAGAAAAGAAACAGAGCCATGCACTGACAGAGACTGTTAACGTGACATTTGCGTAACAGATGAACTTGTTGCCATGGAAAGCGTAAGAAAATTCTGAGCTGGGCTATTTAAAACACCAATTTCTGCAAATGTTTGGCAAAGTCTCCACTTTAATGATAGCACTGAAGATCATGTTACTGTGTCTCACCACGAACTTCTGGAATTATGATAGTCAGTACAAGAAATGTTAGGATGGCACCACAGGTGTGCCATGCCAAGAGAAAGAAATGACCCAACAGTTTACAAGAAGCAGAAGGGAATATATTGTCATTATATGCAGTTTGTGAGACTTGAAAATTTGACACTATTCACAAAATTCAGATAAACAGATTTTAAAAAACTGATGAAAAATTCTGAGTGGGAAGCCTGTGTTAAATGTGTGGTATTACATCAATCCCTACAAGCTGAACTATGAACTATATCCAGTCTTCTTCATATAAGTTATGTTTTGTAAATTAAATTATGTACCATAGCTCTCTACCAGACAAGAGACAAAAGCAGTTTTATTACCTGTCACAGTATGTCATCCACCCTTGCAGCATCTCATTCCAATCCCCAACACATTCTGCCTTCTGGATAACCTGAGTCCGTATCTCAGGAAGTCTTAAGTTTATAGCCTACAAGACTTACTCACCCATAATGACTTAAGTAGAACAGAATGTCACCCAACAATTACAAGGCATGGCAAACAAGGGTTTAATTCCATGTAATTTTAACCCACACAAGAGCTGTGTTGGAACAATTAAGTATATGAATTAAATGTAGAGCTTTTGTCTTAGCAAGATTTGAAAAATGTTATTTCTGCCCTTATGCCAGTATTTCTAAAACAGTAGAAAGGGGACACAAATACGTGATCAGACTTGCTCTACACTTTCTCAATCACTCCAGCTCCTGGTGTATTCCTGCCTCCAACCCTCCCTAATCACACAGCCTCCCCCATCCACTACAAATTCCTAGCAAGTTGCTCCATGGCTGCCACAGCTCCCACAGCCAGCCCAGGACAGAAAACACGATGAACATTCTTCTCTGTACTTCTATTCCACGAGCTTTTGTTTTGCTAAGTATTAAGACAAAAGCAGCAGCAAAAGAAATGTTAGCTGGCACACACACTTTCCAGAAATAGCCGTTCTCTATATTTAGCCAGTTTTTATAAAAAATTCAGCTAAAAATAGAGCACTCAAATTGTGTATTTAATACAGAGAATGTCTAAATTTAAATCTCTGCTTTAACCAATCAGAGCTTTTATCTAAGCCCAGAAAATGTTGCTTCCAGTCACTAGAGCTTGCCCCAAAACGTTTGTGAAATGAAGTTACTCTCAGATAATTAGAAACACCAACTATTTTGACAGCAGCATTTACAAGGCAATGCAAATCCAAGACCTCACACAACTACTTGTACCAGCAAGTTCAAAATAATCACTACTAGATCAGTCTGCCTTTATCTGTAATAAATAACGCAAATATTTGTCGCGGCCCTATTTGCATCACTGAACATTTGAGAGGATTACATCAAAAATATCTGGGATTTTAGCTAATTATCTTTAAAAGTAACTACTTAGGTTTTTACCTGCCATTTTATTCTGCTGTTTGACAAACCAGGTATGTTCCAACCCAGCAGCAGTCACACCAGTAAGTGATATTTTAAAAAAAAGTAGAAAAAAAGGACTTTTGAGTCCACTGCAGACCCAAAAGCCCTTCACACACAGCTGATCAAGGTGGTGTTTTGCTACTCAGAGCAATTTTGCCTCTCTATGACAGACAGAACTCACATAAAGTTAGTGAAAAGCTGTCACTGCATGGAAAACCAAACCTGAACCATGGATCCAAATGTTCGCCCAGACAGGGGAGATGGCTTTGCTTGGAGAACACAGCTGTACAAAGGCTACAATTCCCAGGAAACAGGGCTGCCTTTGTGTCTAACAGGAGCCCTAGGATTACTGTAACAGGAGTCCCCACTGCTGAGGAAACAAGAGCAAAGCCTCTCACAGACGCAGGATTTGGACAGTGCTACCACCATGTTAAAGCTCCCATGGATAAAATTAAACCCCTCAGAACTGCTACAAGGTCACACTCAACATTTTCACTTACATTCACTCAAATTTGTCCTGTTATTCATTTTTACCCAAATGAATCCTTTTGTTTACCATATCTGCAGCATGTCACTTCTCAGAAATTTTTCTCCAACAAGTATTCCCAGTAAAATCACCCCTCAGTGTTTTACAATGTATTTCACCCCCTCTTTGACATCTATTTCCTAATTTCTTTCCTTTAACCTTACTATATTTCCTCAGTACAACCAACTACCTACTACAGTAAGTATGCAGTGTTTTTCCATCAGTCCCCATTAAAAATACTACAGCATCTTCTCAACTGGGTCTCCAGCCTAACAAGGAACATTAATTGTTAATAACCAGCTCCTGTCAAATTTGCAGCATGAAAACTCTGCTGTATCTTCTCTGTATCTGGTAAATTCGGAAAGACTCATCTCCTTCCAGCTTCAGAGCAACAAATCCAAGGTCAAACGGCAGAATATCATTGCAGGTCCTTTACAGAAGTAGATAAATGAGGATAAAAATTACTATGAAAACTCATCATTTTAATGTACAATAGAGTCACCAAATCATTTTTGTCAGCTGGGAAATTGTGGAAGATTTGCTTCACTTCCTTGGTGAAACAAAGTGCTTCATTCATTTCAGCCACAGCCCACTGATACTTTTTTAGACAAATGCTTGTCAGCCTTCTCTGATAACATGAGATACACTGAATTATATTTCCAAAGGAACTGTAATCCTCCAGTTGCCCAACCAGTCCATTTCTCAAAAGGACTGTGCTACAGGACAACAGCAACAGTTGGTGCTCACATTAACAAGACTGACAATGGAAGTTCTAAATTTAAATTATGCCCCAAACCAGACAAAAGCAAACTGCTATCTGCCTGATTTGTGACACCAAGAAAGGTCACAGGCTCATAAAGTCACTATAGGGAACAGCAACTTCCTCCATTTTTCAAACAGTGAAAACAAATCTCAGAGGACAAATGTACTTGTCTTCTGCTCTGTTCACTGCTACATTCAAAATGAAAGTCTAACTTGATCTAAATGGGTTAAAGTTCTAGAAGTTTTTTGCACACACCTGTTTATAGTATAAAACATCAACGAAACAGACCACAGAAATAAAACGTCACTATAACGTAACTTGGACAATTTAATTTGCAGGTAAGGAACCAGAAAATAAAACCAGCTCTGGTATCTGAGTGGGGAGAGCGGAGGGTGATGCCAAACAATTCAGGATTTGGGAGCTATGAGCTAAGTTTCAGCACAAAGTCCACTTTGCTTTTGCAATCCCTGACAAGGGTCTGTAAGATCAGAAACACTAGACTCACTGCTTTTTACCTGCAACTTGAAAAGGAACACTTTGTAGGAAAGTCCATTTTTTCCTCAACTCACTGCCACTTGCTAAGACCTACTCCTTGGGAAAAGTCCAAGACAACTCTACGACTTGGCTGAGGATCCAACTATGGCAAAGGTGGGTGTTTGAATGTTCTGATCCCAAACCCCTGCTAGACAGGGCAGCTATCACTGCACTGAGCTGCTTTACACCACAGCTCACTGTGTCCACCATCTGCAATTTTACTAGCAGCAACATATGGAAGTTTGCATTGGACTTGGCCTTGAATAATGGTGACGCCTGAGAAAATTTCCCCAAATTTCTATGAATCAAGTCACTTTTACAAACACCAGGCCTTTCCCATTCAACAGTCAAATTGTTTCTGATGGACTGCCAAACAAAACGAGATCTGTATCTGAGGAGACTCAAGTGAGGCATCTGGCTCTCAACATGAGTTAGAAAAATGTATAGCTGACTACTCATTTCCATGGCATTTTGCAGCAATAATAATCAAGATGATGGATTTTCAGCTATTGTAATACTCTCACTAGAATAACTTTATGTCAATCAGCACATTAATAACAGCGCCTCTCTGAAGTTCTGAAGCATTAATCTATTCAATCAAAAGCTCTCACAGAACTCTGATAACAAAGTGTAACAACAGAATTGACTCTTAACAGCTGGTAAGCTCCTAAGTGCTCAGAAAGCTTCATCCTAAAAAACTCTCAGGCACTGGTGATCCAAGTAAGTATTGTGATTTTCCAGGGGAAAAGTGTATAAAAGGCAAATAAATACTTCTAGAAAATGGTCAGACATTGTCTAATTTCTTAGCTACAAATGCTGAAATACCACTGAGTCTTGTTTCAGTAACTGATAATAAACCCAAGCAAAAAGTCAGTCTGCTGTAACATTTCCTTGAGGAACTCAACACAGCAAGTGTAGGCCAGTGAGAATTCTTCAGAACAAAGTCATTCCTGCCAATCTGTGTAAGGATCTTGGGAGGAATGACAAAATAAATTGGAAGGTTTGACACATTGAAAAAAATAAATACACTTTAGTCTTATAAACGGTTTTCCTTTTTGCTCATTTGAAAAATATACGAAACAGTTAATAAATTAGACATAAATTTCTTTACTATTTTGCAGGTTTGTAATGCAGGGACACGAGAATCTTCAGAGACTTGACAAACACAAGTTACCTTACAAAGGAGATCTCAATTAAAGAAAAGAGCTCTCAGCCACACACTCAAATGGAGTCTGCACGTCTTCCATGAATAAACCAGCTATCTAAACTTTGTGTGCACACTCCCGAAGTTAAGTTAAATGTGCTTGTTCACCACCGCATAATAAATTACACAAGGAATCTGCAGATAAGCCCTCGGTGTAAGACATTCCCTGTAAACAATTCAAGTAAAATAAATGGTCAATGCAAAATTATGGTAAATTGCAATTAAAAAGTTTAGTACAGTTAATGATACATTATTCATAATAGTTCTGATCGAATGGTTTTGAAAAGATGAAGCATAAAAAAAAAAAATCTAGAGAAAGGCAGTAGAAATTATTAAGAGGTACAGAAGATTCTTATTATAAGAACTTAGAGCCTTCCCTAAATAAAAAGATGGTTCAAGCAGGAGGCAAATAAAATAAGAATACACTGAAAATCAATAACTGACTTTACCTCGCAACCACCATAAACCCCAGAGTCTGCAACTGGAAAACAAATACTGAAGTGGGAGATCGCACAGGAGGGCCAGGAAACCATAGAATGAGCAACACTGGCTGGTAAAGCCTTGACTTAACATGAGGGAACACAAAGGAATTCAGGAAAGGAATATTCATGTGAGCAAAAGTCACCCAGATTTAATGAGATGTAAGGCAGTCAGTAGCTGAGTTTGTTCTCTTGTATTCTGTAAGCAACAGGACAACTCTAAATCACAAAATATTTGAAGGAATAAAAACCAAAAGTACTTGTCTACCTCAAAGCTCTTCCCTAAAACAGCAATAACCAAATTTTCTCCACATTTTCTACACAGAAGCACTTAAACAATTCTATGAGTCAGAAGAAAACTGTCTAAGAAAGTTTTGGAAAATCTCAGTACAACAAAATATTTCTACAAGGAAGCTGGTACTTCAACAGCAACTTAGTAACTTTTAACTTCTTTTCAGGAAAATCAAAACAATATTTACTAAGAGAGGAGGAGAACAATTTCCAAACGCATTGGATTAATTAAAAAAAAAATTAGCAGTGGAATATCAAGCTGCTTTTCTTCCAGGTCACTCCTTGTTTCAAAGCCAACCCCAATCAACTGAAAAAAAAAATTAATTAATAATAGAAAGCTGCCTGGTGCCTTATTTCACTTCCCACTGTAGACTACGGAATTGAAGACAGCATTAGCAAATTTGCTGGGAAATGCCACAACTGTGGTCTAGAGATACTGAACTTTTTTAACTTAAGAAAAGCAGTCTTAGGAAGTGTGGCTAAAAATGCAAATGTATGAAAAAAAATACAGAATGCTTTAGAACCTGAGTTACCAAATAACCCAAGAATTTTTATTCTGTTAGATAACTACATATACCTGCTTTAAGCAGAACTAAGTTAGTAGCTAGAAATACAACTTGTAACAACCATGAAGGCCAGATTGTTATTTTAAGTCAAACACAAAAAACCCACAGAGATAAAGTAACAGTGTTTGCAAGGTGCTTGTAGTACTTCCAAAAGTTTATACTTAGAAACACAGAGTTTAAGGGGCCAACACAAGCAATTCAGTGCTTAATTTCCTAATTTTCTTAAATATAGGTAATTTATTTTCTTATTCCTGAAATGAGGGCTTATTTTCTCCCATTCTTAAATTTACAGGCAGAAGCAAGGCTGGAATGAGTGGTACCAATTTTACTCGGCTGTTCTGAAAGCTCAGAGCAGCTGTCCTAGGAGCTGGAGGCACTGCTGGAGAGGTGAAGATGGGAATTTAAAGTCTCCCATTCAAAAGCCCCCATATATGGG
The DNA here is from genome assembly GCA_013397775.1 of Eulacestoma nigropectus. Lineage (NCBI taxonomy): Eukaryota > Metazoa > Chordata > Aves > Passeriformes > Eulacestoma > Eulacestoma nigropectus. The sequence continues at coordinate 261,591 of VZTE01006182.1, forward strand.
GGTTAAAAGAAAATTTGCACTGCTTAGAAGACCTCAAATGTATGAGATACTCTCCAGACAGATGCTTCCGTGAGAGATATGGCCCTTTGACATTTCAAATGCTGCTTTTGAACTGGAGTTGTATAAACCTTCTTGCAAATCAATGTGATTTGGGGAAATCAAAGCAAATTCCATTTTAAGATTTTGTTCCAGATGATCTTGATGACCTCTTCCTTCCTCTCTCATCTTTTCCCACTCATTGGTGAGGAAACTTTGAAGCCTTGAGCTCCTATCTGAGTTTTTCATTAAATTTATTGGAAACAGAGCTTAGATAACATAATTTCATTATATCCTTGCTACAAATGTAAAATTTACACACCCCTCTACAAGCTACTTTCCAACTTATACACAATCATTTTTCTCACAAGCTCTTTTCTATTTAGAAACAAACTTTTAAACTTAGTCCAAGTACAAGCCTAATAAATTTGTGTAACTTAAAAACCAGACAATCAGGGCATCATTTGACCACGATTTCTATTTGGGATAACATCCAGATGGCAAGCCAAGGCCTACCTTTTATAAACAGGATGCATATTTATGGCACTCTCAAGTACAGCTAATTATTTGGAACTACATGAGAATGCCTAAGAAATTATTAACAAAAAAAGAAACACTGCAAGGATTTCCACTATCACAGAACTGAACCTGCGTATTTCATCCCTACATTTTCCTGTTCCCCAGCAGCAATTTGACACTGTTTCAGCAATAGTCACACTTTCAGACAAGAGAAAAAACAGTGTAACTTTTAGGATGACAGAGTTTATTTAGATGTGGGAAGCAGAAGCGTGAAGTTGCACTTTGCATTCAGCCTGATATAAACCAAGGCACAATAATTATTTGTAGCAGCCAATCTTAATTCACCCACCTTCATCTCACACCATCTCTGGGCCAGTGTTAGTTACTACGAATATCCCTATAGTTCATGCTCTCCCTGAAACCCGATAAGAACTATGGGAAGCAGCAACATTAGTAACAGAACCATTTAAGGCAACAAAGCTGTAAAAGATTTATTAGCAATGGTTTGAGACTTTAAAACCATACTGAACAATCAGCAGGGGTTGTCCACAACACAGGTGACCCTGGCGCAGGTGCTTTGCCTGCACTACAATACAGAAATATTTTAGGAGTTGACACAACTGTGGCTGAGAGGTCATTTAGTTTCACAACCCACTCCAGCTGCATTATGCAGCATATGCTTTCAGAAGAATGAAATTACAGACCCTTCCCCTCCTTGAGAGCCTGACAGCCCCAGAGCAGCTCCCAGGGAGGCACCTGCAGCACTCGCTGAGGAGCTCCAGGCCTGGCTGATGTGAGGAGAACACAGTGAGGGCCAGAGCACCTCCAGAGACAGAAACAAGCACGGGAGAGGGAAAACATTGTCCTTTTCTCCCAACAAAAAAGGCTATTTTAGAGGTATTACTCCCAACCATGTAGCAGGGCAAGTTTTCATCCTGGGTACCATCAGTATCTCTCTTCCTCCAAAATCAGACTTTTGATCTGCCACATAATCCGTAACAGAAATGAGATTTTAGGTTTTTTGTTTGATCACAGTTTGGAGCCTATGCAACACCTTAAAGCAGAGTACAGCTGGATAAAAAACCTGGATATCTTTAGGTATGACCATCTTTTGAATGACCATCCTTTCTTAGGGAAAAAAAAAAAACTTTAGCTTCTGAAAAGTTACTTTTTTTGAAAAAGACTTGAGTTCAGAGTCTGAAGCCAGAGGCTTCATGTGTTCTTTTTGAAGGAAACACTCTGTCGATGTTACTGCTCACTGCTACAAATTATTCCTGATCACTGCTACAAATTATTGCTGTCATATGCAAAGGAAGAAACGCCCTGATGAGACAGAAAAAAAATCCACACTACTTCTCTCAAGGACACATGAACCCAACTTGCAAAGTGAACCCAAGCTGTTCTCTTTATTTCCTTAGAAGGAGAATTATTGAAAGCTCTTGTGCTAATGCATTTGATTGAGCAAATTTCCCTACAAGCTTGGCAGGCAGAACAGAAGCACATTAACTACAACCTGGGAGAAACAATGATAAATGTTTAACAAAAAAAAGAAATTTGAGAAAACGCAAAAGCAACAACAAAAAAATAATTTCAGCTATTGTTGGCCATGCACTGGCAGCTGCTGGCTCTGAACTGTGTACTTAAGGCAGAGATAACAGCTTGGCTCTGATAAAAATCTGTGATGGTACCCAAGTTCACCAGGTTTTCCTTTCTCGGGGGGTTGCATTCCCACCTCTCTCGATAACTTTTTATCCTACAAAATTTTTTCTAAAATCTCAAATGCACCTTAGGAACAACATACAGTGTTTCAATGCATGAAAATAAATTAGCAAGAACTGCCTTTTCCCTCCAGGACTCTTGAGCTGCTATGCATGGTAAAAGGAAGATGTAGAGGATCTATTCCAGCTAAGAAAAGCTACGGCCAAGCCAGGCAGGAGCCATCAAAAAAAAAACACCTAGGGAATATGAAGTAGCTTGAATGCAGAACACAAAACCAAAAATATCCAGGAGGGAGATGGGGACCTGGAGGAAATGCCAGGTGCCATCCTAGATACACTCTAAAGGAGATTATGGACCTTGTGTCAGGGATCACTGGCAAACAGGGCAGCTCAAGGTCAGAGCAAGCAGCTCAGTGTGGACTTTGTGTCTGCCCCGGCCTGGTCAGCTCCTGGCTCACCTACACTTCACAACTTCAGTCAGTCCTGCCTCTTCTGGTAACTCAGTCTGACTTACAGCACAACAGGATTCCGTCATTCATTCAGAGAGAGGATTCCTCCTGCAACATGAACATGTAACAGCAATGAAAGCCTTGATCGACTGATTGGGCAAAACAGCCCATTTTTAATACCTGTGAAATGGTCACCTTTTCTGATCTGTCAAGAGTTCATTAAATAAATGGCAGGAACAAGGTTGTTCGTCAAATGGTAAATATCTTAACTGTTCAAGCATAAGACCTAAGATGCATTAAAAATCCAAAAGGATACTTGTTTTACTGAATACAGAATAATTATGAGTTTTATCTAATAACTACATGGTCTGTACCACTATATCATAATACATCTCTCAAATAATGCCTTGTATAGTCATTCCTAAGGTATTAAACTGCCAGTTTACTTTTCTGGAAAACGTGTTCCTAAAGGACACACTCATTCACAGTCGTTAGAATTTGGCAATTCTTACTTGGTTACATTCTCTTCTCAAAGTGTAAGACAACAGAGGCCAAAATAAAATTTAAAAAATTTCTTGATCTGTTTAGGTCACTAATTAATTCAAATTTCACAACCTTCTAGCAAGTTTCTTAAATTGCTATTTAATTCAAATATTACCTTCTACTGACTCCAAATTTTTCACATGCATAAAGGTAACTAATAAAAATCTTTCTCCTCCCATCCCCTTGTATTATATAATTACAATTATTTTTAAATTAATTACTTTTCAATCATGTTCATCATAATTTCCTTTATTTCCCAAAACCTCTCAAGTCTAGGGTTAAGAAGCTTCCATATCCAAGGATACAGCTGAATCTACAAAAGGAGGAATATGAGTAGAAACCATTCTGGAATCCTCACTGCAGCTACTGCTACCAAATCTGCAGGAAAAAAGTGTATATTTCTTGTAAGAAGATTGCTGTGAATTGCAAATATTAGCAGATGTTACTACAAGCACTGAAATAACTGCAAGTAAATGCAGAGTAAAAAAAATTCCAATGAAACCTGTGAAAAATAGAACTATAAAATTTCAAAATATCCAATGAATTGCCTTATCATTTTAGAACTGAAACTTTAATCTAACAATTCAAATCAACTAAATACTAGGAAATTGGTCTTTCTGCTTCATGAGACAAGAGTATAACTCCATAAATAGATTATTCTTGGTTATTCTCAAGTACTTCATCATTATTGTGCTTGCAGTTGGTTTTTGCTGGGTTGCTTTTTATTAAATAATTGTGAGCCTTGGTAAGAAGCTTGCGTTTATAAAAAGGAGGAAAATATTTACTGTTCCTAATTATGAAATCTGTAAAATCCATAACAGTTAAAACATGAAACCTACAAAACAGCACAAAATCAAAACCTAGAAACCAAATTAGTTTACTGATATTTTTACCTATAACTTCATGAATGCAAATCAAACTTCTACACCATGAAAAATTACCTTAGAAATTATTCTGTCTGGCTTTTCTGATTTATCATATAATCAAATTCTTGAAGGTTGTTTTTCTAGCCTTTCAGGTAAATCACAGGTACACAAATTCCATGTGCTAAGATAATGCAGATTTAGGAAAAAAGCATAATACAACCTGCAATTTGCCAAATGTTGCTTATATATGTGCTAAACATGCTTTTCATTATAAAACTCAGTGCGTGAATTTCAGTTTGTATTTGCTTTATCTATGAAATACTGTTCAAAATAACTGCGTTGCACTACAGCCCCCCCTCCTCAGTCTCAAATAAAAAACTTACACAATAACTGTTCTCAATATCTGACCTTGTTTCCAACGTGAGTTCCACAGTCAACTGCACTACCTGTAAGATCAGGCCCTACATTTAAAGTTTAAAAAGATTATAATGATGCTTCTTAAAATATTATCTTTCTTCGGTTCATTTGTAACCTCCAGAGAATTCCAAAATGTACATATTCCCATGCAAGAGGAATTGATACATCTGTGCTACAAACGTGAATATTTCCCTTTTATATCTGCTCTCTGTAACTAAAGGCTTTATTGTGATTTTGGCCTAAAACGTTATTCAAAATGTCAGTTATATAAGGCCACGCGAGGAGGCACACACACTCTAAAAAACCCTGCTGCTGAATTAGTCATGGAAAAAATAATGGATGTCTGGTCTGACATACATATTCACAGAAGGAATAATGTGTTTATACCACCCGAAACTCCTGTCCCACCCTCCCTCCTCGGCCGAAGTCAGCCAGGAGCAGCCATTCCCACCGCCTGCGAAATTCCATAACCAACAGATCGACCTAGAAACAACACGAAATTAAAAACCGCAGGGAATAATAGGACCGGAATTCTTCATTTGGCTCGGCTGACGTACCCCCAACCCCGGGCTCAGCCTCCCCTTCCGAAAGGATCCCGGCGCTCCCGGGCTCAGCTCCCTCTTCTCCACAGCGGGATCGCGACGGCCCCGAGCCCAGCTCCCGCTTTCCAAGGAGGGCTCGCGGCGGCCCCGGACTCCGCTCCCTTTCCCAAGGAGGGATCGCGGCTGCCGCGGGCTCGGCCCCCGCCCCACGCGGGATCGCTGCGGCTGCGGCGGCCCTGCGTGTCCCGCCGCCGGACCGGG
>VZTE01006182.1:267629-350705 GCA_013397775.1 Eulacestoma nigropectus
AAAAAAAAAAAAAATAGAAAAAAAATCACAAAACAAGACAAAATCAGAAAAAAAGACAAACAAAATCACAAAAAAAAACCTCACAAAAAGAAAAATCAGAAAAATCATGGAATGTTAAGGGATTGGAATGGACCTTAAAGCCCATTCAGTTCCACCCCCTGCCGTGGGCAGGGACACCTTCCCCTATCCCAGGTTGCTCCAAGCCCTGTCCAACCAGGCCTTGGACACTTCCAGGGATGGGGCAGCCACAGCTTCTCTGGGCACCCTGTGCCAGAGTCTCACACCCTCCCAGGGAAGAATCTCTTATCATCTAACCTAAATTTCCCCTTTCAATTTGTACCCATTGCTCCTTGGCCCATCACTACAGCTCCTGACAATACAGAGATAATATTAATACAGTTATAGTTAATATTAATACAGTTATATAGTTAATTATTAATATAGTCCCTGTATTAATAAGTAATACACCATTGTTATTATTATTACTATTTTTGGCATGAACCTTCCAGCTGTAATGTCCCAAATTGTGGTTTGCCTCAAATAGTGACACTGATTTAAATCCCAGTGCTCACTTCTATGGATATTCACAGCTAGTTCTTTTCAGAGAGCAATCAGGTTGGAACAAACATACCTACCTTATACAAAGCATTAAATAACATTAACTAATTATAATATAATAATAAGTAACTGCTCAGGCAGCCACTACAGCACAGATCTGGAACAAAATCTAAAGATCCAGGAAAAGATTGTTGCAGTGCGTTAACAGGAATACAGATAATTACAAGTTCAACAAATCCACTTGATCACAAAAATCAAAGATTTGCTTGCCATTCCAAATTGATCATTTCTATTCTTTTTAAATCAACTTAAAAAAAAAACAAAAAAACACAGATTAAATTAGTCAAATGGGCATCACTGCAAATGCTACTCATGCTCCCAGCACTGGCAATAAAAGAAACTCTATCGATCACTTCATTTCATATGCTCCTTAAGATATCATCAGACTCAAACTACTAAGTCCCCAAGTTGGCAGGCTAAACATGTATTTTTACTTACTTTTTAAATCTTCCTCATTGTTTCCCCATTTCCTGAAGCATTTTACCCAAAACCAAGAAAAATTTAAATGCCTTAACTACAATCCCCCTCTTTCAGGGCTCAATGAATATGGGGCTGGAGGAGACCAGATCCTATTTTTAGTCATCACATCAGAGCAAAGGGTGTCCTCAGACTATTATTTCCAGTCTGAAGCCAAAGGGGAAATTTGTATCAAGAACAAAAGTAGGATTTCTTTCTTCTACAGCCCATTTTTCAGTAGGTCTCACAGTACATGATAAAGGTGATAATTATCATCATACCCCCAGACACTGGAACAACAAGACGTGCAAGATCCCAAGAACTAAGGGAAGAGTTTAAGTTATAAGCAAAGCCTATGGTTTGCCTTCCTTGAGTTCCAGAGGCCTGATAGGATAAAAAGTGGCAAAGTTATTTGCATGGCCTTGCAGCTGGTGAGCAGCAAGGAACGCAACAGAGTTGTCTGATGCAAAAAAACCCTTATCATCTAAAAAATATACAAAGCCAGAGCAAAGATCTGGCTGAGGTTTCAGGAAACGCAAACACAGGGTGGTAACAAGCACGTTATTTGTTGGCTGCATGGCTGGAGCTAATGTTCAGCTTGATGAATTTAGTTTTATTGTGACTGCTCTAGAGTCTAAATTAAGCCCTCTAACCTTGTACTTCTAAAATGAGATGCAGCAGCAGCTTCAAAAGCAGACAATTAAAGCTGCCCCTTCAGTAGCAATATGAGAGAAGGACTACACTGAGCAAGTGCCACTTGTACCACCACTCTTTCTCGTGACACCCTCTAGTAACTCCAAAACCCAACCTCCTCCAAACTATTCCCTACAGATCGTTGGTGTAGCAGTGTCAGGCTGGAACAGCCTGGCTAAAAAAGGTATGAATTTTGAGAAGGCTCATTAGGTTAATAATTCCCACACACTTTTTGGTGCTTTTTGTTTTAACTGCAACATTTAACAGTCCTTAATCTGAGTATTTTCTGTTCAAAAGGCTTACAGTAAGTTCAAATTTTGTTATTTTCAAGAGTAATATACTAACAAGTTATTAACCTAACCTAAGTAACCTAAGAGGTTCTAGCACAGATTAACTAAAAGTCAATTAATTTTACACGTTCAAGCACTGCAATGTCTTGTACAGACTAAGACAGACATTTGCCTGCCCGATCCTACCAGAGTATCTATTTTTCACCACAGACACTGCATTTTATTGTGATATTGTGCTTCTGCACCTGGGTGTGGCCTCATCTCACCAAACAAAGTGAACAGTCTGACATTTACCTGTGTGAATCTTTCACACTCTATAACCCAACGTTATGTTGCTCTCTCCTATGTAACAGGGAGGATCTTGAGTTATTATAAAACTCTTTGGCAAAACAGTCTTCCATAAGCAAATTAATTTCATTTTAATCAGGGACAGTTTCATATCCAAGCTTCTTTAGAAGACTTTTTGAAATTGAGTTTTCACTGTATTTTACTTTTTCTAGAATTCAAGTTCTGTCCTGTATGCAGAAAAACACTACAAAGCAAGCTCCTCTCATGAGTGGAGGCAGAAAGAGCTGAAACTGCATCATGAGTTTAAGCTGTTCCCTTGCAATACCACAGCTCTCACACAGGCATGCTGGGGAAAGCAGATGCAAAGCAGCTTACAAATACCCTCAGCCCTTCAGTAAAGATTAAGAGAAGATGGAAGAGAAAAGCATTTGCTTGTGCTCACTCACAAGTTCTATTCTGTAACTATTCATTGAGAGCAGGGAACAGGGAAGTTAAAGCTGTACAGTTCTGAGGTGGTTCTACACCAAGCAAACTGGGACTTTATTATCTTAGCAATGAGGTTTGGAAATCAGCCAGTTTAACTTACAAATTAAAAACCTACAAAAAGCTGAAGGAAATCTTGGGAAAAAATAAGACCCCATGACTATACTTTCAATACTTCAAGGTAAAGCAGAACAAAAATACACACAAGCCACTAGAATTCTGCTTTGGGGGTAAATAAAATCTGTGCTGTTTATTTGTCAGCAAGTGGAATTCCACTAAACTGATGAATTGTGATAAAGATCAGGAAAGAACCATGTGTTCATACCTGGGCTGGTAAATTTACAGCAGGTTTGAAATGACAGTGTAGAGATCCTAACATTATATGCAAAAGACAAGGACATTTAAGATGTTCTTTATTACATGCCTTCTTTTGTCTCAGTTAGCAGTAAGGTGTGACTGCGATAAAATTCATCAAGTTGCAAGAGACAACAGTCAAAGGAACAAAAGGATATTCCAGTGCCGAGACAAGGTATTTATTATTCTGTCAGCAGGGCTCAGCCTCTTTAAGCAGCAATTTTCTGAAGCGCAATATCATCCATCAAAAAAACAAATTTTAAATACATGAATGCTTGTCTTTGTCAGGACTAAAACTTCTGCAGGAAAGATTCAATGAGAAATTTAAAATGTCAAAATGACTCCAAAAGCACACATATTAATGAGCTAGTGGGACTATGGGCAAAGGCAGAGGAAATCCAAAATACAGTGTCTAAAGAAATCAACGCTGGCTACAGAGTCATATTGGGAGCCTGCCCTCTGGGAACAAACACTGCAGAGAAGTCAGTAGTCTGGCTGGAAATAGTGAGCCTCTACTTGAACGCCATTAGGAAGTTCAGAAAACGTTTAGAAGGTTTTTTCAATCTAGCTTGAGTGACATAAAATACAACATTTACCTACTGCTGTACTGCCCCATAAACGTCAAAACTGCATGGGATCAACTCACTCTTTTCTTAAGCAAATACCAGTTACTTACAGATATTGTTGGCCTCACAAGGAAATGGAAGGAACAGCAAGAGTGCAAAAACAAGGCTGCATACACCCAAAACCCCCAAAAGTATTTTAAATAAAAACAAAGTCAAGCTACACACACTCACTGCTAGGAGGTCTTGATCTGGGATTCAAGAAATACTTTAGAGCCACAATATTCTTAACCTAACATGCTTCACCATTATAGTTAAACCATTTTTTTTCTTGTTTTGGGAGATAAAATGCTCCAGGAACTACATCCTTTTCCCTGCCTCCCTCTCACTCCCAGAACAAAACTGAAATGGTATAAAACCATGAGAAATAGTTTCACGGAGCTACCCATAAAAGTGTCTCGACAGCCAAACTTTGTTATACGATGCACAGACCATAAAAATAACAGATTACTGCAAAAACATCCTCAGCAGAAAGAGTCTTGGTATCCACAAAAATAGAAAAACATTTATTTCATATACTTTGTAGCTTTTCATTCTAGTTTGTATCAAATTTGGTGCTACAGCAAATCATTAGCCAATAAGATAGACTTACTGTTGAAACATCCTGTAGTTTAACAATAAATCTTAATGTCAACTGTATTGGCAGATAAGAATTTAAACCAATGATGTGTAGCATTTGCAGTGTTTTAAATATACTTCATAAAATGTTTCAAACTCTGTTTAATATAAGTAGAAAGAAAAAAATTTTTTTAATAAAGCATAAAAAAGAGTGTTAATAATAAAAGATAACAAAGTAGCAGCTGTTCAGACAGTGATACCTTTAAACTCTTGTAGTATATGGTCCTGTTGATCTCCAGAGGAAAGAGATTCTGCTCCTTCCCTGAGCGGGCCCAGTTTATGTAGCGGAGCCAGTTGCCCTTTTCTGGGTCGGTGGCATCTACACACATCCAGCCCAGGTTTGGGTAATACACCTGTGAGAGAGACAGCAAAGGGACACTTGCTCACACCACTGCACTAAAACACTGCATTTCACAGCTACACAAAGTACTCAGTAGGTATAACTCAAGGCCAGAGACAACACAAAGGGCACAGCAGAGCCAGGGCTGGAGTGGGCAAAGCGTTGTTGCTCTTCTGCAATCTTTCAGAGAAACTGCTACAGTTGGAAAAAAACCCACTTGTGGCCTGCAATCTCATCTCTGAAGGCTCTGGGCTCAAAAGTCAAAATCCTTAAAACATTTTACACTTTCTTTTCAGTTTGGCAAGCCTGAAATGATACTCTAGATTTTGCATTTAGTAAAATGACTGATTTTAAGATATGAAGGTCACAGAGCTTTATTTTTACCATCTGACGAATTGGAAAAAGTAACTACATAGAAGCTAGAAGCATTTGCTTTATTTGAAAAGATATGGGGAAGCATATTTTATATTTAATCTTTTTTTAGGGTATAAAAGAACATTTTAACCTTTCAGAAATCTTGTGATCACCTTAAAAAACTGACCATGTCAATAAAATTCTGCATGTTCCAAGATGCTGTGTGAATTCTTTGGTTTCTGTTCCTGGGGAAAAGGCTGACACCTACTCCTGGTTTACATTTCCAGATAACTTGCAATAAAGCAAGAAGGAGACTGACATTTTCACTATTTTTTGATGCCAGGTGACTCTGCTTCTCTTTCAAGATGTTATGCATCTCCCACTCTTCTTATAATCCAAGTTAGATGCCTATAAGAAGAGCTATCAGTGGGTATTTTTCCTTTTCTGTTTTTCTAAAAGTCCAAAAATCTACAGTGTTGTAGCTTTTTATTTTCTGATACTTTACAAGTAATTCCAAGGCTTTTCAAACTGTTCTCTGATTTCAATCTTACGTACACTTCCACAACAGCTTAGAAAAACCCCTATTTAATACATTCAACTTTTTTTTGTGCTGATACTGTTGATTTATTGAAATAGAATTTTATCAATAAAAGTGAAGTTTTAATAAACATACCACAACCATCTTTCTGTCTTTCCAAGCAAACAGAAAATATCTCCCTTACTTAAACTATTCCAGCATGGATATCATCAGCTGACTTTTGAAAGAATGCTCACCAGCACACCCAGCCCTTGCAATATGAAAGCATAAAGAGCATCCCAGATGAGACTGCAAAAGCAATTATTTTGGTTAAAATGGAAGAGAAGAGCCAAAGAATGCTGTGGAAGAGCTAAATAGATATTGAATATATGTCTAAATTGCTGATTATTTTTATATATATATATGTGTGTGTGTATATATATATATACATATATATATATAATCTTACTATGTTTTTATGTTACTTTATTATGGGTTTTCCACAAGCCAAAATACTTCATTGCTTTTCTAATTTACAGAACATTACAGTCTAATTTACAGAATATTGTTGAAAGGCCTTGTGCACTGTGAGAAAGAAAACAGCTCCAACTCCTCTCTATAACATTGTGACTTTAAGTGATTCCTGCACCCACAATAAAATCCACTCAGCACAGCTGTGCCAGTCATTCTGAACCAGCATTTCCCTCCCTTTTCAGACAGTTGTTCTCATTTTCCCAACTGTGGCTTTTCTCCAGCAGAAAATGAAAATATGTTCTCTCCTCAGACACCACAGGCATACATTGACACACACAGCTCATCTTTTTTACAATGAGCCTCTGGTACGACAGTTCAAAATCATTAAAATTGACTGGAGATGCCAGTTTTAGAAGCCTTACTATTTATTCAGATTGATTTGACTAAAGAAGCAAATGGAATGCTTATGGAAAAGGTTGTTCCCCTAAGTAAAGTGCCCATATACTGAACTGCTCCTACACACCACCACCCTGCTATAAACCATATTTTCCAACAGTTGAGATTCCGGACTGGTTTCAGGTATCAGCATATGGGACCAACTGTTGCAGTCTCATTTTAGCTGCTTTTTTTCTAACTCTAAAATCACTATTAAAGCACCATACAATTACTCTGGAATCTAACAAGGGTTCCCATTATCACCTGCACTGCAAATGAGGAAACTCTGAAACAGCTGGATTGCAACTATCATTTCTCAACACAAAAAATATCCACCATGGACATTTAGTATCCAGCACTGAGAAACACAATTGTAAGGTCAATAATTTACTCTAGATTCAATCTCACCAAATGTTCCAGTATCAGATCAAAACTGGAGACACCTTATGCAGTGGAGTTTGTGATAGCCATGAGCTCAATGCAACAAACATTATACTTGAAAACTTTATTGCTTTTCTAAATGGGAATTTGCATTTATGGGAATGTCCTAGATCGATTCCTCTGATAGAGGTTAACACTAAGCTCTGTGCATGTTTTCAGTGTTTTAGGGAGCTCCATTTTTGCAGGCAAGGGGACAGAAGGATGGATGACCATTATCAGTATCTTTAGCCTAAAAATCCATTTTCCAGAACATTCTATGCCACAGTTCCTCCACCTCCCCTCCGTGACTATTCACTTTGCTAAAACCATGTGCTGTGTTTGTCTACAGAAAGACTGAAGAAGTCTTTGGAAGTGGTGATGAACTGCCTTAAAGACACTGTAGATGGGATTCAGCTCCAGGTTATGACATTTACATTTTGAAATCTACATAATAACCAAGGTCTCCTGACTACCAGTGCAGCTTCCAGAGCTGTTCAGCTGCCCAGACAGCACTTCCTTCAAGGCAAGCCCAGCACAAGAAATACTGCAACACTTGAGAACTCTTACAAAAACTCCAAAAGCTGGTTTTCCAAGAGCTAAATGAGGAGGAGTGATGTGGCTTCCTTAAGAGATTCCGTATCCTCCTAATTTCCCTAATTTCATAAGCAGTTGACAGCACTCAGTTGCACTCAGAGTTCAAGCCAACAAAGCAAAGATCAGCAAAAACTGTTAAGGACAGGTGTGATCCACACACAGCATATAAAAAATACAGCCATTTCAAACAATGACAATAGTCTATAAAGCTTTGTAATTCAGAATGGTTGCCCTATCTAAGTGTCTATAAATAACTGTTAGTAATGGCAGTAAGAGATGGCAATTACCTTATGTCAAGTCTATTTCTAAAATATCTGGAAAAAGTAAAAGCTACATACAAAATATTTACCTGGTGACAGGCACATTTTTCCATTTACAAGCTGTTTCTTACCTCCCACATGTACACATTGCTCTTAACTTGAGATCTTTTTTTCTTGTCACCAATAAACGGTCCAAACTTCTTGCCTTTCAAAATTGACTTTGTTGCCCAGACACCTGAGGAGACATGTATCAGGAGTTAAAACTAATCTAAGTTATTTCAGGCAAATCTTCTACTCACAATTCATATTTCTTAAGATCGTTACACGTGTCTCTGGGACTGGGGAGCTGTCCACTCTTCCCAAGAGGAATTATTTCAGACAAATATACCAGACATCATCTCTACCCAGCACAAGAGGGCATCATCTCTACCCAGCACAAGAGGGCATCATGCTTTCACAGCAACTCCAATTTATGTAAGCTACTGTAAAAATCCTCATTCTCTTTTCACAGCTGTAGCACTCACCAAGCCGAGTCTTGTCAACAGCAGATGGGAAGAGTCTCACATCCTCAGGAAGGCCCCTAAGCACATGCTCAGGAACATCATCCAAGGTCTCCACAGCAACAGGAGAGTCAGTTGTGTTCTAGAAGTCAAAAAGCCAATCACCATTAACAGGCAAAACCAACTACACAACAGGTGATCAACCCACACGAGCTTCAAAACCTTCTGACTTGCAATTAAAGTAAAATTTCCAAACTGAGGACAATTCCACATACATTAATTAGCAATCATGTATTTCCCTTTTTCAAAGGATGACTTCCGGGCATACTCAACCTAATCAGTCCCCCAAAACCAAACTAAAATAATTTCTCATCTTGCCATACGTGACAAAGTACTCCTTGTGAGAAAGACTAAAAGGTAACTTCAGGAGAAAACCAAACTCAAAGTTCCAACAAGTGCATACAACTAAAAAACCCGAAAAGTTATTTGCTCTGCCGATTAAAGTGAGGGTGTTGCAGTAAATTAACTACTCCAATGCAGACACTAGAACTTGCACTTGGGATACACCATCTACTCTGCCACAGCGTAGCAGGATGCTCTGCCTGGAATGGGGTAAGACAATGCCCTATTTCCAAAGCTATCAGTAGTGAATGGAAGGGGGTGGGGTCATGCTGCTTTTGGTGTTGAATAATGCTAAAACCAGGCAGACTCATTAATCCCAAAGTTAAACATCCTGAGGGTGAGGAGGAGATGTGGCAGAGCTGATAAAGCACCCGATAAAGGAACAAACAAGTGATACTACTGATAACCTGCCTAAAGCTGCTGAGCTGGCACAGCTGCCTGGAGACACCTGACTGACAGTCGAGCACTTCATCCTAGGAAAGCCCAGGCCCACTCTTGAACAGGGTCTTCTGACACGTCTCTTCTTGTAGTTCGTGTGGAGATTCCTCCCTGGAGTGGGGACGCCCCTCAAAGGCATCTTTAAAGGCCATCTAGTGCCACTCCCTGCCATGGGCAGGGACACCTTCCCCTACCCCAGGTTGCCCCAAGCCCCATCCAACCTGGCCTTGGACACTGCCAGGGATGGGGCAGCCACAGCTTCTCTGGGTAGCCTGAGGCAGGGCCTCCTTCCCCTCGGGAAGAAAGCCAAGGATTCCTTCGGGAAAGCCTGCTTTCTGTCATCTATCTAAACTATCTATCTGTCAGCGTGAAGCCATTCCCCCTTGTCCTGTCACTACAGTTCTTCGTGATTAAAGTATGTGCATGTCAAGTTTACGGCTCTGCAACAAAGAGAATAAGCTAAAAGCAGCTTTTAAAGAGAATAAAAGGTTTTAAATAGTTATTATTTCAGTGTCATAAATGTTACTCATTTCCTACATCAAGCAACAGCTCAGAACTTTAGCCAGCAGCTTATAATTAATACAAGAAGTTTTAAGATATTTTTATATTAAAGTTTGATAGGCAATATAAAGCTAATAAATTATTTACTGTCCAGTAAGTGATTAGTTCCATTTTAAGGAGCCTCCAAGGTTCAATCTTATTTTTATAATATTGTTCATACTATTACTACTCACACTTGTCATAAAACAACCTGCTCACTATTACCTACTTATAATTAACAAAACACTATTTCTGATAGAAATTACCAGAATTTCAAAGTTACAAGAATGCAAAGTTTCCTATAAAATGTGTCCACATTCTGAAAGAACTGTACTTGTGAGAACTAGGCCTTTGCTGAATCACATGCCCTAAAAGAACTCCCTGCCCTCTAACATGGAACTCTAATCATTCTGGTCAGGAACAAAGACTGGTGGTAATGGCAAGAACAACTCTAATATTAAGGATGTTATAGCTGAGCTCTGAAACCATTTTTAGGAGAGGTTAAACTGAGAAATTTGTCCAAATAAACTCCGATTTTTTGGAAATGATTCTGGCTTTTACCTATAAAGCAGAGATATAATAGTAGTTTTCATATGCTCAAAATACTCATAGTATTTTCCAGTGAGTACTTTTGAAATATGCTGAAAGATTACTGGACATGTATTTTAAAATGCATCTCAATATGCTATCAAATTTCATTGTTTTTATCTCTAAAGCAAAAGAGAGAAAGCTTCTCAGCCCTTGCTTCTCAGCACCCAGTCTTCATCAGGGTGCTGCTATGGACACTGCTATGGAAATGATTCACTACATTTGAAAACCCAATTTGCTGAGTGGAGTTACAAGTACAAATCTGCCAGTTTTAACTGCAACAACGAGGAAAATTATAAAACTGGAGTCAGAGCAAGGTTATTCTAGTGCTGCCTTCATAGGCCTTAACAGCTGCACAGAGAGCTCCCAGAGAGCTATTTGTTCGGGAGAAAGACCCCCAAATCGGAAACCATGGAAGGGAGAGAACGGCAGAAATCCCTTCCCATCCAAGAGTGAAGACACCAAGGAGAAATACTTATTCATTAGTTAGAAAAGCTGAAGTCTATTCAGAGCCGAGCAAAGCTTTATTTTGCTCTTCCAACAAACCAAAAGGAAAAATACTGATGAAAGCAGCCTGATTTTCAGACATCTATTTGCCTTGAACTGATATGCAAGAAGCCATGTCTCAGCTGAAAAAGAAACATGCTTTTCTCAGCATATCAAAGAAACCTAAACATCTTTCCAGTAAGTTACCCTAGGATTTCATCAGGGGAGAACCAAGCCTATTTTTCCCAGGAGTTTCTAACAAGTTATATACAGACATAGAAGAGGGTGGCTGACAGCTCTCAGAATGGTGCACTTCCAGTTTCTAGCTAAAAGTGCAATGGCTTTTTGGCTGGGTTTCATTTGGGAGTTTAGTTTCCTTGGAGAGTGTTGTTTCTGGTTTGGGGTTTTGATGAGCAGTTAAAATCTTAACTGCTGATGAACAGTTAAAAATCTCAAGCCTGCAAATAAACTTCAACCTATCAAAGCTGAAAAATGAGACTCAACTGATTCAGACAGAAGTGTACAGCACTGTGACACATCTTTGATTTTCTTTGTATATTCCTTAATAGTCACACCTCCTTTTAACTGTAAATATCCCCAAACTGTTCTACCATTTAAGAAGTGTATTTGTACGGAGTAGTATACAATCAGAACTTTATTGTGCTTCTACCTACATAAACCAGCGATTAGCAGGACATTCTGAGAACACTCAGACTCATCCAACACTTCTCATATTAATGGATTTCACAAGTACTAGAAAACTGGATATGGCCTTTACACAACAATACATTTCACACCTCAAATGAATGGTAATAAGTAATGGTAATAAATGGTAATGGTAATAAATAAATTCAAAACAGTAAAATAAACAATTTAGTTCAGTCAAATCACTACAATCTCGTTTTATTTGCAATTTAGATGTAGCTTCTTGAAAGTTTTTCCAGATCACAACTTGTCCTCAAGCAATGTCTGTCTACCAAAAAGAAATACTGTCTTTCAATCACTTTTCTACCAAGACTTAACAATCCCATTTAAATTTATTTTCCTGTTTACAAAATTCACCTCTTGATAAGGGTAGTGCACTTGTGCATGTCCTACAGCCAACTTGTGCATTTATCTGAAGCCTTAACACAGTATTTTTCTCTCCTTCCAAGGCTGCAATTTTGAATACAAAAACACCTGAATCTTACTTCACTTTTAAGCTTCTTACTCTGAAATTAATCAGAAAACTACATTCTAGCATTTAAAGCAGCCAGTATGAAGTGTCTTTAGAACAATGCCAAAGGATCATTTGAGGGCTGAAGTGGTGCCTTAACTGAGAACTATCTTTTCCTGTTTGCATCAAATCCAGAGTCCAGACACTCTTGACAGTACCTTTTAACACATTAAGCAACTTTTTACACCACTTTCAATATAATGGCACTTATGAACCAACCACAGATTAGTCTATAATGTTACAAACAAGCAGAGTAGAAAAGGCACCTGCACCGAGATATTTACAGGTGATCAGAGATCAGATCGAAAAGGAAAGAAACCATCCTGAACAGTGCAATGAATGCCAGCCAGTTAGTGTCATGTTAGGGTGGAAACAAGATTAGGATAAATGAGAAGATAAAGGAAAGGATGCCACTGAAGAAGGAGGGAGGAGATGGCAGAGAAGTTAAAAGAGGTAGTTGAGGAAGAGTAGTCGTGTCAGCTAGCACAGGAAAGCAGAAAGGTCCCTCCTTGTCCAGGCACCTTACCTGGCTATCTCTCTTTGCCACAATTTCACATCATTTGTGTGCTTGAAAATTAAAGATGTATTGGAAATACTTGAAATAATCATTGAAAAATTCAGAAGGAATGGGGGGAGGAAGTTTCAGTACAACTGCAGGTGTCGTTTGTTCCTCTATTCCTCAGCACTTTTTAAGTAACTGCCCATGCTGTTTTCCAGGTAGCACCCAAATTCCTCCTACTCTGTCTTACTGCAGTCTGAAGTGTAGTAAATGCTACCAATCAAACCCCATGTTTGCTTGGCATTTTTAAAATAGATTATTCAGCTATTCTGACAAACTAATTTACATATTAGAGGAAGATCTCCTTTTAAAAGAGGACACATACTGCCTATCCTGAGACAGCAATCTTCCAAGAACCCAAAAACACAAATTCCAACAATAGATGGGGTTTTTTTAATCCTTCTTCTCCTTACAACAAGAAGGCCATATCAAAGTATTTATGAAATGGTTTTCCTTCACAACTTCAAGATTTCTGTGGGATAAACCACAAAACTAACAGTCTTTTCACATAAACCAAATCAACACCAGCCCAGTTAGTTTCAGGGTCACTGAAGTCACACCAAAAGCAGAGATAAGAAGAATGAAAGAAATATGAGAACAAACCACTTGAAAGATGTCTGGCATCAGGCAAAAACATTTCTCATACAGACCTGGCACTACAACTTGTCAACAGTGAATGAAATGACAAGGGCACTGCAAGAAAAAACACCACAGGGTTGACGCTAAATACACACTTAATATAAATGGTCAGCGAACAACTGAAAGCCATATGGGCTCCATGTGCTTTGGAAACCAGAGGTGAAAGCCAGAAGCACCAAGGAGGACCCTAAGCTGTCGCAAGAACTCCCAGACGAAGAGTCATCTCACACTTTAATTGTAATATGACCTACATCACAGCATGGCATAAATGAGATCAGCAGTCATACCTACAGCACAGAAACCTGATTTAATTCTAGAAACAAATCAGGGTGGAGGAACACAACAACGGACAGGCCACGAGGGGACATGGACACACAGATAGGAAGGAAACAGTCAATATTAACAATTACAGATTAGGATCTACAATTTTCAGAGTTTTAGCAGAATCCAAAGCTTATTGGAATGACTAATAAAGCAGGATTATTCCTCAAGCAGACAGAGCAATAGGCTGCTGGCTTCATGCCACTGAGTCCATCAAAACAAATCTTACAGGTGAAAAAATGTCAAGTCTCAACAGAAATTTTGAAGCAACAGTTAACCCTACTCCCCAAAATAGACTATTAATGCTTAAAAGTGTGCTAATGCAAATGTCATTTCTATTTTATAGATATAATTGATATTTGTCTACAGATATAATACAAGTATGTATTTTTACAATACATATTTCAATGCTCTGATAGAGATTATATTTTGCTTTTTACCTCTTTAATATGTACAAATATATTGAAGACTTTTTACTTTAAATCAGAGAAAAAAAGCAACAGGAAACATCCCACCAACCCAATTCATGCGGTAATTACTTATGCATATACTTCTATGACTTCACAGAAAACACACTTCAGCAAATGCTAACTGTATTCAGGCCTGCTGCTGATCAAATAAGGATAATAAAAGCACACAGTGGCTACAGGCACTGAAGTATACAAAGCATTTTATAAAACTGTGTGCTGTGGTTGTTTCTGACTCATAAGGCTTCTGTTCATGGCTGACTTTTTCAGGAAAGTAAAAACGGCTTTCCTGCAGTGTGATAACCTATGGTCACATTCCCATCCCAAAGGGGCTTGGTAAGATCACCCAGAGAGAGAAGGACTTGTGAGAAAAATTTGAGGCAACATGTAATTCTTCTATATCTCTAACTAATGCAAGTGTGTGACAGACAAACTGATGGACAATTCCTACTTGGGTAAACAAATGCAGAATAAAACGCTGCACAGTTGGTGCTGATTAGAACAACACCCTCCAGTCAGGATACTCGTGACTCCTCACAGCAAAGTGCTGCTCCACAAAGGAAACATGCTTTCCCAGTCTTTCCACTTGGTTCCAGGAGATTCCAGAAAAGTGTGGAATTTCCCAATCAATTTGTGGCAGACTGTTTACTGCACATTTGAAAAAGGAAAGCGATTATAAAAAAATTTTTAAAAATGGAAGCCTTCAATTTTCAAACCACTTTTATAAGGAACTGAATTATTACGTACAGCTTCAGGAGGAAATAGAACTTTCTGGAGAGGTGTTCTTAGAAGAGGTGCCAGGAGTAATAACTTACACACTGCTAAAGGGAATTCACAAAAACCTCGAATCCATGAAATAACAGACATCTCACAAGCATACGTGCTGTAGAATGGATGATTATGAAATTTAATGAGACTGAAGATTTTAAAGAACATTTTTTTAGTGGATGATTTACTTTTCTTATTAATAATTAACTGTGCTAAGTATTTTGATAAAGTCTTACATTTCTACTCACCTGATTCATTTTGAATTCCTGTTGTGTTTTGAAAAGATACACACAACAAAGAAACTCCTTTGATTACATGAACCCTAAAAAGAAAAACAGACAATTGTAATACGTACCTATGTACAAATTTACATTGAACTGAATGTACACACTGAGCTGTAGTTTCTCTTCCTAAATCATCTGTAGAAAAGGAGCGTTTTGCTTCAGAAAAAATCTGCTCCAAGCTACAGTTCTGTTATTACAGCTCAAATGTGTCTGAATAATCTCAAGATGGATATCTAGCATTAATCTTTTTCCCACTTTAAATGATGATGTAACAGATGTGCTCAGGTAAGATTGTCCCATTTGTTTTTTAAAGTAAGTTCGTTTGCTCAAGATTGAGTACTTTCAAGAACTTTAGAAGTCAGATCTCTTTAGAATTTTATATCAAAGCATTATGGAAGGCCTTACATGGTTTTCCAATTTCAAAAATGCATGTATTGAGTCTCTACTCTTCCATATTAGAAACAGGAAAATATTCCTTAAAATTGTGCTGTATTGAGGTATTTTATTACACTAATGCATTTTACATTCCCTTTTAATAGAAGCCTGGGATTTCAAAAGGCATCTGACAAAAATTCCTAGTTCGAGTAGGCATCAAACTTGGAAACTCAAGAGTTGAGGCAAAACTAATCAGAACGATGCCATATCTAAGGGTCAAGGACATCAACTCACATCCTCTCTTTGTTAACACATACAAAACAGCCTTTTTTGCAAATTGGGCCAAAAACACCTTCAGTCCCATTGTCATACAGAATTTTCAATAAATTAACGCCTCATTTTTGGAAGTTAACTGATCCCTCTTCACTTAAAGCACTTTATTCAAGTACTGCTATTTCTTCCCTGTCTTTAGTTTTCCCGCTATAACAATGAGCAACTGAACTTTTTTACTAAGTACTCTGCAAAAGTACTAACATTTAATTTAAAATAAGTTCAAGTAAAATCTACTCCAAATAAATTTCACATAATCCCTCACATCTTTGCACTGAAAGAATTCTTAATGCTGTGCAAAAGTGACAACACTGCCAAGCATCATTCAAATGTTACATTGCTTAAGAAATCCATAAGAATAGGAAAAATGTCCTTGGAAATGATATTTCTGTTGTATACAGCTCTTCCAGGATTAACTTCTTTTGTCCTGGTGTTTCCATACTACGTGAGCATTTAAACAAAGAGCTGAAACATCCGTATTTCAGTTCCAGTTTTGCAACTGCCTCTGTGGGATTTAACGTTTGCCAGCAAAGACCAGTTATGGGATAAGGAGCTCCATCTGAACAGCTTGTACACATCCAAAGAAAAGCATTCCTTTTGGAATGCACTATTACTAACTTCCTAAAGTCTTTCAGTATTGGAGTCAGTATAAACATCTGTACTTGAGCTGAGGCCTGAACATCAGCGAAAAACCCAGCACTCTTATTCATTGTTCATTGGGACAAAACCCACACAACATTGTTTTATAAATGGAATACTTTGCGTAGCAAGAGAGGCGTCAAATGATTTCCTAGTATGAAACCCAACTTATTTTTAGTATCAAATGTCTCGTTTTTCTATACTGTTAGAATATTTTTATACAATTACTCACATAAAGTCAAGAAAATCCAGAATCTTTTATAGGCTCAGGAGCACAGCCTGAGGAGCACCAGGCCACGGCACAAGTTTATGTTGTTACTGTCTGCACCTGCCTGCTTCTACCTTTTCTCCTTCCTCTCATGGAAGATCATAATTCCCTCAATACCACAGGCTTAGCAGCCCACACAATCACTTTTGATCACAAATCTGGAAAGAAATCTAGGAACCCAAGTGCAGGAATTGCCCACGTTACAGTGGTGAATGACAGTCCTCTGAAGCCGACACCTCATCTCCAGCACTGCATACTTAGCCCAAAACTCCTGATACACACAGACAATAAGGATTTAAAGGACTGCCTTACAGAAGCAAACATTGAACACCATCACTATCCACCACTAAATGTGTAGCATCTGAGACAAGTAAATACCAATAAAGTGATGGGCTGCAGAGTTAAAGGAAAGTCCTGTCAAGCTGAAAATTTCCTCTAAGCTGAACTTTCTTAGCCCAGTTATTAAATAAATTACTCAAAAAATTTGAAAAGCAGACAAAATCTTCTTACTTTGTTCCATTTGAGCAGTAAAAATACACTTTTCTTCTTCATATACTAATTCAAAATTATTTTGCTTAGAATTAATAGTTAACAAAGAATTTTCAAAACAAAAATAATGATATTTTTATAAATTTTGTGAATATTTTATTAAACTTTTAGACAATTGGTTGTATCCAAATGTCTCAATGGTATTTCTTACGAGATGACAACAAATCTTAATATACTGATGTTGTTAAACATCCACACAACACAGTTTAGGCAGATTCCAAACAGACTGTACTACTCTATATTCTTTCAACTACCAATTATCAGTGGAACCACTTGAGCATAAAACAGAATTAGGGGAGAAATTAAATTTGTAGTAAACGAAAAGCTTCAACAAGTATTTTTAAAGCTATTAATTTAAAATACACACTTCATATTAAAATTTTATACCTGCAGTTCTGCATTTTTTTCCTTTTTCCACATTACTTATTTTGTTAACAGTGAACTCAACTATGTGAAAAGCAAGATTAACTATACTGTAAAATAAATAAAATTAATACTATATACAGTCTTGTGTACAGCCACTAGTTTTCTTTCTACCTAAATGAAACGCTGTAAGAACAGTAGTATCTGTAACAGTAAACTTGGGGTTTAACTTTTGGTACACAAAGTTCAACAAACTCAAGAAAATATGAAGTGAACTCTACAACTGCTGCCCAAATATCAGTTCCCAGCATGATCACTGAGTACCAACAAGGTCATTACTCTTATCACTGCAAGTAGGAACAAGCTCTGGCTCCGTACGCTAATGAATTCCCAGGTACACAGTCAGGTCCTATGCAGGATTTCCCAGGAAAGCCCCGAAGAAAACCATGCTGCTCTGATGTATCTCCAGGGGAATCTGTCATCTATTAAAGGCACAACGATGGCCCCATTAAATCAGTTTTAAAGTTAGCAATAGTCCACAACTGCATCAGTACTTTGAAAAAGCCATTCGGCAGCTCCATCAAATACAGGTAACAAGTATTTTCACCCAACCTTTCCTCCAAACTCAACAGTAACATGAACTATTAAAAACCTGAATATTGTTAATAACATCTACCACAGTGAACTTCGGCCAGTCATTGAAATCCCTAAAAAAAGAATAATAAAGGTTTTATCCCAAAAGTGAAGCACGCACACCAGCAGCCTGAATTTTCAAAATTAATTCCAAGAAAACATTGCCAAGTCATATTGATTTTAAACTACTACTTATTGCTGTATCTCATGAGTACAAAAATACTACACACTCAAGACATTAAAGCATCTGGGAAACAAGAGAAAGATGATCTACTGCATCATCTTATCTTAGAGTTTCAAAAAAAATTTATTTTTCTGAAAGGCTCAGTTTTAGGCAACAAATTACATTTATTCAGATAAGAATATACAAGACATTTGTATTTAAGGAAACACTGTGGTCTCTAAAACAAAATGCTTAAAGCAAAAAGTATTTTGATGTTATTTCTGAATCTGTGCTTCAGAATTTTAAATATTCCCTTAGAAAACCTGTAACTTGTTAGGAATAAAGTCTGCAAACAAAAGCAAGTAATTTTATTCAAAACTAGCATTGCAGATCATCCCTTTCCAACTCAATCAGACTGAAACAGACCAGTAACCATTCCTAGATTTTACTAAGTAGACTATCTTCTGATTTTATAAGCTAGATTTATAATTTCTGTATGTGGGGGTTTTTTAAATCCCAGAATCAAAAAGCATTTTGAAAGAGAATACTGCTTACAACTCAGAGAAAGGAAAAACCAGGCATGAGAGTATCAATCCTATTTTGGAAGCTGAAAATGGAACATGCATTACGCCACTGCTCCAGTAAAAACACGTTCATTAGAGAACCAGGAACAACTTGAAAGTCTCCATGGCCTGTTTTCCTAATGACCGGGGTTCAGGCTGGGATACTGCACAGCTCTTGGCTTTGTTTTAGTTTCTAGCTGCAGCACATGATCATTTTTTAAACATCAGACATCTACATGTTTTCAATTCAATACTGAAATACTCTCATCCACAAATCTTCCATGCATTAGGTGAAACAAAGCTTGCCAATTAAAAAAAATAACGTTCATGTTAACTCTGAAAGATTAAAATATGCATGTGACAAGGCACCCTGCTTCTACTGACAGGCACTTAAATGCAAAGACATTTTCAGCTACCCAAGGCTGCCTGAATAAGAACAGAGAAAAAATGGGCAGACAATGATTTTCTGAACACTAAAATCTATTACCTATTGTCCAGTAAGAAAAAAGGCTTTGCTTACTGCCACGTAGCCAAATAAACTGTTATACCTCAGGAAGGTTTATTCAGGTAACCAAGAAAATAAGCCAAGAAATCACCAACACAACACAAACCCCACGTTTATTAATCAAATAGCAACTAGTCAAGAGAAGTCAACAGAAAATAACAAGTCTCTAACAAGTGCAAATATGCAGAAACACCATTCCAATCTTCAGACGAGTGCACTTTAATTTGACTCGCAAATGCAGTAAAAACCCAATGAAAATTTTCTCAGATAAGTACACTGCTGATTTACTACTATGTGAAAAAGCCGATTGCAGTCACTTCTTTTTACAACACAGGACTCATCCTCCCACTTTCGACTACAGCATGTTTTATACAGAGGCAGAGAAGAAATATTTTTCAGCTCATTTTTTAGCTTATTCTCAGTGGAGAAAAAATACATTGGTAAAAGAAATTATGTCATTTGGGGGGTTAAGTATCAGGATCCTATCTGCCCTTTCCATGCTAACAAGTTCAACAGCAAAGATATTGAAGCCCTTTAAACAGGTTTGCCTTGTCTAAACCTCTCAAAAGTTCCATTTTCAACAGAGAGACACCCAGTAAGCAGCATCTCCCTTTTATACACTTCATATTACTTATTTACTCCTAAGAATCAAGGCTTTTATGTGTAACAGTGAAACGGGGATATCACTGCACTGCAGGATGGACTTCTGGAGCCATTTCAGTTTTGACAGAAAAAGACTTTCTCCTTTACTTCCCTTCCATTCTCAAGCAAATTTTCAATAGTAAAAAACGGATGTGTTATACAAACGCACAGAAGTACTGGAACATTGCCCCCCACCTTCCATGCTGTGCTGGTAGAAAGCTGTTCTTTGGATTCCCATAAAATAAGCATCAATTCAGGAATCTCCAAAAACCATACTTATCATGGCATTTCTAGCAAAGATACTTTATCCAAAGTGATGATTTGCCCTTTAGTTAACATAACTAGGGTTCCACTGTAAGTGCCACTTATTTTTACAGTCTACGCCACAGACTGTGGAGGCACTGCTGTCCCAGGAAATCCTGGGAGCCATATCTTTGAAAACCAACAGGTACCTCCACGTGGTTCTCACTGCTGTCTCTGCAAGTCCAAAAGTTCTTTTGTTTCTTAAAAGTCACTCCCTCATCTATCAGTGATGCAGATCTCCATCTGAAAAGTGCCAATGCTCTCACTGATTCACCATCATGCTTTTCCACAGTTGGAGATCTCTCTCTACACCAAGGAAAGCAGCCCTGAATTCTTAACATGCCCATCATTTTTACTGAAATGTGCTAAGTGTCATAAGACAACAATATAGAATCATGGAATGGCTTGGGCTGGAAGAGACCTTAAAGCTCATCCAGTCCCACCCCCTGCCATGGGCAGGGACACCTTCCACTATCCCAGGTTGCTCCAAGCCCTGTCCAACCCGCCTTGGACACTTCCAGGGATGAGGCAGCCACAGCTTCTCTGGGCAGCCTGTGCCAGGGCCTCACCACTCTCATGGGGAACAATTTCTTCCATATATCTAACCTAAACTTTCCCTCTTTCAGTTTGAAACCATTACTTGTTGTCCTATCACTACAGTTCCCGGTGAGGAACATAATAATTATATACCATGCTGCTGTACATCTCCAGTTCCCCTAATCTATTTGAATAAGCTGGAAAAGACTTCGCATCCAAATAACATGCCCAAAGTCAGAACATAGACTGGGAACAGCAAACTGGGGTAGCATCAGAAGCACAAGCAGTCCTGCTGTTCTCTAGAGCTGTCCACTGCTGCTCACTCAAATGTGAAATAAGAAAAATAGCTCTCTTGCCACTGAATGATTATTTAGCAGGTGCAGCCACACCACCTTCTCTTCCTTCCTCAACAGTTGATAACAACTTAAAGTTTTCTTTACTGCTTCAGGATGGAAATTTTGTAGCTTCATATGAATTTGAAACCACTGGAAACTTCACTGAATACTTCAGCTACCTGCCCATGAGATGGTTATCAGCAATGCTCCACAGGCTGCTCTGGCTTCAAATAAAAAATGCACTTAAGATACATCTCTTGAGCTATTCTAAATGTCTTACATCAATATTTTTCATCTCACCCCAAACGTTTTTCCCCCACAGTACCACTGCACCATCATGAATTATTCTCCGACTTGGGAGAATAATTCATAGATGGACATTTGCAGTGAGGGAACCAATTCTGGAGTTAATTTCTTTGAGTCCTGCTCATCCAGCTTGGTGAAACGTGACCTGCAGGAGCCTTAGGGCCCGCAAAGTGCCAGAACTTCTGAAGACAGCTTGAAAGAGCAGAGTTCTCTCAGCATCGGGCTGGCAGCGGCCGGAGCCAGCTGACACTTCCGAGGCAGCATTTTCAAGATAATAAAATTGAAAAAGCCGCCCAGGGGACGGAGCATCATCTTCCAACCGGCCTCTCTCGCCATCCTCCGCCCTCGCTTCCCTTCCCCGAGGCGCTCCCGCGTCCCGCCGGGCACAGGTCCCGCACCTGCCACCGCTACCCTCACGCCCCCGGCGCCGCCTCCCCGCAGACCCCGGGGCGGTTCCGCACCCGCAGCAGCCTCCGCGGGCCCCCTCCCTGCGCCGCCGGCTCTGCTCGGCGCCCGCTCGGCCCGTCCCGGCTGCGCCTGGCGGGTCTCGCCGCTCCCCCGCTCACCCAGGCCCCGCTGCCGGCGGAGCGACCTCAGCGCCGGCACCGTCCGGGCGCCATCTTGTCTCCAGCCTCGGAAGTGACGTTCGGGGGAGGCCGCGGGCAGAGCCCGCCGCGGGACCCCCAGAGCCCCTTCCTGCCCTTCATCGCCTTCATCCCGCTCATCGCCCTCATCCTCAACAGCCCCTTCCTGCACTTCATCCCCCTCATCACCTTCATCATCCTCATCCCGCTCATCGCCCTCATTCCCAACAGCCCCTTCCTGCCCTTCATCGCCTTCATCCCGCTCATCGCCTTCATCGTCCTCATCCCCAACATTCCACCTTCCTGCCCTTCATTGCCTCCATCCCCAAAAGCCCCTTCCTGCCATTCGTCACCTTCATCGCCTTCACCCCTCTCATCGCCTTCATCGCCCTCATCCCCCTTATCGCCCCATCTCCAACAGCCTCTTCCTGCCCTTCATCGCCTTCATCCCCCTCATCCCCAATAGCCCCTTCCTTCCCCCCATCATCTTCATCACCCTCATTCCCATCATCCCCAATAGCCCCTTCCAGCCCTGCTTCGCCTTCATCCCCAACAGCCTCTTCGTCCCTTTCGTTGCCTTGCAGGCCTTCATCACCTTCATCCCCAACAGCCCCTTTTGCCTTCATCCCCTACATTACCTTCACCCCCAACATCCACAACAGCCCCTTCATCGCCTTCATTCCATTCATTGCCTTCACCCCCTTCCTTTCCTCCATCACCTTCATTCCCTTACCCCTTTCACCCCCTTCATTGCCTTCATCCCCAAGACTGCCTTCCTCTCACTCATCCCCTTCACTTCCTTCATCCCTCTTCACCCCCTTCACCTTTTTTACTCCCTCTATGCCCTCTACCCTCTCCATCCCCTGAGCCCCTCTCAGATCACACCACATGCCCCAGCCACCTCCATCCACTGCCCTCTGCCAGACAATCAACAGGGTCTCCAGGTTGTCTTTCCCACTGCTTTTTTTTTTTTTTAGTCTTTTTCATCTTTCTGTAGGAAAGCAGCTCCACAGGGTTGTCACCTGTGACTGAAAACAAAAAAAAGACACCAACAAGGTGGCTGAGGGGAAATTATTTGGGTCCCTGAGGTGATGTGGGGATTGACCCTCACAGCCCTGAGGGGCCTAGGCTGTCTCTGGGTTAGGACCCATTTGTGCTGCACATAAGTTGTACTGTTCCATCTAAACCAAGTTTTTCTCACTGCAATTTCTGAGCAAGTACCTGAGAGGAAAAAAAACGTCCATAATCTCCTCCTGGGAGGTGTCTGTATTTGTACTGCAGGACATAACAGTGTCTCTGCCCTTAATTTCTCTCTCCTCTGAATGTTCTATTCATAATGCAGTCAAAGGTGTATTCCTCCCAGGCTAGGACTGTATTTACCTGGAATTGTTAAGAATTTGCCATTTTTCCAGAGGAAAATCCCTGACTTAAACCTGTAGGAATGGAAGACATTAATACAGTTACAGATAAGAGTAAGTTCAGAAATGTTTTACATTTATTTGATTATTTACATCAATGAGTAACATTAAAACTGTCAGTAAGGCTGGACACAAAAAGTTCTCATATAACATCCAGACAGAGGAATCCTATTCCATTCCATGAAGCTGGAAAGTTTCCTCAACAAGTAGCCAAGTAAATCACCTGTCTGTCCACTCTTATCAAAACAAAGTTTTTTAAAAACAATCCACTATATTTCCAAGAAACATAGCTGCAAAGATAACCTTTCATACATCTGGAAGACACAGACTGCCAGGGAATTTGAACACCTCTGCAGTGATGCTTAGCTTTGGCAAGCAACAGCAGACTGAAAAATAACAGGACACATTGATTTTTCCACCTAGAATACTCAGGATGCATTTCTATTACACAGTTGTGTAGGTACACCATAATCAGTTTTGAAACCTCTAATTTTAGTAGTAAGAAAACCTCAAATATGTTTAAACTACTTTGACTTATTAGACTAAATTAATTCTAGTTTAGCTGTATTAACATTTAATTTAATTTTATAATGAAGCTAGACTACTTACACCTGTGTAAGTTTGGGGGTTATTTTAAGAAAAATCAAGGCTCCTGTATAACATGTTAGAGCCCTATACCTGTAACAGAAAAATTAAAAACATAGAACAAATTATGTACCAAACTAGCTAGAATACGAACCTTTCTACCTTCAAGATTAAGTATCAGGTTTCCCAAAAGTATCACAAATAACAGAAACGATAACTTTTCTCCACCTGTGTATACAAGTCATCCTTATTTTCCCCACATTTATACTGAGAATATCTACCATCTGGTGGTGTTCCAGGGGACCTGCACTTTCAATTTACACTTTCGGGTGGTCAGAGAAGCCAACAAATCTTTGCTTGATTAAAGTTCTGAGCACTTAATATTTTGTATTCTGAAAACATCAGTATTGCTGTTGTTGTGCTTTCTGAAATAATGAATAAGCTCTTCTGGTTACTTGGAGGTGTGTAAGCACACAGGAGAGACAAATACTAGCAAAAACCTGTTTGTAAATCTTGGGTGTCTGACTGAATATATCCGGGGTGACTGAAAAGGTGACTCATGGGTTAGAGAAAAATAACTTCGTGTGTGTGAAAATCTTAGTGAGCCATGGCAGGAAAAGATATTTCTAGAAAAGATTTTTGTATCTGAAGGTCTAAAGTAGCCTTGAAAGCAGGTGGACCTAAGTGATACCAGTATGGCCAGTTCTTCTCTTGTTAAATGGGACAAGGTCTCTTTTATCATAGCTTTCTGTGCTGTTCTGGTTTGTCCTTATAAACATAGAAGACAATGTGCTGCATGTTATGGCTCTGGGAAAGGCTGAACTGCCTTGGGTTACTGGTTATTAATAGCTCTGAATTTAAGCAATATTACCATCTTTTTCTAGAAGTGCATTTTTGGAAAATAAAGAATTAACTGAACTGCTAAGATATTTTGGGAAGTTGTGCTCAAAATGTACTGGGGAATGGAACTCTTAAGACTCAAGCATTAAATATTCCTGCTCCTTTCACTTCCTGCTGGTTTAAGTGGGCCCTTCTAACCTCAAGGTCCTTCACAGTCCTCATTTCTGCTTTCTACGGCCTGCACCAGTAGTGGGTTTTGTTACAAAAATCTAATTTTTCACAGCTTAAAGAAATGTCCAAGCTTTCACATGACTCAAATGTCTCATGGTTTGGTTTTCACTCGTCTGTGTTGTCACTCACCTGTTACATTGTACAAAAGTTCCTCACCTGCTGACCCACAAGTGCTGCTTTTCCTGCAGCTATGGAGTGGTCCCTTCGCAGGACCACTTTATGAAATTGGTCATAGGTCATACCTAGTTAGTCTTAGATATTTGGGTTCTATATCCTGCTCCAGGGGGCTTTCCCACAATTCCCATTTGACTGACTTTAGCAAAAGGGTAACCAGGATATCTGATGGGGCAGGGGAGGAGTGTTAGGTCAGTTACATTGATTCATTCCCTCTTGATCACAGGTTGTGATCCCAAGACTTTTCCCCTGTTTTACACAAGAGATGACTGCTGTCCAAGACTGATCATTACCCTCTCCAGAATGTGACAGCTGCTGAGATCTTCAGTCCAGCAGGTAAATTCCGTAGGACTTGATAGAATGGGTTGGATTGGACCTTAAGGATTATCCAGTTCTACCCCGCTGCCGTGGGCAGGGACACCTTCCACTAGACCAGGTTGCTCCAAGCCCTGTCCAGCCTGGCCTTGAACACTTCTAGGGATGGGGCAGTTGTACTAAGATGGACTTAAGTAGCCATTTCCTGAGTACTACTCACACTAACTGGCTAAAATTCATCTGTATCAATTACACCAACAGTGGCACAGGGGTAAAGATAAAGTTCACTAAAATGTAAATTTGTCAATGACATTGGACAATCTCCATTACAAACTAAAGCAGATGTTTTAGGACTGTCTCTGTAAACTGGTTTGAACACTACAGGATTGGGTCCAGAAAATTGATGACCATGAGTTTCTTAACTGAATGAATCACTTAAACTTACTTAATCGAGAAATATTTATGTTGAGACAATATGTTGGCAATACTCCATGGAAGGAAAAGCAGGTAAGAATTGTTTTCAACTCTTGATTTTGCTGCCTACTAATTGTGTAGTGACAAGCTGGCTCAGAGGATGAAAATAGCACTGAGAAAGGAGAAAGCATCTCATTGTCTGCACTCCTGCTTCTTCCAACTTCCAGCAGCTGGATCAACCAGAACGACTGAGGTGCTGTATAGATGGTGTAGTGAGTAACCAATTTGTAGCTTTTGTTTTGTTGGAAGCATTTTAAAAATAAAACCAGGCTTGATGAGTAGGAGGAAATATGTAATAATCTGAAGCTTTTCTGTTACAAACATGTTCATTTTTTCTGTAAAAATGCCATCAGTAATTCCCACCACTAGCTGGGGCTCAGGTACAGCTTACTGGGTGTGCAGTTATCATGCATCTATATCAGCCTGCAGTGAGGAATCTTTCTGCTAGTGCATTTCTTTACCCATTGGTTTCTGTCAGATGTATGAAATCTGAAGTCATTCTTGTGGCTCTTGCTCACTTTTCTGCATGAAATGCAAGCATGGTTTACCTTCTCAATAGTTCTATTGCTACTTTCCCCTCAGTCAAGCATGCTTATTGTGTTAGTAAGTTAAGTATTAATCACGACAAAATGAGCTTGAAGAATTCATCAGGAAAATTGTTTTCAAGAAGAAACTTCGTAGTTATAAGTTAAACATTTCTTAACTTCAGCCCTTCCAGGTTTAAATAAACAGGTGACAGGGTTTGCCCCCTGTGAGAGGTGATTAATAGTAATGTATGCTTTCATGATCTCATTAATATTTTGTCTATTACAAAGACACAGATCTTAGTGCCTGGAGTAGTTTCCTCAGGCTAAGTCCAGGTCTGGATCACAGAGGGAACTTCAAACAGTAACTTACACCAAGTAAATTATTTCACTGCTTTGTAACAGGCAGCCTTGGCTGTACTGTAAAAGTGAGCTGTGCTTTTTATATACAACTTGCCTTTTTAAGGGCTGACTTTTAGGTCAAAATCTCTTGTACCACCTATATCTAAAGCTCTGTCTAAGTGGTGAGAAGTGGACTTTTCTCAATTCTGTTTGTCTAAACAGTTTGTATGGGTGTAGGCAGGAAAACAGCTCTGGCTGTCCCTTATTTCTCAGTAAATTGCCTCAGTGCCTGATGTACAGGAGAGGACATTCCTTCAAGAAGGAAGCTGGAATATAATACACTGTGCTCAGTTATTGCTGCTTATTCAACTCCTGTGGGGTTTATTCCTGTGGTGGATAGGAAATGAGGAAGAGCTGACATTCCTATCTCTTTTCCCTTGAGCACACCTGCTGAACCTGCTAATTCCTTCCCTGTTTCCTGCATAGGATGAATCAAATGTCATGAGGCAAAATAACCACAGGACTCAAAGGAATGTGTTATTTGAGGATAACATGGTTCATAAAGGCAGGAAATGGAGTTGCTTCCCAGCTCAAATGAGATATATATTACTAATTTCCTAAGACAAACATCAGTATATTTAAAATTGCCTTGTTAGAAAATGTTTGGTAATTCTGGAAGGAAGAAGGGATTGTTTTAATAAGGATTTAGGTTCATCCACTTCTAGTCAATGACTTAACTCAGTTGCTGGTCAGTATTGCCTTCAAGTTATTACCAGTAATTGTAAGAAAATTTAGTTAAAGGGCTTGTATAGTACAATGAAATCCATGTTCTTAGAACATTGATAGGTTCCAGTGCTGCATGGGAGAAAGAAGCCTCAGGGTTCTCTGAAGAAAGGACAGATTCTTTCTACCATTTTCCCCTTCAAAACCCAGCTTTTTTACCTGGCTGTTACTGGACTTGTTGCTGTATTCCATCAGTATCACTCTTACTGCTTTTCCTATTGGAAGACAAGGTTGTAACGTTTTAAAGATTTTTTTGGCCTGATGCAAGTTTATCTGAATATATGAGTTAACATCTGAAGTGGCCCCACGGGCTGGCAAGTCCATTGTTCAATTTTAGCTCAAGCTGGAAATGTGAATGAAAATTAAATTTTAGTGAAGACAAAGTGTTGCAGTTCTCTACTTTCCCTTCTCCTTCCATTTTCCTCTTTTTTTGTGAATGTCACTGTTTGCTTTTGGTTCTGAACTTTCAATAACCACTCATCCTTGCCAACTGCCTTCTGGAGACAGAACACAGCTTTGCCTTGCTACAGAACACTCCTTGCCTGCTAAGACGTTTGCCAGTTTAGCGTTTACCAGACTTCTCAAGCCTGGAAGAGCTGAACAAGCTCCATGATTGAATGGAGATCTTTGTGTTGCAGCTCAACTGTTTGTTGCAGAGCAGGGGGAGCTGTGGGTTTGGTCTGATGCCTAAATCCACAAGGCCTGGACAAAGACACACGGCCAGTGTGATGATCAGTTTATTTATCCATAAATACCTACATGCTGCAGCTGTGAATAGTGTACAAAGCATTAATTCAGCCTTCTCATTACGACACCTGGTGTCAAGTTACAGATCTCTTGTTACCTTCTGCATCCATCAGGAGCTGTCAAACAAAACAAAATGCTGGGAATTTCAATATGATTAATCCTTTAGCTCAAAAAAGCTGTCTGCAGAAGGATGGGTATGGCCAATCTGATACTTCAGCTGGTGAAGTAGCTGAGTACAAATAGGTGTAACAATGTCTTCAGGCACAGTGCAGGCCAGGGAGGACTTAAGGTTTAGAGTGGTTCAGCAGCATCTACACTGCAGAACTTCAGCTGGTGGCAGAGGAATTAATTTTTGATTGTACTTCATCAAAAGCAACCCAAGCACACTTCTGACCTGAGTGGTCTTGGAGATTCAGTAGGTTGCTTTTTCTCTCTATCTCCTTTGTTCCTATCTTATATTGAAGAATATTAAGGATGATGTTACCATAAAATATAATGGAACATCACTTTATTGGAACTAATACGAAGCTGTGACAGGACTAATGTTTTAATGTTTAAAGATTCCTGAGTTGGTGGCTTTTCTCTTATCTGTGTTACAACTTTTGGCAAGTCACTTCATCTGGCAGTACTTGGCATCCTCCTGTGAATGATGCATCAGTGCTTTTGAGTTTGAACTCTTTACAGAGGTGTTAAGGTGCAGGGTGTCCTTACGTTTTAATAAAATAAGATGTTAAGATAATTGCAATGGCATACTGCAGTGCTCCTAAAATAATAAGCAATTGCTGCATGTTTTAATTGGTATTTAATTACTTGGTATTTAAACACTTCATTATTGCTGGTTTTATTGAATTCATTCTTCTGACATTTTCTGTTCTTACAGGAAAAACACGCCTTAAATTAACTCTTATAAGAATTGCTGTGTTGATGTTCAGAACTATTATAAATATTGATGCATCAAGTCGCTGCTTTCATAGTTACTACTGCTGTGTATCTTCCCCACAGACACAAATGCAAGGGGACAACTATGTTTATGATATTTTTTAGTGACATCTGGCATTCTCACAGGAAGCCTGGTGCCTGCTTGTCTGTTTGGGGGAGCCACATTCATGACTCAAAGCCAAACTGCAAAAGGGAACATTATTGTTACTAACTCTAAAGGAATGAATATGATCAGGAGGGAGGGCTTTAACTTAAAAGCAAGTGTTGATTTATTGAGTGCTGTTCCCTGTGAATAAAAGTCAGGCTTGGCCAACTGGGGAAAGTATGGAGCTGTTGTTTCTTTGTGTGTTCTCATGCATAGGAAGTCTCCTGACCTTGGGCCTTGGTTGTACAAGCGGGTACTGATCACTCATTTCAGCTCACAAAAGGATTTGCCCTAGGACAATGTGTTGTTTGACTTCTCACAAAGCAGAAAAGGTCCCATCTTCCACAGAAATTCTACCAAAAATCCACATAGCTTGTGTTCAGCACACCTTTGAGGTCCTGAACTAGGGACCTGAGGGAAGCTGGATAATGCAAGGCAATGACAGCTCAGTCACAGAATACTGCAGTAGATTCATGTGAAATACAAACCTCTGTGTGCATTTTTAGTCTGCATTTCCAAAACGTTTGTATCATGAAATTACAGATCAATTAAATTAAGGATTCAGTACCACATAGATGCATAACAAATGTGCAAGATGTCCATCAATTTTCCGTAGTTTCTTGAGGTTTGCTTGAAGCTGACAGGAATGTTCTGCACTCGAGATTTCTAGGCAGCAAGGTGTATGATCCTCAGAATACTGAATGTATCAGTGCAGCAGCGGTTGCTGGATTTTCAAAATAAGAGATGTCTTCTGGTTCTTCAGAGTCCTTGCTTTCTTTAGCCATGTACTGAGTATCGTGGACTCCAACTGATAATCAGAAGGAAATTGTCTTCATGTTTTTGTAGGTTCAGATTTAGTACAGCACAATATTTAGTACTGAGAGTCCAGTGCTGGAAGCCCCCTAAATGTTTCAGTGGAGCATGGGCCATTTGGTCAAGGATTGATTTGTTTACCTAAGATTTAAAAAACTTGCCTCAAACGAGGGCATGGACTATAAAGGCACAGTTAAGACTAGAAAAATTAAATAGTTGTTATATGAAGTTAAAATGGCTTCTGGAGTAGGAGCAAAGCACAGTGTCCTTCAGCAGAATGCTGCCTGTTCAACTGTTCTGTCCATGATGCAGGGAAACTCAGAACTGCCCAGAAGGGTTCTCTGCTATACATTTTTCAAATGTGTAGCTTGTTACTACTGGTGTCATAAGAAAGGTTTCCTCGTTTTGGTATTTGCCAATTAGCAGCGACTGAGCTGATGCAGAAGAAACTGGTGACATCTGTGCTATTCCCTCCAGTGGGTGAATAATTCATAATTCCATATGTCATGCATTTGAGCAGCCATCAGAGCACCTTATGGGGTAGTTCCCAGTACAGACAAGAAATTGTTAAATCGAGGCTAACAGAAATTAATATTCTTTTGCTGTAAGAAGAAAAAACTGTAATTTTCCTGCTTTCATATGAATTTACACAAAGATAAAGCTTAAGGTTACTCCTTGGTCACAGACTGAGCATCTCATCACATCAGCTCCAGAGCTAACTAAAGACTTCTCAATTAGTTTTCTCACATATGTTTTGTTTTCAATTACAGTTTCATTTATCAGTGTCAAATGAGTTGATTGTAGACATTGCATTGATAAGAAAAGCAGCAAAATAAGTCAGGAAAATTGAAAGAAGTTTAAGGCATTTTACTTTTTTAAAAAATAAAACCGAGAACAATTATTGTAAAATAATACAGTTTATATTATGATTTTTATTTCCAAAGCTTGTATTGATATAATAGTTCAAGGCACATGAAAGAAACAGAAAAGCAAACACAGATAAGCTTACATGTAGTAACTGATGACCATATTGACTATCATGATTTTTACACCAAACACTGAAGGGCCATAAAATTTAGGAAACCTGATGCACTGCAGCCACTTGACATGCAAAGCCTTTGCCCTGAGCTCTGCACATTCAGGTCGTGCTGCACTAAATATGCCCCAGAAAAGCTGCAGACTCCAAAGCTGCATTATACCTCAGTGACACATTCTGACCAGGTGTTGCACATGTTGTCAAACAAATCAACTGTACAGCTAGATAATGGGATAGGTATAAAGAAAAAAATGGTGTACGCTAATTTAAAAGCTTCTACACGTCAGCTCTAAAGTGACCCATCAAAACTGGGTATTTTCCAAGCACCCCTTAATTCAGGATGTGTATTTCAATTCCTGCACGTCTCTGCAACAAGAGAAGGCAGGAAATTCCTGATGCCATAGTCAGACGAGCAAGCTTTCAGCTGGTAGGTCAGTTCCAGCCAGACCTACCATGTTTTGCAACAAAATAACATAAGTATCAAGAGCAGAAAATCTGTATCAGTAGTGGAAATAGTTTAGCTTACAATAACCAGTATTTTCCTAATTTGTAAATAACTGGTTCTCTCTGAAGCTAATTCCTCCTTTTTGATACATCATGTGGTAGATAAACATGCCAGAAGCACTTAACCAGCTAAAACCACTTTTTTTTGTTGTTTTAAAAGAATACATATAATGTCATGTGAAATATGGATGCTGAAAAATTAGAAGCAGAGAAATTCTTCAGCTTTTTCTCAGTGTTCTGTGAGAGCATTGCTTTCTCAGGCAGAGAAGACAGTGAAGACGGTTTTGTAAACTAATTCTTTATCCTTGCACCTGGAGTTTGTTGTGAAGTGTTGTTATGGTACACTGAGGAAAATATTTTGAAATGGGTGTTGTATAGCCTCCACCAACCATTCTAGGAGGTGGTTGATCAAGGGACCAATAGTACTACGCTACTTTTGGAACCAAGTTATATAAACTGATTTATAATTAATTAAAGATTCCACTTTTTCCTGAACTTTGATGGTGCCGTTCTTCGCTGCTCTCGGTATGGACAGTGACAGTGGAATAATTTTTGGTAGCATTTAAAACCCAAGCATAATACCTGCAAAATCACATTTCAGATATACATCTCTTTGCTGCAGGGTTTTCTCTTACTGCAAAATCTTTTTCTTCGAGTAAAATTCTGGTTAGTAAAAAATCCTATTAAATGTTCCGTACTCTGTGCAGGGGGGGTGTGAGGGTGGTCCTTAGAGTTGTGTGGTATCCCCATAGATCTGAAATTCTTTGACTATATTTTCCATGGATCATCTTCTCACACAAATACAGGAATAGTCTTTAGTTTGTGTAAAATAAGAAGCACTTGTATTTTCTGGCATAGAATGGCATGGTTGCCTGTTTCAACTGCGTTTAGGGCCTGGAAAACAAAAAGTAGACATTTTATTGTTCATCATTACTCAAATGTAATCATCTTTTTTCCTCCCTCTCTTTGTCTTTCCTAGCATCTCTTTATTTCTCTTTCTAGTTCCTATTTTGCTTTCTCCTGGTGCACAGTATCTGTTCAATTTTCTGGGGTTTTCTTACTCCTTCAGATTTTGTAAAACTGTTTAGATTTGCATGGCACCAAAAAATAAGGTAGGGATCACTTCCCAATGTTCACATGTTATCCACTTCTTCTGGAACTTAGTCCTGTAGCACTTCCTAAGGAATTTTACCTCTATGCACCAGAGTAATCTCAGCCCCAAGCAGCTGATATTTTAACAGCACATGCACACTATCTGGGAAATTCTTCTGAAGCACACGAGAGCATGCAGACCTCATACCACATAGGCAGCTCTTGCTGAGTCTGTCTGAGACCCTGTATAACGTGAAAATATTGTTTTGTCAAAAGAGAAACCTTAGAAATTTCCCAAGTGATTCCTGTGACCCTGCTCAGAAGAAGATGCTTGTTGAAAAAGCCTGATGAGCAGTTTACTTACGAGTACCTGCCTGACATCTTTCTTACAACAGCAATTATTATTCCTGCAAGGATTCCAACTGCAACAATGATTCCAATAATTATTCCAACCAGTGCAATTGTTCCCAGACCACCTGAAAGAAGAAATTGGGATTGTTAGCATGTATCACATGGAGACCATTGGTAAGAGGCTACTGATAGACTTGATGCTGTTCTGCTGCATTTCACTCCTTGGGGAAATTTCTTACTATCTTGTGCATTGTGAAGTAGGTTTGGATGTTCAGCAGCCTGCAAACATGCCTTTTGGCTAAAGGGCTCCAATGGATGTGGATGTGGAGGTAGTGATCAGGTGAACCAAGGAAGGCAGTTCAGGGAGCAGGCTGTGCCTCCTCCTGAAACTTCTACTTAATGGCATGGGCACAGGAAGGGCTGCTGGAAGGGGAGTTGCCTGGCAGTTACGTTCCCCCTTGTCATTATAAGCAAATCCTCTGTTTAATACCTTCATCAGTTTTCTCTGGTTCCCCACTCCGTCCACCTGTAAATCCAGAGAGACAATAATTACTCGCTCTGCTTTGTACGGTGTTAGATTCCAATTCGTAATGCTATATCCAAGGAAAACTTTTATTGACTTTGTCACAATGGTCTGAAGTTATTCTTTTGATAGGAAGTGAGCAAATGAAGTTTGAGAGAGTATTTGAGATTTCCAGATATTGTTTAGTAGATGGCAGTAGAACTTTGATATATAAAAATAGAAATGAAAGGGTTTTTTACCATCGACACTTTCTGTGTTAATTTCATAAGCAGTAGAATTTTCACTTTCTCCATCCAGGACAAAGGCACTTTCTGTGGTCTCCAGGTGTCCAATCTGCAAGACATTTGTTACATTGTGTAGTCTTGTGGGCAGTTACAAGAATTGTGGGGAAAAGAGGGAAAAGAAAACCTCAGTACATTCAGTCTACATGTATAAAGTAGCATTTAAATTTCTTGGTCTGTCAGGTGTGGATGCTTTTCAGCTGTCACCTCTCATGTTTGACATATGTACAGTGACCAAAACAAACCAAGTTAAGCTGATTTGTCTTCCCAGCTAGAGGCTTTCTACATCAGATCTCTTGGTAGACTGCAAAAGGTGTAGGAGGCTGCAGAATTTTGCAGACCTGCCTTTTTTCAGTGGGTTTTTAAAAAGTAGTTTGTGAGTTTAGTTTCACTGAAACTGCTTGGGAGATACTGAATTGGAAGAGGTGGGAGGTGGCAGTGAATAAGCAGGTAGCATAAAGAATCTTTTATTTAGCATTATATACTCACCACTGTTGGAAATTCTTCAAATTCTGTGTCATTTCTGTCTCTGAAATCAATTGTTGCACTTTCTTCTCCTTCTAGAACTGAGCTTGCTGAATAAAATTTTAGAAAATTAGTACAGATTTTACTTGGTAGTCACATGTTCTGGCTCCTCTGACACATAAACTTTGTTAAACATGACCTCTGTGTAGTGTTCTCTCTCCCTGTCCCTGCCCACTTGGAAATGGGAAATTTTTTGGAATAAGTCTGAATTCTGTTATACTCTTGTCCAAAGCAGTAGGACAAAAAGCCTAAATACCCATCACTTAACTCTGGCACAACCTTGAAACATACTGGTTACTAACATTTTGTCCAAGAAAATATTTCCTTTTTTATTAAGAAAAGATTCCCCAAAGTGGATGTGATGATTCCAGATTTAACCTAAGCATTAGCTAATGTATTGGGATAGATTACTTCAAGCATCTTCCATTTTCTAAAATGGTAAAAGCTTTCTCACATCTTTCAGCTCAGCCCCAGCTGCAAGCTTTATTTTTAGAGCTGCCACCAATGCTTATGGGTACAGCTATAGTTTGGAAATATTCCTACACAAATTAGTCCTGAGACTTTCCTAAAGTTGCAAACCTTAGTTGTCACAACTTGAATTTTTAGATAACAGTGTAAGGCCTTTTTTTTTAATTCTAGACCCCTAGTTCATCTGTGCTCTTTGATAAAATGGTTATTTAGATTTTGGCCCACACAGTGCTGTTAATTTACAAATACAGCCAGAATTCATCAGTAGGGAAATGAGCTGGAACAAGGTAGAACAGGAAATATATGGCTGTGTGTAGATAACTGGCAGTACCAAGAATGTGCTGAAAACCTAACTATCATTTAATTCAATTTCTTGCTGATTCATAAACCTGTAACAGGCAGAGTGGGATGCTAACGTGGTGTGAGATCTCCCAGGAGTTTGTAATTCCTGGTGATTACACAGCCAAGTGAGGCTGCTTGTCCTGCTGCTGCCTGGAGCATAAAGGTTCTGCTAATGCCAGATACTAGTGCTGAAACTGAAGTGAAGACCTGATAGTAGGTGTTGTCCTGAGCAAGTACTTGAGGCAAAAAAAGCACCAAAAACTTCTGAAAAATTCTTTCATGGATTCAAATTTTGCATCTAACTTCTATTTTTCAAAGCAAGCAGATCAGAAGAAGGACAGCTATTCACAGGAGTTCTTTTAAAAAATGAAAATTACTGTACCATTTGAATATCTTACATATGAGAAATATTCACAACCTCTTTGTTTTATGAAATTGCAACACTGTTTCTACTAATTACACGTTTTATTTAGTGACCTAAAAACATTCTCCTCTCCTCTGCATATGAAGTTGGACAATTTCTGAATTCTTCCAAATACTTTTTATGGAAAACTTTAATACTCCTAAATGCACCCTACTTGTTTTATATATGATACAGAGGCAAGTAAACAGCTTTTGTTCTGTGACTGAAATTAGAAAGGATGGGCATTTTGCTTGGTATCAGTCAAAAATTTAAAAAAAAGGATAGACTCTCTGGATCAGCTGTGCAGATATCACTTGGAAATTGTTTTTCTTTAATCATGAGTTCCATTTAACTTTGTTCATTTTTACCAGCTCCATTTAATATAAAAACGTTATTTCAAATAAAAAAGCCAATATTTAATTTTAGAATTGGTTAAAAATGTACTGGCACCTTAAAGGAAATTTTTCATGCAGAAGATGAATGATTTGGCATTGAGAAAAAAAATCTGGTTTTGCTGGAAACTCTCATTTGAATTCTACAGGAAACTTGCAAATATTTTCTCTTTGTTCCCAAAACTGTTTCATGAACCAAACCAGAAAATTTTTATCCATCTCCACCAATATAAGACCGAGAGCTTTGTCTCTTTGCCAAGAGACCAAACACTGAACTAAAGTCAGATTTCTAATTCCATGTTTACTGAAGTAAATAGAATTTTATATTTCTGTATCCTTATATGCCTGAATATAGATACAGTTTCTATTTAGGAGCCAAAACGCTGTACAGGTAGTACTTTAGGCAGCAGTAGATGAAGAAACTATGTTCATGTTATG
The DNA here is from genome assembly GCA_013397775.1 of Eulacestoma nigropectus. NCBI lineage: Eukaryota > Metazoa > Chordata > Aves > Passeriformes > Eulacestoma > Eulacestoma nigropectus. The sequence continues at coordinate 304,435 of VZTE01006182.1, forward strand.
CCAACATGAGGCCAAATATAGTGGCTAATTAAGCCAGTCAGTCTCCCAGAAATCACCTTATAATCTATGAAAAGACTAGAACAGGGTAAATCAGAGCTCCAAGTTAGATGGCAAAAGTAATGGTTTGGTCATTTTTGATTTAAATACTCCAGGTATTGTTGAAGTAGCATAAAGGAGGCTGACTTTTTGCTGTATATTTAGACACTCTCTAAATATCAGTGTGATTGAAGATATAGCACTACTTTATAATCCTTACTTTTTGCTTATAAAATAATATCTTTAAAATACAATATTGTGATGTACAATCATGGCTATATAAATGTTAAGTGTGAACAAAGAAATAGCAATAGAACTCAGCAAAACAAATTTGTATGAATCAGTTTACCTTGTAATCCCAGTCAGAACTGAAGAAACATCCTTTTTTCACTAATTGAAAATAAACACAGATGGAGAAAACCAATTACTAGAGGAAAATCCCCCAGTAGAAGGTGAGATAAATTTTGTATGTTAACAGCAAGCAGCTTATTGGGAGAAGCTCCTTATACTCCTGGCATGGCAGTAGCTTTCAGCCCTGAAAATTTGCCTGATAGTGAAGGCAGGAAAAGAAAGTGTGTCATACAGCAAAGGTGTAGAGAATTAGTGAATGTCACAAAGAAAAATAAAATAAATATTCTTCTGTGTGTGATACTCGTTGCAGATCCTTGGCCATAAGTGAAAACCACTGAAAACCTATTTCAGTGCCTTTGCCCTCTCAGTACCATGATTGACAAAAGGAGGTGGCCCAGATTAATCTTGCCTAATTTTAGGTTCTTAATAAAGGTGCCTAAATAAAGTGTCTGCTTGCCCTTATCTTCTTTTATAGTCTGTAGGGAAAAATAAATACCTCTAGAAGATAATTCAGCTCACCTGAGATTTGGGTCATCCTTGGTAGTGCTGCCTTTCCTTAACTGCAAATGGCAACTGAATTATGGCTCCCCTCTGAACTCCCCAAAGCTCAGACTGATCTGATTTCTGTCAGTCTGCAGGTCTTGCCCCAGCCCTGCTCAAGCTGAGGTTCTGTATTTGATGCAGAATAGTCCCTGGGCTCTATGTCCAGGTTCATTTTGGACAGACAGTGGAGGTGGCTGAGTGGTGGTTAAACAGACACTACCGAACTATTACCCAGAGAAAGACTGGGAGATGATTTATTATCAGTGTTCTGCATTTGCAGGAAGGAATACTGGATACTAGACAGCTCTTTGTCAGAGAAAATCATAATGAAGTTAAATACTGAAATTAAATTGGGAGACACTGTTAGACTTTAAGCTTCTTTCATTGTACCCAGTACAAGGCTCTGCACCACTGACATCAAAGGGAATGTAAATGGGATTTAAGGGGTGTGTGCTTGTGTCATTTCTTGGTTTCATCTGATGTGGGCCAAATGTAGCAAAAGTCAGGGTTAAGTGATGCTTCTGCATGTGCTCTTAATATTATCTTAGAGGAGGTTGTAAATAAAAACATTGCCTCACGGTGCTGGGGCTGTCTCCAAGGAATCTCCTCTGTTTGCAGCTATACGTTGCTGCAGATGTGAATTAATCATTGCATCCCTTCCTGCCAACATTCCAGCTGGGAGCCTTTCAGTTCAAAGTCCCAGCTGCTCTCAGGCTGCAGCTTCTCACACCAGGACAAAATTTGATGTCTTTAAAAATTTAATACCACTTTGAAAACCTCCCATGCTTAAGCATCCCATGACCCACTTAGGGGAAGCTGAGCTCACTACTTCCATGCACAGTGACAGTTTACTAGAGAAACCTCCTAGGGTGTTGGAAAGGAGAGGGAGTTGTAGAACTGTTGTTCATTAGCATTTCTTTCAGGTATCTCCAAAACCAACAAAGATACTTCTGAAGATGAAAAATGTTGAAGAATCTTGTTTCTTTCCTCGCATAAACCTGAATAAACCCGAACACTAGTCGTTAAAGGGAGTTGTAAGCCTATATTTTAGCTTAGTCTTTGAAATAGGAAGCCCACAAAACAGAGTGTTTCCATTTCTGATAAGAGACCAGGAGATAGAAATGGCAAACCTTACAGGATTCCTTCTATCAAGAACTGCAATAATCCTTTGCCCATTGCCCTCTGCTTCTACTTGAAAAACAAAACAAAACAAAACAAAACAAAACCCAATCAACCAAACAAAAAAACATCCCCCCCAAAAAAGAAAACCAGTTTCAGTTATTTATAACAGCAAAAATAGTAGCTAGCAGAGAGTTCAGCAGGATGGGTTGCTTGGAACATATCACTTTTCTGTTGGAGATGTAACTGAGTAAACATTTAGAGCCGACTGATGGTTTTCAGTATCTGCTTCTGGAACTGTTACAGACCAAGTGGTGTTGTTTGAAGGACTGTGTATGGATGTGTGTATTGGCCATCCTGTTTTGACTGCATTTTACCTTTTATTCAACATTTTTGTCCTGATACAGGAGTTCCCTTTCTGAGGAAGTATTCTGCACTCAGAGACCTTAATTTGATTATGAGCAAACTGAGTCTTAGTCAGTATGCCATTACTGGAATCAGTTCGGTTGTAGTTCAGTGAAAACTTCTCTTCGTGGTGTTGCATATAGGTAAAGCCTTATAAAATGAAGGCCTTGCTGTCTTTGTAAAATCATGGCTCAGGCCTGTTACTTTGGCTAAGTAGAGAAGGACTGTGGGAAAGAGACACAGCTGAATTAGGGGTAGAAAAATATGCTGCGTGACTATCGCGTGCTCACATCGTGGTGTGTGGTGCTTGGTTGAATTATGCTTGTTATGCTTTAAAACTATGTAAACAGATAACCAGCTAAGTGCTTAAAAATGCCAGTTTTTGCAATAAAGTGCTGATGCTTGCCCCCATCTTCAGCGTCAGTTTTTTGTCATGTCCGTCTCAACAGCGATATCATGGTGGTGGAGGTTTCACAAAAATATGTGATTTGCAAGGGATCTGCCTTTTAAATACAGCAGCTCTATAATTTTCAGAAGCAGTTTTGTCTATTTTTTGGCTTCACCCTCAATTTAAGTGTAGTCCAGCATCATGTCCAAAACCTACAACATTAGCTTAATTTTGTCTGAAAACAGTTTTCCATTATTTTTATACTTTTGGATATTTTTTTTTAAATATACAGGTGTCTCTTTTGTTGTGAAATTGTTCAACACTGCCAAATCCAAGCCCCAAACTTTTTGAACTTTGAAAATGCAAGGGTTTGAAGAATATAATATAGTGGATTCTGGGGTCTGAATTTTGCAATTTGAATCTTTGGACAGTTAAAATTTTTGGACTTTAGAAAAGCAGGGAAGTTTGTTAACGAGAACTGAAATTCTCATTTGTACCTGGGGCTCCTGCAAAATCATATCTGCAGTATCTGGAGAGCTCTGTGCCCTTGGCCTGTTTGGGGCCGCAACACTGGCATTTTCTTTCTCTGTTAATTCTTTCTGGAAGTTGGCGTAATCTGTCATGCCATTAAAAATCCCCTGGCATGTATTTAAGTGTCTAGACTGCTGTTCAGGAGAAAGTATGTACTGTCTAAATCATGAAGTGCTTTCTGCAGTTTCCTTGGACAAAGACTGACAGCATTGCTTTATATAACAAAGGAAGCTGGATGACAGAACACCAGAAACTTTGGAAAGTATCTGCCAGTTGGAAAATGGTCGTGAAGCACAAGGAAGGATCTAGCTCAGCCTTTTTTAGAGTATGACTGATATTGTTCAGGTATTCCATGTAGCTTGTGATGACAGTGCTCTGCTGAATCGTCAGAAACATTTCCTTTAGTCACCACACCCTGCTACAGATGGGTTTTATTGCTGAGGCTGGCTTAGCCAAAGGAACAAAGCCAGAGTTTAAATCTACAGTGCCAAGTGGCCAAGAACCACTCAGCTGCTCCTCAAGTAAATCATGTCTTCTGAATGTTACAGTATTCTACTGACAGAACAGCAGACCATAATATACTTTAACTGGGCAGATATGGAGAAGCAACTGCTCTTCAAGGGCTTGATGTATGTAATGACCCCCAACCAGAGTCACGAAACAAAGCCAGGAGAGGAAAAGCTGGAAACTTCCTAAGCTTTGTCCTATGCATGGTAAAATCAGCGACAGAGCTGTGGGCATTAGGAAGGAAATTATGAACTCCATTACAGGATATTCTTTTAAAATATCCCTTGCAGAACTAGAGATGAGTATTCCAAATCTATGCTTTTAATAATGTTGCTGTGTCAACCTCTGCTTTCTTGCCTACTAAGTACACTGACCTCAGACTTGCTATCCCATGAATGTGGGATGAAATGACTTATTGAGATTTGCTACCCCGTGACCCTGTTTCCCTGTTTGCCGTTTTACTAACAGTCTAATTGTTTCTTCTGAACAGTGAGGGATGGAACAACAAGGTTGGACTTGTGATCAAGGTGTAAATGTCTCTTGTATCTTGCTGTAAGTAGCAGAATCACAGAACTGTCTTTCAATGCATGGCTGACTAGGAAGGAGGGTTGCAGCCAAGACAAGGAGAAAAGTACAAAACTTGGCGTAAGGAATCAGTAAATCAGACAGAAGTGCAGCAGAAAGCAAACATCTGTGTACAAATACCAGGATTTATAAATGCAAATGAAAGGAATTAAGAAATCACCTGTAATACAGTAATAAGCTAATCTTTTCCCTAAAGGACTTCCTTCCCTGAACTCTGAGGCTACAGCCATGTGCCCTTTCACAGCTGCCTTGTTGTAGATTACTAACACCTTATATCTGCCAGCAGAACCCTTTGCAGGTTCCTCAACTCATTTGTTTGAGATACTCATGCCGGACACTGAACTGGAAACTCTTAGGTGTTAATTCTGTTCACACAGTGATTTTTGGCTACCTACTTTATATTGCCGTGCAGCAGGCAAGTTCCCTTCAAATAAATTTAGTCTGACTTTTATACTCCACTAACAATAGACTAGCTAATGTTTGGATGAGTTTCATAGTCATAAAACCATTTTAATATGGGTTTGGAGTTAAATGTGTCCCCATTATAGATTTGGTAGTGTCTCAAGCTCTCCTAACAGAGTACCTGCTTGCCTGAAAATGGTGATGGCTTAACAGCTGAATTGTGCCCTCACAAAGGATTATTCTGTGCAGTTTGTGCTGGTTATTGTAGTGTTTGTAATCAACAAATACAAGGATGGAAAAAACATGAGGAAGTCATAAAGCAGCATGAGAATGTGCTCAGCATCAGCTTCTATGTCCTTTGAGAGTTTTTGGCCAAGCTTCTGAGATGGAGATTTGGAAATCAATAGTACATTTGTCTCTTATTTTTCCTCATTTGTTTCTCTTTAGCACATCCCAGCATACCTATACTCCCAATCCCACATCTTTTCCTGAAATGCTGTGTAACAAATTGTGCACTGCAGAGCTCTGAGCTTTGCTGTGGGATTAATCCCCACAGAGGGGATGGGCTGTGCACACACAAATCAGAGAGGCCCTTTCAGAGGATCTGGGAGGCAGCGAGTGGTAGGATCTGGCAGCATTTGGGTTCCATCCTGCAGTCCCTGACCACATCCAGACAAAAAGCAAACAAACCAACAAAATAAACGTGCCACTGAGCCAGCCCCTGTGCCCAAGCCAGGCCAGCAGCAGCAGCGGGCATTTCTGTGGTCCACGTGTGGCTCACCTCAAGTGACACGTGGAGAAACACCACACAGTCGTGTCAGAACCTCACAGCCTGAAAACCTTCCTGCACTGCCTCATTATCTACCAAAATGATCTCCAGGTTCTTTGCTGCTTTCTTTTTTTGGTTGTTTTTTTTGGTTTTTTTGGGGGTTTTTTTTGGTTTTTTTTTTTTGGTTTTTTTTTTTTTTTTTTTTTTTTTTGTTGTTTTTTTGCAGATGATTTACAAGTCTTCAATCTGAGGTAAATGCATGGACTCATTGGAAACTGCTGAATTGCAGGAGCTGAGAATCTGGCCTCTGTTTCCAGTTTTAGTGTGCAGCCTGAGTTAATGAAAGGTCCACTTGTAAGCCCTTAAATATGACTATTTTCTTTGTTTGTGAATTTACAGATTCAAAAACTAACTGTTGGGATACAGATGTGCAAACCTTTCTGCTTGCCCAGCTAAGGAGAAAGCGAATTTTATTTGTTCTCTGCTGGTCTTCCACAAAGACACTGAAAAATACAGACACACTAACTTGCAGACCTACTAACTGAGATTCAGCAAGATGATTTTCTGCTTTCTGTGATAATTGTTTTGGGTATTGGACATGTAGAATTAGATTCATATCGTGAAGAGGCATATATGGGACAAGTGTAAGAGTACTCATCATTCTTCATGCAGGATGAAAGGTTGTGCGGTGTTTATTTAGTAGGAAACTGGTTCCCTTTTGAGTCAAATGTGACTGTTCCATTTGCTTGTAGATTTTGTTTATAACCAGCAGTTACAGAATCTGACTTTCAAAAGACTTTAGATTTGCCTGATTTTATTGTTTAGTTTTGCCACTGAAATAGTGACAGAGTTTGGGTAAATCAGGACCCTTTCAAAACAATCTTTTCTTGTGATTTTGTCAATTCTCTTTGTTATGATTTTGAAAAACAGAAAACTTTTTAGTCTTTCATAGCTGACTGTAAACTTCAATTTCTTTTCTTATCATATAGACAATTTTTATCTGAATTATCCTGTCTGCGTTCTTACTTTCAGTCCAAACCAAATGTAACATGACCTAGTATAAACCCGACTTGCATAAGGATATATAATCTAATATTTGCCTCCAGGTAAGATTAGGCACATGGACAGTTGATACAGCTCAAGTGACATGTGGTATCTTGTTAAACAATCATGTTAATTTTTGTTCATGTTATGTGACAGCCAACAGAGTAATCTCCTTCCCTACAATGCTACAGCACCACGGGAAAGGTTTGGAATCAGGAAATGCACTGCCTCTGCAAAGCACTGGTTTGCATGCTTGTTCAGGCCAACTTCCATCTCAGCTCCTTTGGTCTGATTCTGTGTGTGAAAATTTGCCTGAGTTTTGACATGCTGAACAAGATCAGCAGGTCAAAAATGTATCTGCTAATAATATAAAAGTAAAAATAAAAATAAAAAAATATAATAATCCTTTTGGAAATTGAAAGTATGCTTCCTGATGGAAACAAAGCTGCTTTTCTTGATTTGGTCTCAATCCATAAACTGGAGTGCCCAAACATAGGAAAAGGGTAGCTGCAGGTTTCTTTGTGGACTTTTCCAGGTTAAGAGGTATCAGGAGACCTTTTTCCTCTAAAACCTTCAGGCCACACTGTGCTCCCCAGAGGTTAAGGTATCTGGACAAACCCACTCCACTAAGCGCTGTACAAGTCAAGCCTTATCCCATCTCCCTGTCAGCCAGCAGAGATTGCTGAAGGTGCCATTGTCGCTTCATGTCTGTTCTAACTTATAATTGCTGATGGTTATCAGTAAACAGCAGTGACACACACTAAATACTCCAGACTGACTTATTTTATATCTGGAGTCCATTTTCCTGGTGTATTCTTTGGAAGTTATCCTAAATGACTGCTTCCATGTGAAGAAAAAGTCATAAACCCTAAACAGACACAGAAAGCATTAATACTGTAAACCATATTCTTGATGCGGCTCTGGAGTTCAATGCAAACTGTACAAGTAATAAAGCAGAGGTAGGATTTTGCAAGCAGGAAATATATATTTTATGGCTAGTAGGGTTTCAGCCTGATCATTGCTGGACTCCTCTCAGAGCTGAGAGAAAATATGCTTAAGAACTTCCCAAAAGCCTGAAGATTAAGCCTTTTTACCTGTAATTCTGGTATCTTAGATTGTTTAAGGTAATTCTATAAAATAAAGGTGGTTTTGCCTCATTTCTGATGGCTTTAAACTTTGGTACATTTAACATCGATGCTTTTTAAGAATAAGGTGGCTGGGTGAGCCTAGAAAACAACTTTTGTGACTTGCCTAATATCTGCCGATTTTAGTTTTTCTGTGGAATTTTGAAGCATAACTCCAAACTTTCAGCCTCATGTTCTGACATACAGAACACTTTTAAGAAGTCAACATCCGTGCATAGTGTATGTCAATATAGCTGTATTCTTTCCAGCAGGATGGTACTGATTATTATCAGGCCAAAATCAGGTAGTTTTTTTCAGTTAGGGTCTCCAGATGAGTAGATCTATGCTTTGGAAGACCAGTGGGCTGAGTTTTAAGTCACTGTATTCAGAGCACTGGTACTTGAAACTGCTATGCTGCTACTTGGAACACGTTCCATGGCAATGGCAGCTGTAAACCACGTTGCCTCTTGGCCGATTCATTCGCCATGAGTCAAACACTGCTCAGAAAGACTGAGTTTCAAAGTGACATTCCTGGAATCAAGTACTGGCCAGGGTAATTCTGATTTACTGTTAACAAATCAGACTCTCCTCTTTTAGCTGTAAAAAGACTAAAACATCTATTTTACCTAAAAGTGTATATTGTGTCTTTCTTACAAAATTCAAAATAACTTTCCAAATAAATCGTTTTGGTAGATAACACTTTTCAAATCTGTCTTCGGCAATAATTCCCCCTGTTTAGTTTCCCTCATTGTATATATGGCTTATGGCTAAGTTAGGCTTAGCAAAGCCCAGCATAAGGCTCAAATTCTAAGCATCTGTAATGTCTCTAAGCACAGAAGTTAAACTCCTGACTGAAAAGATTTACAAGTTACTTTCATAGAGTTATACCCCTAAATGTCAGTTAAACTAAATTACTGCTTGCAGAGTCTGCTGTGTGTGTTTCAGTGAGACTGAAGCCATTTCCAGGGGCTGTGGAGGGAATGCCCTCCCTGCCTGCCTGTACCCTTCTCCCTCCCTTACATACACACAGAAAATTCTTTCCTAATACAGTCTAACTCAGCCCATAGAAAACTTTTGCTGTGTTTCTTTCCAGATCACAGCTGTAGTAGATGCCCAGTTGCAGCTTAAGACTTTCGAAAGAAGTTTTACAAACAGGACAGAGTAACTATGTAACCCATGAGAGAGCACAGAAACTGTTAAATTACAGGAAATGACTGGAAATAATTGTAACCAAACTTTCTCCTTACCTTCTTGAGCAAGTGCTACAAAAGGCACGCTCCCGAGGACGAAGATGAAGAATGGAACTTTAACAAACATCTTTGATCTGCTTACAGAGTTGCTTTCCAATCCTGAAACCAGACGGATCCAAATTCAGATTAATTTTTTTAGAGGCAGTGGAGAATTGAGATGGTAAAAAGAAATCACTGCAAAAAAGTACTTCGGTATTCCAAATATTCCTTTAGCTGCTCTAGTGTAAAGGGGGATGCTTTTCTCAGATGATAACTGAACAGTTAAAGAAAACTGAGTGGAGTCAGAATTATTTTCTTTGGCCAAGGGGTGGGAGCAGCCTAAGGTGGTCCTCAATGAGCAGCCAGGCCCGCCCTCCCCACGCTGTTTGGTCAGGACCAAAATTATGATCTCAGCTCAGCTTTAAAGTTACAGGAGCTGTTGCAGCTTTCGGAAGACTTATTTAGCAAAGGGGAAAAAGGAATTTAGGCAAAGAGAGGTGTTCCCTCCCTTCTGCAAACTGTCTTTAAAAAATCCTTATGAAACAATGCTGAGGACAATTTTCTTGTTATTTCCAGCAGTGAACTTACAGTTTTTTCATTTCAAAGTGAGCCCTCACTTTTATCTAAGAAGGTGTGGTAGTGAATGTGATTTAGGGATACTGAAATAGTTCTTAGGACAGGCTATTTAATTCTGCGGTAAATACTGTCTGAATTTTCTTGTGTGTCTATGTCTCTCAGCTTGTGTCCTCAAGTGACATCCTGGCTGTGCTCGACCGCTTCTCTCTGCCCACAGGCTCACTGACCTTGGAGAACTGATACCACCCTTCAGAGAGAGGATTTTTCTTTTTCATGTGAAATATTAGAAGTACAGCCTCTACAACATTCTGTGCAAGACTCGATACTTCTTCCTTGTCTGTCTTTCTGGGCACCAGCTTTGCAGGGCAGGAGTGTGAAGTTGAATACCCCCACCACGTGTAAGAGACACCTCTGCTCACCGAGAATGGTTGTGAGACACGAACTGGGGCTGAGCAGGACTTGGGTAGCAATGACTTATATCAGTCCTTTTCTGAACCTTGCCTCATCTTGGGCAAGTGCTAATCTACTGATTTACATCTGTTTAAGAATGTAGTGAGTTTTAACCAGGGCTGATGTGTGAACTGAGTGTCCCAGTGACAGAGCTGAGTGAGGAAATGTGAAACCTTCTCCCTCGGTTTCAGCAGTGCCAGGACATCAGGCTCCAGCACAGCAGCAGCATAGATTTACTTCCTTTCTGCCCACAGTTGTCGAATAACCTCTGCCAGAGGTTATTCTCTGCTTTTTCTAAATACACACACACACAACCCCCCCACAACCAAACAAAAAAAGAAACCCCTAAACCAAGGCTGGATTGTTTTGCTCAGGGAATGTGAGTCATAGCTGTCATTAAAGACCCCACAACACTTGGTGGTATAAAGGCCCAAAGCAAATCTAAACATAAGCAGTGATGTAAAAAGGGCTGCAGATGGGGAATGCAACACCTTCCATAGGGATCTTCTTTCCTTCTGGAAGTGATAGGTGCCAAAAGAATTTGTTAGCTACCAATTATGGTGCTATGATTGTGTTCTTTGTGATGAAAAGGAATGTAGGATGAGAACAGTTGGTGCCAATGCAAAGAAACAACAGGCAATATTGGCTAATTGTCTTCAGGGAAACAGCAAAATAAATATTGCCATGTACTAACTTTCAGCATCTTAAAATCTGGGATTAATTATTTCTTCATAATTCTGCTTCAAATTTATTTAAAAGAATGTTTGCTTATTGGGGAAATGTTCCTCATAAGAAACTGAAGCTTGCTAGGGGAGTATGTCAGTTTTAATGGAACTTATTTCGAAAGATCGAAACAAATACTTTTTTACCTTATCAGAATGGAATGTTTGGAACTCTGTATGTATCTTCAGAACAAAAAATTAATGCAGTACAGTATGAAAGACAAACCGGAACAAACAGTGACTTTTAAATGTTAACAAATTCTCACCAGGAGCAAAAAGAAGAGATTTTAAGAATTTCGTTCAAGTTTCAAAAGTATTCAGAAGACCTTTTACTTTTATGATTATTCATATAAACAAATTTGTCTCATGTTTAGGAATAAGTCTTTCTAAAGGAGAAGCTTTTTGCCGAATTAAATAAATCCTTCCTTTAAACTGTGCTGTATTCTGGGAATAGAGTTGAGGCACTTGAGCCTTCAGGAACTGGAGATATCCAAGTTCCAGTGGCTACTCCAACACTTTTTAATACTTTTACTATTCTTCCCAATAGGGAATAGTTTCTTCTATACCAGCCTATTTCTCCTGCTCCAGCCTGTTCCTGAAAGGAAAACTCCTTAGATAAATTTATTGAACTATGAAGAATTAAATAAAATTAGCTTCTATCACAGTGTCATGCTGCAACAAAGAGCAAGAAATGTTCCCACAGATGCAAAATAAGTTATAGCAAAAGCTAGAAATGTCTCAGTAATTGTCATCTTGGGATGGAATTGTTCCTGAAGGACAGTAGGGGCAGGAACTTCCCTTCATGGGGACAGCACGTTGCTGTGTAAGGAGATTAAGGCTGAGAGACACTGCTGAGCCCTCTGATTGAAAGCATCATCAAAATTCTTTCAGAGCCAGTATACCCTTGGGAGAGGGGATAGGGAGATGAGGGAGCAGTTTTCTCCAAAGTGTACCAAATTAAGGGGGTTTAACGAGATGGTGGTTCACTGGTTTGTAATTCTGTTAAGCCAATAGGTTCTGTGAGAACAAAGGAGTTATTCACAGGTTCTGATTTAACAATTCATCTGCATTTAAAGTGGCACTTAGTCCTGTGCCTGTGTCAGAACAGGAGTGAGCACATGAGTGTGTGTCCATGCTGCCTGACAGTGGATCTGCACATGTGCTCGAATGCCGTCATGAAATGTGGGTTAGCTCTATGTAGGGATGTTGTAATTTGGTCTGGGTGTGTTATGACAATTCTCACAAATTGCCAGGATATGAGTACATGGGTCACTCTTTCTTTTTTTTTTTTTTTGCCAGGCAGGTCTGTGTTTTTAATCCCCATGGTTTAGGGGAGGAGGTGGAAAGGGTCTTGAGTACACACAGCACTTATGTTTTCATTTCATAATCCATTCTTTCCATCTCATTGTATCAGTGCTTTGCAGAGTCTTGTGAGAGGCTTAGACTGTCTCTGGTTCAGTGAGAGCAAGGAATAAACCAGAGCTGGGGGAGTAGAGAATTGTTGACTGTATCCTGCAATGTGTTCTGCCTCACGGGCAGAGCTGTGTGGGAGGATGCTTTCCCCTGACTCAGTCAGTGTTGCTGTATGAACCCAGAGGTTGAATTCAATCAGAGATTCCCCCCATCACAAAAGGACTTTGACTTCATGTAAATAACCCATAAGATGGGAACATGATCATCCACACTCGGTTTAATGTCCACCATGCAGACCAAAGTTACACACAAGGGTGAATTCTGTCTAAACACACACTAGGAAGGGTGCACAAATGTCTCATCTCTCTGCAGAGGAATATCCAAGTTACCCCTCTACAGTCCCACAAAGTCTCACAAGTGGGCAGGGGTTGTAGCATGGGGACACGTTTGAATGTCCTGGCTTATGCCTGACTTATTACAGAAATTTTCCTGAATATGCAGCTCCATGTGCTGCTAAAATTTCTCTTTCTGTAGAACCATCTCATCCGTCATCACCAGACAAGTGAAATCCTAGCTTACAACATCTCCAATCCATAGAAAGTAAACTCGTATTTTCTCTTCCTACTCTTTCAGTAAAAACACTTGAAAAGTGTAAATTAAGCATTCCATTTGATGACATCCTTTACAAATGTGCTCTGTAACTCAAAAAAATACTGTCTCTTTCTATTGCCAAATTTCCTGTTTCTGTACCCTGGGGGCAGCTGTGGGCCCTGCAATATTTGGTCAGAAGCATAAAAGCTGTTTTCTGCAAGCTTTATTAATTTTCAAGCCATTTCCTGTTTTCCTTTTGCAGCCAAACCCACCCCTTTTGGCAGGTACTGAAGTATGGAAACACCCGATTCAGTCTGAAGAAAAGCTCAGTTACTTGAAAGAGGAGGAGTCCCCAGACGATAGCTCCAATTTTTGTTATCTGCTTTCCATGAGGCAACTTTGCTTTACTGTGAGGTGATCTTCCAGCAGATTGTGCTCTGTGGGATTGCACAGCTTTTGCAAAACTACAGATCCTTGCCTTCAGGGATGGCTTTTACCTTCCCTTATTCCCAAATTGTTAGAGGTCAAATCCTGTCACTGATTTGCGCAGTCCTTAAAGATGTGCCACGTGGTCGTAGCTTTTGGGTTTGAGTCACTGTGGGTTTAGTTTCTGGTTTCTGGAATGCAAGAGATGAGAACACCTAGTAACCTCTAGCTGCTAAAATGGCCATCCTGAAGTTTTTCATTGGGCAGGTGTCAGGGAATGGGAGAACTGGAAGGTGCTGCTTTCACCCTGTCTGTATTTCAGGCAGCCTTTCCTGACTGACAGGGAGACCACTTGTGATGTGAAGTCAGACTTGTTAATAAAAGAATAAAAAGTAAAATATGTCCTATAGGAAACGATTGGTCTCAGTATTGACAAACTCAAATATGCATATTGTACAGCTTTTTTAATATAAGCAGCTATAAATCAAACTCTGTTCCTTGACCATCTGTGCTCCTGACAATATAATAAATGCACAGAGCTGTGAGCAGCCCAAGCTGTCAGATGTGGAGAAGAGAGACTGTGAATGAGAAAATTGCAACAATGCTTGAGGTTAGAGTCCTTAAGCTACAATAGTAATGATATTTGTCAGTCAGTTTTAGAGATGGGGCTGCATTTTCAGCTGATATAAATCAGTTTTACCAAAATCAATATATACCAGCGTTCACAAACCAGCCCTCCAGTCTATGGGGCATAGAGGCAACCAAAAATATTTTAGGATCTGAGAAATGGGCACACACTGAGTCAGTGCCTCCAGGCTGTACAGGAGGCTGATGGAGAGAGAGAAATTCTGAGGCAGCCAGGTGCCATCCTAGCCAGGAAATCTAGATATCTTGAATTGACTGTCAAAATAAATGCATTTAAAGAGAAAGAAGCAAGTCTCTACACTTTAAATAGTTTCATTTGAGATTTATGGGCAGATGTTCTTTGTACAAGTTGCTATTCTCCCTGATGGCATTTTAGTCAGTCCTGAAAAGAACCAATTAAGATGTGCTGGGAGAGGGAAAGGGCAGAGGGCTGCACAGTAGTTTTATGTAGAGCAAATTGGTCTATGTAAAATGTCAAGATTTCTCTATGATATTTTGAAATCTGTCATCTGATGAAGTTTCAAAGTTGGAACTGGATTTTGTTCATATTTTAAGGTTTTTCATTAGAAGTAGATGAATTTGGGCTGTTTAACACAAAAACCTGAATTATATTTTTTATTTAAGGTAACGCCATTGCCCACCTGAAGCAAAACACAGGTGTGAAGGGAGTAGGAGACATTTGGTAAATGCCTGCAGTGCCTTTCTTGAGAGGATATGAGTGCTGGTTGTTCATAAGGATGCTGGAGCAGAGCTTTCAGCTGTTTCCTCAATGACGCTTTCTCCAGATACAGAGAAATTCTCAGGGGGCACAGTCCTGGAAACATAAGTTTCATGGAGTTCAACAGGTTAAGAGCTGATTGTAGGGAGTGGACATACTCCTCAGGACACCCTGGAATTGGGATTTATGTCAGTGAGTACTTTATCCAGAAAAAGTCTTCTCAAAGTATGCCAGCAGCTGTCTCTACGTGACATACAATGGAGTGACTCAGAGTTAAATATGGAATGCCCACTCTTTACTACTTTTAAACCTGTCACTGACCACCATGTATTTAACAAAAAATTATAAGGTTGGCGTAGGTTTTCTTAGGTCAGGAGTGTTTTTTAACTGGGACAGTTATATAAGGAAAGCAACACAGCAATGGAGCCAAAAGGGGGGAAAACACACAGACTGTGTACTCAATCTCATTTATTGCAGAATGGTCCTGTGAGTTTGTTAATACTTTCAGAGGCTTTCACTGCTTTGATAGTGAGCTTATACAGATAAAGCAAATGCCTGTCAGTAGGAATTTACATGCCCTAATTTTTTTAGATACACATTGTCTTAGTGTGCTGGAAATTCAGCAAGAGATGTTGAAATCTTGACAAGGGGACTGAAATCACACCTGCTGGGAATTTCAGCAGACCTGGGACAGTCCCTGGACTATTTGAAGCCATGCTGTGTCCTAACAGCCAGCCAGGAGCTGTCTGGGCACCTTCAAGGTGTGTCAGGACTTGCCTTTGTTTACAGGGAGAGGGACCAAGGCACACACTGCATAAGGGCACAGCCAGTCCTTCATTAAATGACTAATTGTCTCATTGAATGAACTCGTGAGTCCTTGAAAAGAAATGAAATGCACATGGACGACTAAATGACAAATACTACCCCCATGAACTTCCACGAAAAACTCCCATTTCAATTCTCATTTTAGGGAGGAATCACGTATAAAATAATGTGGTTTCTTTCCCTTTCTGCGTACAAAGCATGTTCCCAAGAACAAGCAGCTTCATGGAGGAAGTGTAAAAATGAACAAAGGCTGGTGGAAAGAATAGTTGTGTTTCAAAAGCGGAAGAGAAGGGAGGGACAGAAAAGCAGGTCCATGTGGGGATGGAGATGCAAGAATGTGGGGAAGGAGTGAGTGCAGAGTGGTGTTTTCCAGTGGCCCTTCCTGACTGTAACTGGGATTTAGCTGCAAACAGTGTAAGTGAATAAACAAAAAGAGCCCGTTTCCACAGTAGCTGCGGCCACGAGAGGGAGTAAGATGTTCATAGGTCCTGGCTGGGATGAAATTCCCTCAGTTCAGGGCTGGATTCCACTGCTTCCCTAATCCCAGTGAGGAATATGAGCCGAGAAATATGCTCCAGACAAGTAAGGTTTGAGCTGTAATTTTTTTGCCGCATCTTCAAGCAGCAGCATTGTTTTCCACCCCAGCTATGCGTCCAGATGGGGATGGAAATGTGTGGTTTGGTGAGAGAAACAAGGCAGAGTGATCTCAGCAGAGAAACCAGGAGCTGTCTCAAGTGACAGTCATGGTGACCCCAACTCACCTTCTGACTGCCGACCACATCAACAGGGAGCAGCAATCCGGAGAATTTTATTAAGGAGCAAAGCACACCTCAACTAAAAATGAACCCAAGCATTGAAATCAGGGCAGAGATCATGGATGTTTCAGCTATTTTGCAAAGTCTGGATTCATTCACATATTATTGCCCTGATGTGTCACTGAATCATGTACTGCAATCTCTTAAAATGGAATTCTATACCACTGAGTCTAACAAAGAGTCTCAGCTGCCACTGCAAATGGTTTGTCTAGGAGAAATACTGGACCAAGAGCATGGCTTTACAAAAATTTCTGCCAAATGTTTATAATATTGCACTGTTTTCCTGAAAAATAAAATGAATAAGTGTCATAGCAAGGGGAAGGAGAGCAATAGAGGATGCCAAAAAATTTTGTGAATCTTCATCATAGTTAAAACAATGACCAGATTCAGAGTTTGATTTTTCTCTGGACTACACTATAAATCATTTATGTCTGAATAAAATGAAATGATGACTTGAGAATGGGTAGTGCCAGTCTGTGAGAAGAGGAATACGATTAAAAGGAGTTCACAAAGATAGACTTTATCTTTGCATTGCTCAAACCACTGCCTGGGATCACTTTGTGTGACAGCAGTTTGTCAGTCCAGGGAGACAAGGGAAGGCAGTTTAAATGCAGGATTTTCCTATCTAAGGGGTAAGTTAATTCATGCTTTAAATTAGGGAATGAATGTTTTATGCTTTGCTCTGTATTTGCAAGACTTATCTTGCATAAACTAATCCTGGTTCACAAAGGAGAAGGAGGTAGCCTCACCCTTGGAGGCCTGCTCAGCACTTTAATAGCCCCAAGCCATCTACACACATCTTCAGATCAAGGCCTATTGTGCTGTTAAAAAATAAATATTTAAAAGCCAGGGCCTTTTAACATGGAAATGCTGAAAGCTTTTGCAGTGAATATCATTTAACTTTAAAGCTCCATCCTGTTGCTGCTTTGAGTTATTTCCATATGAAATGGTGGGGAAACTGAGGCGCTGAGCACTCTGGTGACTTTCCCAAGGTTATACAGTAGATAGGAGTGGAAATAAGTATTGCAGATTCTCTCTCCAGTGCCAACACTGTCTCTATTCTATAAATCAATTCATTAAATATAAGCAGTGAATTAAGAGGGTTTTTCTTTATTGGAATGTTAATGATATCTTGCTTTCACTGCAGGAAACTGAATTAGAGGACCATGATTCATGGATTTGTAGGCGTAGGCAGCTGTACATCAAGTACAAAGAATATTAACAATTTTAATCGCCTGCAAGCACTGCAGATAATTCAGTATCTTTCACAGCAAACAAGATTACTCCTAAAATGAGTGACTTAGATCTAAATATCTTGTATTATGGCCCATAAGTCTGAGAGAAGTTTTACTCCTTCCCCTGTTTAAAAGGGGGGAAACTGAGGCCCTGAGGTATTACACTCTAAGTGTAAGTTAAAGTAGAACTCTGGTTTTGAGATGGATTTTTTTACCTCAGAATGTGTATCCACGGAGTTTGACTTGTACTTCATTAATGTATAGAACATTCATGTTGCATAAAGCTGTGCGCACATAAATCTTCCCAACAGCTCACCAGGAATTCTTGGCTCACTTGTGCCCCTGCCTCCGCCTGCTTTGGCCGCTGTCGCTGCAGGGAATAATGATGTGCCACAGGACCAGAGTGGGCTTTGAAAAGGAGCAATAAGGTGCCTGGTCTGAGTGATACCTGGTGCCACCTTATCGGTGACAATATTGCAGCAAAATGGATTTTCTGAAAAGTGACAAGTCTAAAAACAAACTAAAAATCATTAGGGCTTTCTTGAATGTTTGCATTAACTAATCCTTTATTGGATGAAATTTTTTTAGCATCACAAGTGACTGATTAATCTTACTCAAAAACTGGACATTAAACACTTCTTATTGGTACAATTTCTAACTCTGTTCCTCTGACCATCCCATGGAATAACATGTAACATCTGACAGGGATAGTAGCCACAGGAAAGTTGCTCTTCTGGATAATACGTGATTTCTTACGTCATTTTGGTGAAAGGAAAGGTCCTACCTTTAGGGACCCAAGAATAACAATACACCTAAAAGGAAGTTTCAATTTTATTTTTTATTGAATGAGTTTTGTTAGACATTTTTGATTTCTCTATTTTCAGTCTGCAGCCATTCCACAATCCCTAAAAGTGTCTTTTTGCTTATAGCACTCCCTGACAAAATGGAGAGTGCATTTCACATGTTACCACGTGGACAATATTTTTACCATATTCCTTTTTTGTGCCATTAACTTGCTGAAAAATTTACAAGACCCTGAAGCAAATTTACTTTTTCTTCTATGTTCCCTTCAAATTCGAGATTTAAGAGACTTCACTTATTTTTTTCTTGTGAGATGGATTTATTTTTGATGCTACTAAAGAAAAAAGAAAAAGATGTAGAACCATCTCAGGTTGTGATGCCTGAGAACAACACTGCACAGTGCCCATTAACTTCACTAACTTTCCCCAGGGAGGAAATTCTGTGTTTTGCCTTCTTTTGGTGACGTTACTCAGCTTTAGTATCTTTGAAATGAGGCAGACCCCAGAATTGTAGGAGACAGTATAAGCAGATGTATGAAGGAGTTTATCCAGACATTAATTACATCCATAAAACAGGCACAGGGCACTATGGGACAACTTCTGGGCGCTAAGGCGCCTCCACCTCCCCGTACCAAGGGTCCTACTGAAGTTCCAGTATTTAAACTACTACGTGCCGCTGTATTACCATCACACAGGCTGAAAAATCCTGTGTTAGAGCAGCTTGCACCACTCCAAGTGAGACTGCAATAAAATTTGGGAGGTTATTTTTATATCACCAAGTACCAGAGAAGTCCCCCCAGTCTGTTGCCAGTGAGGTGAGTGGTTTCTGAGGCAATTATGAAAGCTATTCATTGTAATAATTAGCGTTGGTTATCAACATGTTTGTGAAAAGCAGCTCCAGAGGCAGCATCGTGGGGCTCCACACGGCTCCTTCGGGCATTGCTGCTCTCGCTGATGAGATTCCACCTGACATCTCACCCAGCTTATTAACAGGGCGAGTGAGATGTCAGAAGGCATCAAGTCAAAGTCTGCTGCATTCCCTGAGGGACACTCAACTTCTGCACAGCCAGAGAAACTTTTAAGAGGATAGAAAGATCCCTTTAGAGTGAAGATAAGTGAACAACCGGGATCATCTGCCATGAACAGGACTGTGGATGCCTCAGTTATCTATATGGTAACTATAATGAATTTTTGTCACCATGAAGACATTTTTTTTTTGCATAGAGTAAAGTGCAGGGGACGTTTTCAACATTTACTTTATACTTCAAAGGTAGAAACAAGTCCTTTGCACCAGGGGATTTCATCCCATGGGTTCAAGGATCTCTGTCACCGTTTTGTTTGGGTTTGTTCTTCACATAGTATAAAAGAACCTGGAGATTCTTGACTTTAGAGTGGGAATTTGATTTATTTAATATAGGATTAAAAAGGATGACAGATCTGTCCACAGAAAGAGCTCTGAAGTTCAAGTGTAAGGGCCCATGGCCACATACACACAAACACACATTTGCACACTCTCATCCTGTCACTTTACTTCCATTTGAATAGGGTGCCAAATCTCGTGCTCCTCATCTTGCCCCAAGTCCTAATCTACTGTTGGTTGTCCCTTTGTATTCCTGAGTGATCTATGGTTCCAGTGCAGCGATGGATGCATTTTTGTGCAGTAATTATTTTGCAGAAATCCAGTTGTGCAGAATTAACCTGTAAAATATGGAATTGTGCACTTCTGGGAATGGTGCACATAATTTAATGAGTGTGAGATGCATTTTAAAGGGCAGATTTCAAGTCCTATTTTGAAAGTAGTCTGATCTTTTAAGAACTGAATTATATTTTTCATTAAGTATTTTATGGTAAAGGGCAACAGAGAAGGGTGTAATAATTATTTCCATTATTTCTGCCTCTCATCTGATGCTTGGAATTCCCACTGACACAAACATGCTTTCTGCATATTTAAATCCATGGAGTGTAGGCAGCAACAATCAATAAGGGAGAAAGGAAGGAAGTACTGATGACTGTCTTGGGGTTGTTTTCTCTGCATTACAAAAAAGATTTAGAAGATCCAGCCTGTTTTTTAACTCCTGTTGTGAATAGCTTGTACCATATATAAGTTAAATAAATATAGCCACAGCAGACATTTCACAGAATGTCTTTGTGAAATTCCCTTATAAAAGCAGACTGAGGAGTCACTAAAAGACCTTGACTTCCAATTAAAGCAGTACCTTTGTAAATGGAACTTTTCTTCCTGGGTGTATGTTTGATGTTAATTTGCATTAAATCCTCTCAAGTGCACCATCATCTTTGGTATAAAATTTAGCCTATCAATGTTAGAGTGTTTACCAAAAAATTAATTAGAGTTCTTTTTTTGTTTGTTTTGGGGGTCTTTTAGTTGTTGAGGGGTTTGTTTGGGGGTTTGGGGGGTTTTGTGGTTTTTTACAGTCTCTGGTGTATAATGCAGACCTCATGATCTGGAGGGGCTTTATACTCAGACAATGTTCATGTGGCATTTTTATAAACATCATTTGTCAATTGCTTTAATTGCTGTGAATCCATTTGCTGTTCCTTAGAAAAGAGCAAACTCCCCAAAAGGTTTTCTAGGTGGCACAGAGGTCAAATTAAAGCTATACCCTTCCTCCTGAAAGAATACAAACTTGGTTTGCAGATATTTGAAAATAATTTCTGTTTTTCCTTCCTTACAGCAAAGGAGAACTTGCCTCCTTTCCACTGGAACATTCTCCTTTGTGATGCTCTGCCCTCTGCTTAGCCTCGAAGTGCTCTGGTGGGTGTTCAGTTGTTCCCTCCAGAAGGGCTGGAGAGAAGGATCAGGAGGAAGGCAATTCCCGAGGGTTATTAGCTTCCTGTCTTTTGAAGCAAATAGACCATGTTTATGTTGGCAGTCATGGGTTAAAAAACCCAGTCTATTAAACTTTGCATCAGAGCTGGATTAAGTTTTGTGGTATCTTGAGGCATTGAGAATTTGCTCAAACGTCCTTCTCTCTTCAGCTTCACTGCTTGAAAAAGGTTTGAGTTGAAACATGTTTCACATATGAACATTGTGTTCAGCTCCAGCTGCTGCTTTAAAGCCACTGACTTTCATAAATTTTCCTCAACAAATCCTGTGTTGGATTTCTTATGTAATTTTTATTATAGAAATTCGAGCTTTTAGAAAATTTTGGATCTCTAATGTCCATGAGATTTTTCAGATCTTGACAGACCCACTGGTAAATCTGGCCAAATAAATATGACCTCAGAGATGGTTTTCCAGCTGAAATGGTTCTGTGATTCTGTGATTCTATGATTTGAGAGGAATCCTGATGCCACCTTTCCTTTCATTACATACATCAGTAGCAGTGGATAAACGTGAGCATATCTCTGTCAGCATCTTAGGAGGACTTTTAGTTGCCTTTAATTTGCTTAAAGTTCTGGTAGTTCTGGACCAGTGCATAAGCTATCTCAAGGCCAAGTAGACTACACTGCAGCAGCTGGTTACAAACTCATTCCTGAGGGAAAAAGGAAATATAATTCACACTCTTCCATCTCTTGTGACTTCATTTAGTGACTGTAAATGCTTTGCAATAAGGGAGTGACTACGTCTGTGTAAACCACGCTGTCTGGGGCAGATGATGGAAGTCTTTTGATGGGTTTAGGCTGGTCTCGTTTGGCTACTGAACTGCAGTGTCAGAAGTTTTCAGATTCAATCATTATTGCTGCCACGTTGATTAATTTTGATGCAACTTCCCTCCCAGTGGCACGGTAGCAGCAGCAGCAGAGAGGGACCGGGCAGGTGTAACACAAAGCTTCAGCTCACAGTTTCTATCATCTCATAAATTTTAAGACTTTTGCTTTTTCAGTTCTTTTTAGGTGTAAGATCAGAGGGAAAACTGCCCAGAGGTACCCCTTGGCTGCATTCATGAAACTGCCCAGTCAGAGCAGGGGAAAATTTTTCTCAAAAGAAAAAAAAAACAACGTTAACGTCAAAATGGCAAAGACCTGAATAAAAACGAGATTTCTGTTCAGAGATGCTGCTTAGCACTGGGTTTCAGTGCTTGCTGAATTGATTAACATACTATTGGTCACTCAGTTGCCATCATTCTGTGCATCTGGTACTGCAGCCTGGCTGTGACATATGCCTTAACTCAATGAATCATAAGCCTGGAATAATAACTTCCTTCATGGAAAAATACGCTCAATTAGCTGCTCAAAAATGTGCATGAGGATGGACAGTTTTCAGTCTGAGTCTCTTGTAAGGAAGGATTTACTGGCTGAGGTCTGAATCCTTCAGGTGTGTCTGCATGGTGATTGCTCTTTCTTTTTAACTCCTTTACTCAAATTATTTGGGGAAGTTTTGAGCACTTTTAAGGGGAGTGCTGGAAGTTTCCAAGGGAAAGATGGAAACGCTGTCAGAAGCGAATATTTTTCCTCCTAATTTCTTGCTGCTCGACGAGATACAGTACTGCGAGCACGCTAAGGATCCAGGACCAGTGGGGCTTGTCACTGCCTTTTATTTTCAAGGTTTCTACTGGTATTATCCTGAATAAAAAATTAAAGAATGGAAATCCATATAATTGTTTTTAGTCCAAAGCCTGCCTACTGCTGTGCTTATCAAACTCCTGCTACTGGGAGGTATGGAGAGAAATTGGTTTTCCTTCTTTGATTTGAAACAAAATCCTTTACAGTTAGAACTGGAACTGGAACTGTTATCCTGATTTACAAGCATGTTTTTCAAACCCATCCTGTCCTGTTAGGGGAGCCTGGAAAGCAGAATCACAGATAAATCAGCTGACAGTCAAAATTTGATCAATGTGGGATCCCACCTGTGTGGAAAAAGAATATTTGGGTTTTTTGTTGGGCATCAATTTCTAATTCAGAAGTTTGTGCTTTTTCAAACCTGTATGAACTAAAATTTAGTACTGGAAGTATGAAAAAAGGTGGAAAAGCTGTGGGCCTTTGCTTGGGAGCACTGAAGAAGCACAATTATAAAAACCCTTTATTTCTGAGACTACTCACTAAAGCAATTTTGTGTTTTACCACAGTGTCAGTTGAAGCACATAAGAACACCACCTGATTTATGTCTTTTATTTTCTTATACAGACTGATTGGGGTTTCTTTAATAGGAAGAGGAAGAAAGGAACCTGAGAGACAGGCAAACTGCAGAACTACGGTAAAACAGTTGCTAACAGTTCACCAGAAGGGAGCAGAGCAGTTGTGGCTGCCCAGTGTCCGAGGGCACAAGAGGGTGCTGTGCACTCAGCGCATCACAGCCAAACCCTCAGGTTACTGTCACTGACTGATGCAAATACATGATTTTAAAAATCAAAGTTTTAATATTTTTTAGATAGAAAGCTTTGCCTTCTTCCTGCTAGTCAAAACTGCACAAAATGTTTGGCAAGTGAATGAAGCTTCAAAAAGAGTCAAGAAAATTTCTGTGCTGTGAGGGAAACAGCTGAGAAACAGAAATAAGCAGAAGCTTCAAAAGACAAAATTAAACAGGAAGTGTTACACAGAAAAAGATGGGTCAGGAAGAAAGTCTCAGAAATCAAAGACAGCATAGAAAGGCATCAGCCCATGGCAGGCACTGCAGCTGGGCTTGTGCAGCAGAAGATCAGAGCTGTCACACATTGGCAGAGAAACTGTTTCCCTGGGTGCTGTGGGAGCAGGGCTGATGCTTCACAAACCTATGGGATACCTATCCCAAAATATCCAGAGCCTGATAGTAATCCCTCATCTCCTGCCAACCCCTTCACAAAGATCTCAGCCAGGAGAGCTCCACATGCTCTGTGCAGACATTGCCAGCTGCAAATACGCTGTGAGGGTGGGGCTGGGTACAGGGGTAATAGGTAAGGGATACAGGGGAGCAGCTGAGCAAAAGGAAGGTCTGTTCTGTACAGAAAGGAGTGGTAGTTTTAGCAAGGGCTGGCGCAATTCTTAGGGAAGCTGAGTCCTCTTCCTACCCCTGCCACTAACATGTTCTTGGAACTTTCACAAATGCCTTATTGTCTGTAGTCTCCCATCTGTGAAGGCTGAGGCATCTTGGAAATGAAAATGTCACATCCTGATTCTGTGCACTTGATAGAAAAAGGAGAGGTCTGCAGAGGAGGAGCCAGAGAGACCCTTAAATCCTGTGGATAAATACCTGCTCTTAATAGAAAGCTGAATCTCTCCATGTAAAATTACATTGCTAAAGATATCAAATCAGTTCTGTTTTCCTCTGTTGGAAACACCTTTATCTTTGACCTAAAGCCTTAGTTAAATTAGAGGTAGAAAACCAGTATATTGCAGCAGGAGCAATTGTTTGCAAGATACAGCCCTAAGAGTTCAAAAAGCATCAGTTCTGCACAAGAAATATCAGTTGCAGTTACTTGTTGATGCCAGTTCAATGAATCCTGACCACAAGAGTTATTTTGCATGTTTGGGTTTTTCTAGTTAGAGGTAGCCTGTCAAACAGCCACTTCCTCTGTAATTTAAAGGCAAATATTTTAAATAGTCACCTCAGGAATTTATTTGGGCTTTGCCCTGGTGATACATAGAAGCAGCTGTGCCCGGTTCTTTCTGGGTGGTGTTTTCAAAGTAATTTAAGACATGAAAGGCAGCTGGAGCAGGATGTGTCTTTATGGGAGAGATCCAGAGGCTGTCTCAGGGTGGTTTAGCTAAAAGACCTATGAATTAGAAACAAAGTGTGCTGCAAAATGTGAGAGAGGTGCTCAAAGGTATAAACCTTGGCATGTTCATTTCCCGAGAGCAGAGAAATGCTGAGGTTGGAAGCGACCTCTGGAAATCAGCTTGTCCAGTCCTCTGCTCAAGCAGAGTGAGAGCAAGTTTACCCAGTGCTGTCCCCAGCTGGGTTTTGTGGTGATATTCAACCTTTCTGGGAAGCCTGGCCACCCTCACAGTAAGAGAAGTGTTTCCTTGTGTTCAGATGGTTTTCAATCTGTGCCCATCTCATCTTTTTCTGTCAGTGATGCTCTTGAGAACAGTGTGGCTCCTTCTCGGTTCCCTCCCAGCAGTTCGGTGTTTCTAGGTACATACTAAAGGAGAGGTGAGTGATACTGCTTTCATTGTTTGAGTTCAGGCACGTGTATCTTGGAGGAAAGGCTGTCTTAGAAGGAAATTTTTGTCCCCTGTTCTGGATGAAAGACCCTCTGAGTTCAGTTATGAAATATGACCTTAAATTGAGATTTCTGGCCTCTCTTTGACCTAAGAATGAGCTTGCCAAAGGTGTTTGACTTCGTGCTCTTCTCATCAGGATACACGCACACAAATACCATCTGTCTCGAGAAAAATCTTCCATCAAAGCCCACAGGTGTGACCCCAGCTCTCCAGTCCCATTGTCTGCTTACATATCCTGCATAAAGAGAGAGGGATGGAGTTAAAAGTTAAGTGTGTAGCTGGCTGAGGACTTGCCTTTGTGGGTGTGGGTTTGAGGATGTCAGGGAAACACAGATGCCTTGTTGCAAAATCATTTCTGCTGTCCCATAGGAGACAGGCAGATTGACTGTCAAATATTTCAACCCCCTTAAAATGATGAAAACCAGTTCAATTTTAACCAGCTAAAGATTTGATCCACATTTTGCATTTTTATGTGGCCCAATAGACATTACTGGTACTGTAGTAGAAAGTAGCTTTTTGAGTCATTAAAACAGGAAAGAAAAGCCCCTCATTTTGGAGACCGTATTCCTTGTTTCTGCTCTAGGTTATTCTTCTTAGTTAATAGATACTGAGTCGTATTTGGATGATGTGAACAGGCTTGCTCTAACAGCTGAGGAATTCAGAAACAGCACAAAGTAGCGTTCCTTGTCTTTGGGCTCCCCCCTTTTGCTCCCTGTTTTACAAATAAAAGGGAAAACTGTCCTTAGCAGGCATCCAGGACACTGCCTGACCCTTGCTTGCATTTCCATAGCTGTTGGTCACCTTGATGGAGGCTCCTGCTAAGAAAAACAGTAAATTATCTCATCAGGATTTTTACCTGAAGGGCTTTTTAAGCAGAAGCTGTTGCTGTCAGAGTCACAGGATCAGGTGTGATTTCCCCTTTGCTGGAATATACAGCAAATATTCAAACAGGCTCCGGGCTTTTTTTAGCTCACAAAAGCAAGGGAGTCCTTTGAAAGATCCTCCGTGTACCCAATCATCGCTTTCCTCACCCTGTACAGCATCATAATATTCTGACAGTGTAAATCCTCACATTTGCCTCCCTCCCTCTCTCCTCCCTCCCCCTCCAGACTGCTGCTATCGGATCTCTGATGATATGTGATCTCCTGGATACAATCACACACACACACAAGTACCAGGCACTCCTGCTCAGCTGAGCAAAATGTCTTTCTCCTAGAAGTGGTGCTCATCACAGCCTTCAGATCCTTGACGATGTTGCCATGCTTTCCTTCCTGCCTCCTGCCTTTTGCTGGCTTTGCCTGCCTGCTTTTCCTGCCCGGGGGTCATCTCTGCCCTGCTGTCTGTAGCTGTATGGACTACCACACCATAGACTGCCGGGATCAAGGACTCCCAAGTGTTCCTAATCCCTTTCCATTGGATGTACGGAAACTTCTTATAGCTGATAACAACATTCAGGCGATACCAGCTGACTTCTTTATATTTTATGGAGATCTAGTCTATTTGGACTTCAGGAATAACTCCCTCACCTCTTTAGAAGAGGGCACTTTTAGCAGTTCTACCAAACTGGTGTATTTAGATTTAAGCTACAATAATTTAACACAGCTCGATGCTGGAATATTCAAATCAGCAGAGAAACTGATAAAATTGAGCCTTGGAAACAATAACCTGGTGGATGTGGATGAGGCTGCTTTTGAGAACCTGGACCAGCTCCAAGTGTTAGAATTGAATGACAATAACTTACAGAGCCTAAATGTGGCAGCCCTGGAAGCGCTGCCCTCCCTGCGGACCATCCGCTTGGAGGGCAACCCTTGGGTCTGTGACTGTGACTTTGCCAATCTTTTCAGCTGGATACAGGACAATGCATCCAAGCTCCAGAAAGGTAAAGCTCTGTGGCTCTCAATGCAGTCTGTGTGTCTGTGTGTGGTTGGGAGTGCAGGAGGGTTCCTGCTCCCATTGTCTGTGTGCTGCCTGCAGTTTGCTCAGGCTGTAATTGCATGCTTTCAACAAATGAGCCGATTAAATCCATGTTGGCTTCTTTTAGCAGCACGTCCTCCCAGTTAAGAAATAAAATTTAAAAATTAAGCCCTAATAATTTTGATTTACAGACTAAACTTACATAGGCAATGAAAGAGCCTTTTCAAATTCATTCAGCCCAGAGCTGATTCTCTTCCAGACTTCATTTTCTCTCTGCTAAATATATTTTCTACAATAAGCCGTTTGAGCAGCTAAATATTCTGTGCCAGCTCCTTAGGAAAACTGGTTTTCCTCTCATTTTACTGCTCAGTTATAAAGCTGCTACAAAAGAGTTAAATCCCCATTTTGTGCAACTGTGATTGTCAGCCCTTTCCTGGAAGTATTTTATTGTGATGCTCTGTTTGAAACACTTCAGTATCTCGATTTTGGCTCATTAAAATAGCACTGCTTCCAGTATGAAAAATAAACTGAAGTGGCTTTGGAACCCCCCAAAATGCAAGATATATAATCCTGGTATTTGAGCCAGTAATTTTCAGAAAGGCACAGGGGGGAAAAATAAAAGTGTTAAGACTGCCATGTCTAGGGAATCCAGACTCTTGCTCCACATGTCCCACCAGACCCCAAAGCCTCTCTTAATCCAGCTTTAGCAGGAGATCATCTCACAGTTCATGTCTCCCAACAAGCACCAGGGAATAAACTCCTGACACTGAGCAGCACCAGCTGCTCCCAAAGGCAGATTGCTGGGAGCAGGGAAACTTTGGGAAGGCCCCAGAGGGGACACCTTCCACTATCCCAGGGTGCTCCAAGCCCCATGAACCTGGCCTTGGACACTTCCAGGGATGGGGCAGCCACAGC
Source organism: Eulacestoma nigropectus (assembly GCA_013397775.1). NCBI lineage: Eukaryota > Metazoa > Chordata > Aves > Passeriformes > Eulacestoma > Eulacestoma nigropectus. Next base: position 332,614 of record VZTE01006182.1, read on the forward strand.
TTCTCTGGGCACCCTGTGCCAGGGCCTCACTGCCCTCAGAGGGAAGGATTTTTTACTCATATCCCATCTAAACCTACTCCCTGACAGTTTGAAGCTGTTCTCCTGTGTCCTGTCACTCCAGGCTCAGACTCTGCAGTCAGTTATTCAGGTTCTTCCCGTGCTTCTGACCTTGGGTAGCATCTTTCTAACACACTCATCTACATTGCCCTGAATATTCTTAGCTGTAGGTGAGCTGTTTTAAGGAAGAAGTTATTTGAGGAAAAAGTGTTGGGATTTTTCCTCTCTGTCTCAGTGTAACTTTGATCTTGATTCTTTCTAAAGCAAACTGGGCCTATTATCCCACCTTTCCTGATGCTTTAGCTAAAGTTTGCTCAGTTTGAATCAAGTATTTGCCTGTCTCTAATGCTGAACATCAGTTCACACAGCAATTCACTTTCCCCAGGCTTTTACTGAATTTCCAGGTTGTTCCCCTTGATCCTGACTGATCAATTCAAGACTGTCCTACCTCTTTCTCTACTGCACCCTCAGTGTTTTAAAGTGTATCTAAACTTATGTCTGGAAATCTCAAGTGACTGAGCTTTCCCATAGCACTGCCAGAATTTCCCAGTGTCTTCCAAGCTCAGGGATGCTTTCCCACAGTGTTTTCTCTCATCCATAGTTGTGTTTTGGCCAAATAGCTGAAAAATGACTAGCTTATCCAGATCTGCCAAACTTTAACTAAGACTTGATTTGGGAAGACAAAGAGGGAAGGAGCAAATATTCAAGTGGTTGATTTGATCAGAGCTGTCCTGCAAGGATTTGGATTTGTTCCCTGGAGCGAGTCCCCTGCTCTCTTTGCACCAAGCCATGCCAGTGAGAGATGTGCATGGATGCAGAAAAGCATCAGGGCTTCTTGTGAGCTGCTGCTACAAAAACAGTCACTGTCTCCTTTAATAAAGCACCAAAACATTCTTCATGAAGGTGAGTGCAAAACTAACCCCCAAAAGGAAAGACTGTCTCAGTGACTTTTTGAAATACATGGCCACAGTTGCGTGCCTTGCAAAACAACTTTTGGAAAGTCAGAGTTAAATTATTAGAATTATGATTGGATTGCATTTTGTATCTAGTTTCCTGTTTTTAATGATGTCACAACATGATACCCATTAGGAACTGATTAAATTAGTTTTACTTGTCTGGTTATACTTATTGAAGGCCACGCTTGCCTGGCCTTTCTTGGGAACAGTGGGAAGGGCAACTCACTAAACACTGAGCATTCAGACTCCCTGGCTCCTCCTGATAGTGCTGTACGGCTGGAGATGAAGGATTCTTGCAGCAAATGCACCAGGATAAGTAGGGCAGCAGGCTTTCTGTCTGGAAATACAGGAGGAAAGATAGGGTTGTATTTCCAGGGCCCAAGAAAAGATCTTGGCTGCTTCTGCTTTGGAATTCTGCAGCAGCCCAAGGGTTTGTGTTGCATGGCCTGTACACATAGCTGGGAGAAAGACATTTGTAGACAGATTTAGCGTCTGGGCATTCATTTAGGTTCCTCACTTTGAATGACACTTAAAGTAGTTGAATGTGCCCGTCTGAGGGAAGTCCTTCAGTAACTGAACTATTCACTAAGCCCAGCCACTGCTCCACCTCTCGCTGCAGCACTGCAGGGAACTCGTCAGCCCACAGTGCCCTTGGCTTTTGCGAAAGAAATACCAAGTTGATTTAAAAAGGGGAGTTCTATCACTGTGAACTGAAATCTCCATAATTGATTCTGAAGCTCTGTCCCTCTGTAATTAAGGTCTCTGGAGAACTCGGTGATCTGAACAAAAGCCATACTTCAACTCATTAGTTTTGCAGGAGCCAGGTCCATTTTCCTCCTGGCACGATACCAGAAATAGCTTGTAAAGTTCTAACTTCTGCTGACCTGCCTGCCCAGATGGCTGGAAAGGCTGGAAAGGCTCTGCCCAGCTGAGCTGCCTCTGCTCATCCAACTTGTCGCTTCACACAAACAGCTGGGTTTTCAATAATTTTACAGATTTCAGCATTTATTCATCTAACCTAAATTTTAAATAAAGGCATAATTGGCAATAGGTGAATACCCTCACCAGATGATACCCTCATCCTGGCAAATTTGCAGGCAGACTTATTAAAAAACGGCACTAAAAGTTTTGTGATTGAACCTAGCACTTTAAAACAGCAAACACATTTTTTTACCATAAAGAGATATTAAAACCAGCATTTTCATCATACTGCAAAACAAAACTACAATTTTCCCCTCTGATTTGGTTAGTAATTGATTAAAAACAAATTAGTAAGCATAGTGCAAGGTAGGCAAAGGAACTGTGAAGATCAGTGGGATGGTGATAAGTGGAAAAAATAGGAGAGCTCCTTTTCCTGGAGAAGACAAAGTATTTGCTGTGGGTCACAATGGTTAAGTACAACACTTAAAAGATTTTCTGTAGAAGGATGTTTGGTTATGTAGGCAGTTGTTACACCTGAATGGCACATGGTGGCAAATGATACATATTAAAGCCTTCCCATCAGGAGGAGTACGGATATTAAGAATATGGGATTATTTTTTTGGAAATGGAAAAGTTGCTGTAAGATCTTTATCCCTACAAAGACAGCTATGAAAACTTTCACGGAAAGTTTTACTCCATGAGGCCATGAAAACTCATGGACCAAAAAAATACCTTGAAAGAACCAGTGCCTAAGCTGGTCTACAAAAATACACTTGGCAATTTCTCGTATTGGCCGGGCTTTCTTCTGTTTTCAGAGCTTGTTGTTCATCACATTTATCCTGGCTAAAAATGCACTTTTCTTTTTTTGCTTCATCTCTTAACCTAGTTCTTTCAGTAATACTGTTTGAAACTCAGGGCTCGGCCAGCCAATTGTCACTGGTGCAAATGACCTACAGAGCAGAGGGTTATGAACCTTCCATTTCAGTGTTTAAATACGAAGGGCTTTGATGGAATAATTTTTTGCTGAAACATCTTGTTTAAAATTAGTGCAAAAGACATTTCTTGAATCTCTTTGAGGATCCCATCAGGATGAAGGGACTGGATTCAGATAAATGACTGTAACAAAGCAATACAAGTAATCTGCAACGGCCCCATTGAAGGGCTTTGTTGACATCTCTGTTGCTGATTTTTATTTTCTGTGTACAGGCTTTGGGCAGCTGGGCCTGTGACCTTGTTTGCTAATGACTAATGCATTTTTAACATTACTTTTAATTAGAGCTGAAGTATTCCTTGGAGTGTGACTAGAGTCTCCTTTCTGTCATCTTGCCCTTGTTTTGCTTTTTACTTCTTTTCTTCCCCTTATCTTTGGGAAGTTGTATACAGTTTCTGGGATTATTTACATTATAAGTTTAGTTATTTAAGTTCCCCACTACCCATTGGAAGAATTAAAAATTGTGCTGCTTTCTATAAAAACAGTATTAGAAAGACTTTTAGCAAAGGTTTAGACAGAGCATTTTTATGGGTAGCCTATGTACATTTGTATCTCCAGGAAGATTTGAAAAACTCATTCAGAAGTGGCCAGAGACAGAATTCCAAATAGAGTTGGGCTGTGATAAATAAAATAGATGTTCTGAATGTCTGAAATTGAAGTAGCCAAAGTTGAGGTGAGGATTGGTGCTCAGGGCTCATTTGGTCAACTGTTGTTCTTCTTTGGAAAGTTGTGGGCAGTGGCTACACATTTTTAAGATACTCCAAGAGGGTTTTAGTGTCAGTACTGACATAGATGCTGTTTAGCTATTTGAAAGGCTTCTGTAGCTTTCAAGCTCTTCAGTATGGACGGACAGGTAAATTCTGGAAAAGTGCCATATTTCCAGGTAAAGCCTGTCAGTGCAAAAGAACAAGGGAGAAGGATGGCAGTGAGAGGAGGCAGGAAAAAAACAAAGAGCAGGTGACAGTGAGGTTGTAAGCAGGAAAGTCAGACTGAATTCAGTCCTAAAAGAGAGATTCAGAAGTGAATCAGTGTAGTGAGAATCATAAAATATAATCATTTAAGTTGGAGAAGACCCCCAAGGCCATCGAGTCCAAGCTGTGCCCGATCCCCACCTTGTCCCCAGCCCAGAGCACTGAGTGCCACGTCCAGCTCTTCCTTGGACACCTCCAGGGATGGAGACTCTACCACCTCCCTGGGCAGCCCCTGCCAGGGCCACCCTTCCCATGAAGAAATTCCTGCTGATGTCCAACCTGGCACAGCTTGAGGCCATTTACTCTTGTCCTGTTCCTGTTCCCTGGGAGCAGAACCTGACCCGCCTTTGGCTGCCCCCTCCTGTCAGGGAGTTGTGCAGAGCCAGAAGGTCCCTCCTGATCCTTCTTTTCTCCAGGCTGAGCCCCCCCAGCTCCCTCAGCTGCCCCTCACAGGAGTTACCCTCTAGACCCTTCTAGACCCAGAAGAGTGGAATGATTTTTCTAAGCTTGTTTAGATATTCCATGCCATGAGGTAACCATCTCTTACTATTCCAATCTGAGATCTGTTGCATAACTTATTTTATAAATTAAACAATCTCTCATTTCACTAATCTAGGCCTTTACTGGTTTTACAGAAAATATTAAATATTTTCTTCAAAACAAAGCATCATAATGACACAAGGGGACGGGTTTTGTTTAACATTTGAACCAACAGCCAGAGAAGAAACTGAGCGTTTTACAAGTCCTCTTGTCTTATCAGTCATTATTAGCACTTATTTGTTCATCTGCTGTGGAGAGAAGGCTCCCTAACTTCACGTACCAATATAGAACCTGAGCGAGCTGCAGCTAGAAAGGACAGGCTGTTCTGTCCATTGCAACCATCAGCTCTCCCCCAGTATCATGCACATGCTCCCACATCACCAGGACAGAACAGAAGATCTGTGTTTCTGGAAAGGAATTAAAAGCCCTAAGACATTTCACACATTCAGCAGCTTTTATCCCGCTCAAGCAGAAACTCCTCACAGAAATTATATTCCTTAACAAGTGCATCAAATCTGTTTCTATATATACATATATAAATATATAATTTGATCTCCCAGACATTTTCAGTAAAATGATCTGACTACCACTGGCTTTTCACTCTGTTTCTTCCATCCTAAGGTTATTTGGAGTCCTTCCATCTTTCACGGATTTGAAAACACGAGGACAGCATTTGCAGATGTGAATACCTGATGTTGACCTTTATGTTTAGGCATTGAGACAAACTGCTAAGTACCCTCTGAAGTTGTTCAGCAATCTTTAGGACACTTGGCCATAAAAGTTTTATTTAGGGACCTAAATCTAGGCTTCAATTTTTTAAGCCTTACTGTTCTGATTGCTTGAGGCTATTTTCAATGAAATCTCATCTCACTACAGAGACAGTGCTTCTCTCACTGCTTGTTAATATGTCTAATACATTTGTGACAGTGTTTAAGGAGACTAAGACAAACCATAGCTGGGAGCAAAATACCACACAAGAAACAACGTGCCACATTTAAAGATTTCAAATCTGTGTCAACTACATTCACCAACACGAGGGAACAGCTAAATTCCACCCAAAACGGCAAATACCAAATTTACTCTAAAGAAAAAAGCCTATTGTAGTGCTCTTGCATTTACTGTATCCATAGCAGTGAATATGTGTGCGTGCAGCTCATTTAAACATTTCTGGTTTCAGATATTTCTGTGGATGTATTTACCATACATCCTAGTACACGGCCCAGTGTGCATTAGCTCATCCTGCTGCCCATTGCTGAACGGTAGGAAACTCTTTCTCCTGGTACCTGCTTTTTGTGAACTCCAAAAGAACCCAACAGAATTGAGGCTTCTTTTTCTTTTTTTTTTTTTTCTTTTTTCTTTTTTTTTGTAATTCACCATCCAAAATTATAGATGGGAAATCTCTGTCTGCTAACAGACAGACCGTAACATTGAAGTGATAATGAATTCCAGAAGTTCTCCAATAAAAGATGTTTTTAGCAGAGGGAATAGAAATAAACAGAGACAGAAGGAGTCCTTCCAAACAGAGTCAAGTGGACCTCGAGAAAGTAATGCCTCTTGATGCTTGTCTTTAGCTGAAGGAGTATAAACGAAAACCCACAGAACAGTAGGGCATCAGTCAATATATCCAGGGAAAACCCACAGCACAGGCAGGAGCAGGCAATGTCAGAGCACTTGATGGTTTAAAAATTCCTGATCACAAGAACCTGTGAGAAACGTGGTTGGATTATGGCTACAAAGTCCCAGCAGGGTTCAGATGAAACAGGGCCTCTGGACTTTTGTGGGGTTTTTGAGATGGTGACATCAGTCCAGTTATAATTTTGAGGCATTACAGCATTGTTGGTCTGTTTTCAGTAATTTATGAGGAAATTATTCATTATTTGCATGCAGACTGGTTTTGGGCTGCTTCCATTTTCTAGGAGGTTCAGTTTTACAGGGAAGGATTTCAGCCTGGGCATAGTCCTGTACAGAAATAAACTCAGAGTGGTTTTTAGGATCTAGCAGCCTAATTACCTGTGATTTATTGGAAGGGTTTAAGTGCTGGACTTGGTGGAGTTGTACTCCTCTAAGGCGTTCGAAGTCAAATTGTTCTGAAACCTACTTGGGAATTTCATTCTTTTTAAAAACCCACCTCTCCTTTTAGCGTTGTGGTTCTGGAACTCCAGCATTTTCAGACTTCCCATGTTACTTAGACAATCTATTCCTCAGGGTACAGACCTGTATTTTCATCCTTATTTTTCCAGTGTTGAGACAAGCCTGTGTAGAATCCAGCACCTGTCCCTTGCCTGGCACTTCAAAGCAATCAGTACCAGTGCAATACATCTGCTCCTTCTGATGACATAGCAGAAGGATACAGGGTGTGTGACATTGTCCTTGGGACAGCTGGAGTCGTTACAGATAATGGGATGGCCCTGACCAAAATAACCCAAGCTGTGTATTTATAGCACACTCACACTTGTTATTTCATTTACAGTTCTGTTTGGTATGAAGAAGCAACTCCTTGAATATGTTGTGGGAGCAATGAGGTAGATATATATAACTGTCATCAAAGGCTCTCTTGCTGCAGCCAAGCACTAAATACCAACCTTCTTTGAGATGCCCTTTACAAGAATCCTGGCTTGTCTTTTAAAAGAATAAATGCTACAGAATAAGTAAATAAATAATTTAAAAATAGAGACCCCCCCCCCAAAAAAAGATAAAAATTATTAACATTCAAGTACAAGTGCATGAAAGCAGAGCTCTGAGGGTAAATGACATCTTCTGTCCTCTAGAGGTTGTGTGTGGGGACAGGGATTTGACTGAGCCAGTCTAGATGCAACAGAATCACACAGAGGAAAAAACTACACTCTATAATTAATACTGATCACTTTCTAGAAGCCATTCTTTAGTTCATTGTTCATGCAGAGGGTGTATAATGCCCTGGAATTACTTCCTGCCCAAGGAAAGAGACAAGACGGATCTATTGCTGGGCACCAATGCAACAGGACAGGTGGGGTACAGACCATCAATTCCCTGCACTCTCATGTCGTAAGAACAACCTACTTGTAAATAATGTAAAGCCAGGGCCATGTTGCCAGGGAAGCAGATGAAATGGGTTTGTCCATTTCTCACCTTTAGCAGATGTGTGTGACCTGCAGGTGATATTTTCAGGTGAACAGTTGGAAGCTCTGGTGCAACAACCACTGCATCAGCTTTGGGAGGAGAAATTCCTTGTGCCACCAGAGATAGAACTGCTGGTCTTACTGCTGTTTCAAATGAACAGTCTGTTCCAAATTCTCTTTGGAGTCCAAAGAAAAGCTTCTGTTTGGCTGTGTTGGGTTTTTCAACAGTGTCACGACTCAGCGAAGAGAAACATCCACCCAACAGGATGGAATGATCAACGTTCCTTTCCCTCAGTCACTGCCATGTGCTTCCACTGAACTCTGCAGTCTTCCCAGGCTGCTTCCAGCACAGTTTTAGGAGACCGCCCTGTGTGTGGATAGGAGAGCTCAGCTCATTCCTGTCTTTTGGAAAAGGTGGTGCATACACAGCATGGCTGAAGCTACAGCCTGGGAGCAAGCAAGGCCCCTGCACTGGCCCCTGGTCTGTGGTGCTGTATTTCATCTACTGGCATCTGCTATTCCCAGTAACTAAGAATTCTCTAAAAACTTGAGGCCACACAAGCCTGTTGGGCTGTCACAGAATAAAGCGAGTAGCAAATTCCCATTTAATCTATTTGGTTTGAGAACATGACCTAGATTTCAGTACCCATGGCTACATGGAGAGGAGCGTCTTTATTCCTCCTTATTGTATAATGAGTCTCAAAATCCTTACAGTACACTGATTGTCATAACAAGAAATACCCTCTAAGTGCCTTGGTGTGTTGCAGCTCCTTTGCTGTTTGCATTCTGTGTGTTGTGATGTAAAGTGAAAGCATCAGGGAAATAGGAATAGAGCTCTCAGTGCACAGGCTCAGCTTTGATCCACGGCAGAACTGCTGTTGAGAAGGAAAGAGTGATCTCCTTTCCATATCTGGGATCCTGGGCAAATGCTACCATGGTAAGTTTGCTCTAAAGCCAAGGGCTGCAGTATGTAGAACTGCTCAGGACAAGAGTTTTCTTTTGGAGTCTTCTTTGCTCCCTTTTTTGTTCAATATATTCTTTTTCTTCTTCCTTCCTTATGAAGCTCAGATCTGATATTCCATCCCATCACTATAGCACAGAAGTATTTTAAATGCTGGCAGTTGAGAATTTCTTTTGCAGTTGCACAGAAATTTTAAAAAGTAGTTGCTTATGGTCACCTGTGCCCTCTTTCTTCTGAGGAGCTTGACTCAGCTGCTCTGAAAACAGCAGTTCTCAGGAGATCTCAACCTCTGTTACAGTGATTTCTTTTACAGAAACAAAATTGTACAGAAACTTGTTTTTTCTTGTGCTTGCTACAAGTGAAATGGAATTTGTGTAGGTGCCGTATTCACTTGGTGCGGGTTTTCCTGCCAAAATGCTGCAGCGATGTTTTGCTATTAGCAAGGAATTTCCTCTTCAAATGGATTTGCAATATGTTACACTCATGTAACTGCTTTGATTACTGTCAGGATTATATTTATTTACTGAAAAATCTTTGCTTTTTAAAATCTGATTTAAAAGACACAGGTCTTGAAATTCCAGCCTATGGCTTTTCCCTCCTCCCTCATTTCTCATGGTTTTGAACACGGAAGGATATCCATCTGTCCCCCATTTTGCTTACTCTGATTAATGCCTAGAGCTGCTACTTCCAAGTCCTACTGAAATGAAATATGATTTGATGGCCAGTTCTCAGTTCTTTCAGTAGGCAGGTTTGTAGAAGGAGCTCAGTCAGAGGCTGGAGGGGACAGGTTTGTACCTCCTCAGCCTCTGCATGCTCAGGTGTTCCAGGCTATCAGCTCGTGCACAAGACGCAATATGAACATTGCAGGGTCAGATCCCCAGAAGTCTCAGAGGATGTTTGAAACCATGTAGCTGCTTTCCCTTCCAGGTCAGTTCTGATGACAGGAGGTTTCACAGATCTCCAGAGCAAGTTGTACTTGTTCACCATCTGCTGTGCATGCCCAGTGCACTCTGGACTCAGGAAAACCAGCGTGGATTTAGGCAGCAGTTTGCCTGCAGGAACAGTGAGCCTTGGGCAGGCTGACTTCTGACACTGCTGGGGCAGCTCTCAGTATGTTCTCAGTCAGAGAAGCATGAGAAAGAGGGAAGGCAACAGAACTTTAGGCAAATACGACAGATACAAGAAGGCTTTTAGGGACCAAAATTTAATACAATAGTCATTACAAGGTCAAGTAGGTCAGGATGATAATTGGTTCCACAGTGGAATTAACTAAAACTCCTTCTCAAATCAACACAACAGCTGGGCTGGGCTGGATCCAGACAATCAGTCAGGGCAGCACCATCAACCCAAGGAGCCTGGGTTTATTAGTAAAACATTGCATGCCACAGCTATCCAGCCACAGGAAAAACGGGATTCACAGTTGAAAAGGCAATCTTGTCATCACTATTCCTTGTTCAAAGCAACATCAAGGTTCTATGGCAGAGCTGTGGGGTGGAAATGCCATGAACTCTGTGTGCACACAGCAAGGCAGAGCCCACACCAGGGAGAACGTCCATGGATCATCAGTAGAGTGGAAGTGGATCAAGTAACCCAGCAGCAGTTCTCGTGTCATTAACACACAATTCTTTACATTTCCCCTTTACATTCATGTCCTTAATAGTGAGACAAAAGCTGCCTTGCCAGCAGCTCTACGAAATTCACTTAGTATTGGTTCCATTCTAGCCCTGGTAAAACCCCCTCCTGATGCTCCCCCGTGGTGAATGAAGAGGGAGCTGGTCATATGCAGTGAACTGTGTGCTTTTACCATCCAGGATCCAACTGTATTCTCACCAGTTCCTAAATCTGGGGGGTTTTGCTTTCACTACAAAGAACCCAGCTCTAGGCATTCTCCAGTAATGCAGGGGGGAACAATATCTGTCAGTCTGCATGGCCTCAGGAGAGCCAGAGAGAAATGTGGAAGCAGGTCACAGGCAAACAAGCATCCATTAAGCCCAAATTGTTGTTTGACCAGAAAAAAAAAATCTGTAGTTTTGGAACTACATGGAAAAAAGTATTGTAGAAGAGTGTGGAAGGAACTTCAGTATCCTCTTACCCTGATTTGGAGTCAGAGTTTGTGTTCAGATGGAGTAGCTGGGAATTGCTTTCAGGTCTCCAGGTTTAGATGCATCCAGGGTTCAACATTCACTTTTAAATCCTCCAAATCCTGGTCCTAGATCACACCTGATCCCTGGAAGGCTGAAGGTAAAATAACTTAATTTCCAGGATCTGCTCAAAGGGGTTATGTAATGGCTTCTGGATAGTGACAAGTTTTGTTCCATTTTCCCCTGAATATTGTACAATTTCGTAAACCTGGAATTAACCCTAAAACATTTCTTCAGCCGTTCAATCTCTGACCCAGAATAACAGAAGAATTCATCAATATTCTGCTGATTTGTTTCCCTTTCCACTTCCTTGCAGGTCTCCACGAAATCCAGTGTTCCCTGCCCGTGGAGAACAGAAGGATCTTTCTGAATGAATTATCTGAGGTCAGCTTTAGTGAATGCAAATTCAGTTTGTCACTGACAGACCTTTTTATCATCATCTTCTCTGGAGTTGCTGTGTCCATCGCTGCAATTCTCTCCAGCTTCTTCCTGGCCACCCTGGTGCACTGCTTCCAAAGGTGTGCTCCCAGCAAGGACGACGATGATGATGAAGATGACAGTGAGGACTGAACTTAGTCGATATCCTTAAGTTTCCTTGGTTTATCAGTTATGAGATCATCAGCCAAAGTCTAAGAGGAAAACAAGCAGAGTAAAAGCTTTAAACATGACTTAAACTCACAATGTGTAAGGATCCCTTCTAGCCACTGATGGTCACAGGCAGGAATGGCAGGTCTGAGACTGTCACCTCTGCTTGCCCATGTACCCTGGTGCAATCAGACTGGGTTGATTTCCATGGTCCTTAATCAAACACTGCATTTAAACTTGAAGATTGAAGGAAGAAGGGGGAAAAAGCCAAAAAAAAGTTCGAGTGTTTTAAAAGATGAGTTTCCAGGTTGTCCTGACGAGATGCAGATTCTTATAAGTGCTTGAAGCTTATTCTAAATACACTTTGGAAAGGACTGGATGAATGGAGATGATTCAACTGGAAAATACAGAAGCAATTTAAAATAGTGTCCTTCCTAGATCTAAGTACGGGAGATTCTATTAAAACTCACACAAATTTGCAAGTAGAAAAATGCAATTAAAATGATTCCTAGAATTGTAGAAAGCATGAGAGGAAGGTTGGTATTTTCCCCCTACAAAAGTTCTCCCAAAGCATTCATCCTGCATTTAATGACAGCAATTGCAGGCACCATTCAGCAAAAAAAAAAAAAAAATCTGTAAGTGGATATGATTCTGGGTCTGAGTCATCCACTGCAGATGCCTGGCACATCTTTGGTCATGGCACAAATACTAAATATAACATCCTTTTGCATTTTTAGATGTAGTGAAGTAAAGGATTTCCCTCCCCGTAATGCTCAGCACCAGTAACTGTTGTAGCATCCAGTCCATTTAGCTATTTTAAAGCACTAAGGGCTATATTCTGCTCCTGGTTATACTGGAATAACCCAACTGAGATGAACACCATGATCCAAATTGGCAACTGTATAAACAAGAGTGAAATCTGGCCCAACATATTTCTGACTGTATTATAGATTTGTCAAAACTTGAGCTCTTCTATATGACAGTAGATATTTTTGTTAAAATTAAAAAAGACATTTATTACAAGAGATTTTTGGAATAGTGCTGGACAGCTTTTTAGGATAAGTATATTTTTAAAATATTTGTAATGGAAATATTTTTTTAAAGCTCTATGTGTTTAAATTATTATCTAGAGTAGCTGTGAGGGCTTAAAGTCATGAACAACATAGTAATAAGCAAGCTAAGGACTGTATGCTATTATAAAGCAATTAGAGCTGATAAAAAGTAGCATTTGTTTAACTACTGTAAATGCTATTATTTCTTTTTAAAAGCACTCTTTGGTTAAAATACTGCCTTGCTCAGTAGGAGGGAATCACCCAGTGTGGTCAGGGGTGACAGGGTCCAGCAGACACGTTCCATCAGCATTCCTGGTGATCCCCACTCAACAGGGATCAGCTGGAAGACCTTCAGCAAGCCACTGTCTGTCCGTGCCTCAGTCCCAGCACCTATAACGTGACCACCACATCGTTTATCCCTTTCAAGTGCTTCGGGGTTGCAGGGGGAGGGCTCTGCCCCGAGGCTGTTCCTCGGGATCGGCCCTGGCCAACTCTCTCGGAGTGCAGTCGGGCTGGGCTGAGCCCGGGTCAGTCCGGCTGCACTGGCAGCTCTGGAGTTACTTCCTTGGCTGACAGGGCTCGCACTGGGTTTGCACCACGCTGAGGTCACAACCAGGAGGAGAATGTTTATTTCTGTTTGCTGGACAGCTTATTCAATGCATTTATTGCTTCCATTGTTAGGATTATTACTTCAGAAAACACCCTGAGACAGAATTAAGTAGGACAGTGAGAGGCTATTCTGTATCAGTACTGTCTTATTCTATTCCAATTCCTTCAAGAAAAATGAAATTACATGATTTTCACTGTGTAGTGCCATGATTATAAACAACACAAATATATTTATAATTTCAGCCTGGGTTTTGATGTTTATTTGTATGTGGGAATGAAAAAGGACAAAAACTGTGCCTGATTCACCTTTTATAAGGGAGGTTTTGTGCAGTGGTTGGAAACACGTTTCCAAGTGCAGTTCTTGAGGCACCTCCCTTTCCCACAAATACAGATCCGTTATCAACAGTTTTATATTTAGAGGTGTGCAAATTGTTTAGTCGTGGAATAGGAAACTGGGTCACACTTATTATGGACTCAAAACTTGCAACCCGTTAGCAAAATGGTTTGTCCTACCAAACTTCCCAGGGAGTCACCAGAGGATGTTACAGCACACATCTGCCCTGCCCTTGGTAATGAATTCATGGCTTTGTGTCATCATCCTGGAAGGCTCGGTAATTTTGCAGAGGTCATGTATTAAACTCAACTATTTTGACGAGGCTTTGCTCTCATTTGCAGGTTCACCCTACTGTGGTGCCTCAGAAGGAAGATGTAGATTTCTTTATAGTTTTTAGCTTTCTGTTCAACCCAACACAAAGCCTTGAAAGCCCTGGTTCTACCTGGAACGTAGCACCCTCAGAACAGCAAGGAGCACACCAAGCCGACACCCACACAGCACAGCACAAGCTGGAGAGCGAGGCTTGGGAAAGCTTTATTTGGCAAGCTGCTATTCTGGATACTGCATCACACCAAAGTGATTTTGCAATGTAGGGTTTTTTCTGGATCAGAAACTTTAATGATATTTCAAAATTCTAATTTTCCCTATAAGTAATGTAAATTTCAGAACTATTGAACACCTCCAGTCAGTAATATTCATTGTAAGCACCAGCAGTTGCCAGCTATTAATATTGATTTTGGATAATTCTAATTGCTAGTGAGACAGAACTTGGATTTAGTTCTAACCGAGATTTTTCTAACTTTATGGAATCTTGAGAGCAAAACACTCTCCTGCTGGAATATTGCCAGAACTAGTGATCACCATAATGATCCCCTGCAAAACTTTGAAAGCCAATTTCATCATCAATAGAGAGTGGCCTGAGGGCTGCATTACTATTGCAGTTTTAGCTGCACAAAGGTGTAACACGGAGCTAATCCCCTCTCCAAGTTTTTGGACATGGGGAATGTTCCTGTGCAGGGATGTTTCCATGGCTGAGATGTAGTGACCCTGCACTCCCTGCTCAGGCTGCAGTGACCCACATTAGGATCAGAGAAGTTACAGTGGTGCCAAGTGAGAGCTGAATTTAGCTTCCCTTCGCTCCAGCAGCACTGCCTGTAGGTGATTAGAAACGTACTGCGCAAAGCTCTTCATTTACAATTTCCCTTCTAAAATAGCTTCACTTTTGTGGTGCTCTCTTTCACTGTCAGAACTGAGCAGACATTTTACCTGCTTCAAGGGGAAGGAAAGATACTCGGCGTGACCCAAATAAAGTGTTGCAGGCTCCAGGAGCCAGGAAGCAGCTGCCACATTGCCTGAAGATATGTCTCCTTGATGAAATGCTGGAGCTTGGTATGTATGAGGATCCAAAAACTGCAAAAAAGCAAATCTGCATGATGTCATTGAGACAGTCTGACTTTTAGAAGTGTGCACATGGGTTTTAAAAAACCTAATCTACAAAATATTAAAATAAATATCACCTGAAGCAACTGTCCAAACCCAGCATTTCATCCCCAGTGAGCCACCATCGTTCTGAGGCAGCTCCTGCTGTGGCTCTTGCTCAGACATGAACATTAATGGGTCAGGTTTTACAGCAGCATAAAATGCACTGGGATATCTCAAAGGGCGGAAGCTTTTTCCTCTGGAAGCTCCTACAGAGGACCACACTGCTTGCCTACCTCAGATAAGGAGTAGAGACTGACCCATTATACATTGACAGCTAAAATTCAGCCTGGCATACTGAGAAATGACAAAAACTGGGCTTGTCTTTCAGCTGTGGGAAGAACTGTGCGCACTCACCTTTGCGGGCAGAGGAGGTGTGTGACAATACTGGAGCTTGCTGTAACTGTCTCCCCTGTAGAGCCCCAGAGGAGGGGCTGCAGCTGGGGGAACCTGAGCTGGGCCCAGTCCTTCATCCCCAGCCGAGGTCCGTCTGTGCTGGCTGCAGACCCAGGGCAGCAGCTCTGTGCAGGACCTTCCACTGACCCAGTACTTGCTGCCAACCTGCTCTGTGAGTAAATCACTTTATTTCCAGGGCTGGCACGTCTAAGTTCAGCTCACATCTCCCAAAATAAAGGAGTAGGGCTTTGATAGTGTCCAAATCCAACCATTCCTCTGAGAGGACAATGTTCGATCACCTGTGGTTTAACCTGTTTCACTGACTTCCCATGGCACTGTGTTGCTTGACTGTGGAGGAAAGTCCTTGTGATTCATCATGGTGAAGGTGATGTTGGACTGCTGAATCCTTGTGTAGTCTTTCCAAGAAGAAACCAGAAATATAGATCAGGAAATTAAATTTCTTGGAGAGTAAGATCTGCCAAGGGTTCTGAGAGCCAGATAGCCTGTGACACACATGAGCCACCAGAACCTTTTATTATTTCATGTCCTCCCTGTCACCATTGGAGGAATACATCCTTGACATGGAATTGTAGAAAACTATGGAAGAACCACAAACACATTATTAGTGATACCTGATGCTTTGTCACAATCATACCTGGTTTTGTAATCAGATTTGTGCTCTCACATTGACGTCATCTTCCCCTTTATGTCTTGGTTTCTGTATCTTCATATCACAACTGTATCTGAAACAACAGAATCCCAGTTTGGTGCTTCCTCTAAGTGGTGCAGCAACACAAATCACCACAGCAATAACAAAACCAGGAAAAGCACAGATCCAACTATCTATCCAACCACCCAACTACCATTGTAAAGAGTTAGTAGGAAAAAACCTACTGAATTTTGAGCTGACAGAGAGAGAGAGAACAACAGCAGCCCCTCTGTTGCAGAGCAGGACTTGAATTAAGCTGTGTCTCTCCAGTTCCCAGCAGCTCTCACACCCCACCCAGAGCTCCCTGAAGCCATGTGAAGTTGTGTAACTCTGGGTTAACAGCACACAGTGTGCTTTTTTGGGTTTGTCAAAAACCCTACCAGTAAATACTTCAGAGCAGGCTTCTACTGTTCCTTTTGTGGGATGTAAAAGCTTGCAGGGAGGTGGGCAGCAAGTAAGGAGTGAACCAGCTTGGGCCAGAGATTTTCAGCAGAGCCAAGTTTGCTTTGAAGCTGCTTTGTTTTCATCTCAGAGCTGCTTTTTCACCAGTTTCTATGAGCAGTGGTGACCTCTGAAGGTCGGCCAGTTCACACCCAGGTACGTGGTATTACCGAGAGACTCCCTGGGGTGATTCAGCCCTCTGATTATTACCCATTGTTGATACTCCAAGCTGGCAATGGTGAGATTGAAATGAAGAGCACCAAGGCAATTAAAAGGGACTTCAGGGCACTAGGTCGAGTGGTTGACAGGGCAGGAGCACAGAGAGTGTTTTGCTCAGTCCCTTCGGTGGCAGAGACAAATGATGAAAGGAACAGGAGAGGCCACATCATCAACAAGTGGCTCAAGGGTTGGTGTCATTGGCAGAATTTTGGGTTCTTTGATCATGGGGCAACTTTCACAGCACCCGGCCTGCTGGAGCCAGGCAGGCTCCATCTATCTAACAAGGACAAAAGGATTCTAGCCCATGAACTGGCAGAACTCATTGAGAGGGCTTTAAACTAGGTTCAGAGGGGGAAGGGGATGCAACTGGGCTCTCCAGAAGCAAGCCCAAGGGTGGTGAGCCAGATTCAGGGGTGAAATGCAGTCCAGCTGACGTGCATGTACATTAATGCCCGCAGCATGGGTAACAAACAAGAAGAGCTGGAAGCCATGGTACAGCAGCAAAGCTGTGCTGTAGTCGCCATCACAGAAATGTGGTGGGACGTCTCGCATGACTGAAGCACTGCAGTGGATGGCTACAAGCTTTTCAGAAGAGACAGGAGAGGGAGAAGAGGTGGAGGGATGGCCCTTTCTATTATGGAGGCTTTTGATGCCATGGAAATTGAAACTAATGAGGATGAAGTTGAATGCCTATGGGTAAGGATTAAGGGGAAGGCCAACAAGGCTGACATCCTGCTGGGAGTCTGTTATCGACCACCCAGCCAGGAAGAAGAAGTGGATAACTTATTCTACAAGCAGCTGGAGGATGTTTGAGGATCATCAGCCCTTGTTCTTGTAGGTGATTTTAACCTACCAGACATCTGCTGGGAACTTAGCAGAGAGGAGGCAGTCCAGGAGGTTCTTAGAGCGTGTGGAGGACAACTTCTTGTCACAACTGGTGAGTGAGCCCACCAGGGGAGGGACTATACTAAACCTGCTGTTTGCAAATACAGATGGGCTGGTGGGAGATGTTGTGGTTGGAGGCCGTCTAGGGCATAGTGATCATAAAATTATAGAGTTTTCAATATTTGGTGAAATAAGGAGGGGCATCAATAAAACTTTCACACTAGACTTACAGAGGGCAGACTTTGGCCTACTCAGGAGACTTATTCGGAGAGTTCCTTGGGAAGCAACCCTCAAAAACAAAGGAGTCCAGGAAGGGTGGGCATGCTTCAAAACAGAAATCTTGAAGGCACAGGAACAGACTGTCCCTGTGTGCCAAAAGATGAGCCGATGAGGAAAACGACTGGCCTGGATGGGCAAGAAGCTTATGAAGGAACTAAGGAATAAAAAGAGGATATATCATCTTTGGAAGGAGGGTCAGGTATCTCAGGAAATATTTAAGGGGGTTAGGGCATGTAGAAAAAAATTAGAGAGGCCAAAGCTCAGTTTGAACTTAATTTGGCAACTTTTGTGAAGGATAATAAAAAATGTTTTTACAAATATATTAATGGCAAAGGAAGGGTAAGAACAACCTCAGGTTCTCTACTGGATGCAGGAGGCAATTTAGTGACCCCAGATGGGGTGAAGGTGGAAGTGTTTAACACCTTTTTTGCCTCAGTCTTTATCTGAAAGACAGTTTGTCCTCAGGAC